>CP137673.1:1799027-2266527 GCA_037976565.1 Mesocentrotus franciscanus
GGCTCCTACCCTAATATCGTTCAGTAGGTCCTAAGGAAGGCCTGTACCAAAAATGGCAATTGTACAACAACAAATAAATGTTATATTACCTTCTAAATTATTTTGGGGCTACGAAGCGACGCCCCCGCCCCACACCCTTATATGATATTCCTTGCCGGGGCTCCTACCCTAATATCGTTCAGTAGGTCCTAAGGAAGGCTTGTACCAAAATGGCAATTGTACAACAACAAATAAATGTTATATTACCTTCTAAATTATTTGGGGCTACGAGGCGACGCCCCGCCCCACACCCGTATATGATATTCTTGCCGGGGCTCCTACCCTAATATCGTTCAGTAGGTCCTAAGGAAGCCCTGTACCAAAAATGGCATTTGTACAACAACAAATCAATGTTATAAAATCATTTGGGGGCTCCAAAAAGACGCCCCCGCCCCCACACCCTTAAATTGAATTTTTTGCCGGGGGCTCCTAGCCTAATATCGTTTAGTAGGTCCTAAGGAAGCCTTGTACCAAAAATGGTGCTTTTATCCGGCAAGTAACGATAATCGATAAATTTGACGCTAAGCCCCCTGACTATATGCTTTTTCAACCAAAGAATAAAAAATATATAAATAACTGATATAAATGAGTTCATTGACAATTGCTAAATTCCTTTGGTACATTTTACTAATTTCTTAGGGGTTGTTTTGGATGATAAATTAAGTTGGAAAAATCATATTTCTGAGACAGCATGCAAAATATCAAAAGTCATTTGGGCGTTAAATCGAGTAAAGAAAGTTTTACCTCACCATATTCTAATTGCTATTTATCAGTCTACGATTATACCTTATTTGACATACTGTAACATTATTTGGGGTAGTTGTGCTTCAATCCATCTTAATAGAATTAAAATCTTACAAAAAAGAGCAATTCAAATTATTACTGGCTCAGCACCCTTAGCACACATGGATCCTCTATTTGTTAAAGCTAAACAGTTGAAAGTTCATGATATACACAAGTTGCAATTAGCCAGTTTCATGTTTTCGTACTTCCACGGTCTGCTGCCAGTGTTTCTAAATTATTGTTTTCCCGAAAATTGTTCCTTTGTACCATACTCCACTAGACAGTCCAACCACATTCGAATTTCAAAATATAAGTATGAACTTTCCCGTACCACAATAGAATATAGTGGTCTTAAATTGTGGAACAGTCTTGGGTTCGAAATAAAGAATTGCCCTTCCTTATCTAGTTTAATAAAATATATAAATCTAATCTTATTAAATCATACACACTCTGGCCCGAATTCACAAAGGAGGTTTGTCGAGGTTTGTCGAACCTCCTTTGTGAATTCGGGCCAGTGAGTCTGTAAAGCGCCCGCCCCCACACCCCGGCCTCCTCTTGAATATTGACTGAAATGCATATGTAACGAGATAGATTAAAACTTAAATGATATCACGGTCATCACACATTTTAAATGCTATCGTCTTATCATTGTTATTTGTACGTAAAATTATCCATGGACCACGACTTTGATTTTTGTTTTTTGGGTGGGGTGGGGGGGGGGGGAGTAGGTTTCCGGGAGTTTTATTTTTGAGGATATTAGTCCTGATAAGCGAATGAGAATGACTGTGATTGTGATGTGTATGTGTGTAATGGTAGTAATTTAAGTGATATTGGATGTTTTGATTGAAGTTGTTTCTATGACACTGGCACTCGGAAGGGGAAGAGGGAAAATAAGATGTATAGTGATGATTGCAATCATTAAATGACAGTATTCCAACGCACATTGCTGAATTTTTTGCTGTTCAAATTTTGTCATGAGAATAATCATAATGACTTTGATTTGTATTAATATGATTATAGAGATGGAAGAAAGATGCTGATATTAATGAGTACGAAGATAGTGACAATGGTTATGGGGATGAAGAAAAACATGATGATGATTATGATGATGAGGTTAATAATACTTTTATGATGGTTATGATTATGATGATGATTTTATTATAGTTTCAAATGGACAACCTTTCCTCTCACCTCTCTCTCTCTCTCTTTCTCTCTCTCTTTCTCTCTCTCCCTCCGTCTCTCCATCCCATTTGCCTCTGAATAAAATGATATTTTCCCTTCAAACAATAATTCTGAACTACTTATATCAGCTTAATCAACAAAATCTTGTTAGTGTATCCCTGAAAGTGAAAAGCAGAAAGAATAGAACTACATGAACGAGAAAATGTCACCCTGCGGCATTTTCTTTTTATGGCGAAGTCAACTTTTTCAAGTTGGCAGGAGGGGGCGGGAGGGGCAGACTGTATCAACGGGACCGATAATATTTTTCAGATACCCATTATCGGGAAGGTGTGGCCATATATTCTTGGTTCATCTGGTCCTTGTGCCCTACCTTCGTATATACACCAGCTGTTCAATTTCTGCTTCCAATAACCTCTACAACATTTTTGCAGTAAGAGTGGGGCGAGACCTTTATGCCTAGGTCACATTTGCCGCCGCGGCCGTGCGGTCTAAAATATCTACGGCCAATAGCAATTATAGGGCGCCGCAGCATTCCCAAGGTCACATACGGTAGCGGTCACATAATGTTAGGGTGGCCGTACGGCGTATTTTGAATTTGTGGAGACAGAAAACCTGCGGCTGCTGTACGGCCTTTGAAGTGATGACGCAGGGCCGCCTTAGGGCGTCCCTGCGGCGGCCGTAGGTTTTGACAAAATACCAAGGCGCCCGCAATGCCACCGTACGGGCGACGTATAGGGCCGCCTTAAGGCTGATCTAGGGCGCCCGTGGAATTCCTGCGGCCATCGCAATTTTTGGGGTCCGCAAAGTCAATTATATTTCATAAGACCCTAGAGGCAAACGCAAGGCCACCGTACGCCCGACGTATGGTCGCCGTGGAACCGCTCTACGGCGTGTCTAATCGCTACGGCGAACCTAGAAATAAAAACAGTTATAACTCCGCGTTATAATCCCACGCAGAGGCGGCCCTCCCGGGGGGGGGGGCACAGTGCCCTCCCACTTTTTCAAGCACCCAAAAAGTGCCCCTTTTTACATAGAAAAAGTGCCCCTTTAACTTTGTAAGAAGTGCCCCTTTTTACATAGGAATAGTGCCCCTTTTACTTTCACAAGTGCCCTTATTAATTTGTAAAAGTGCCCCTTCTCCTTTTCAACTCTGATAAGTGCCCCTTTATTTGGACACGTGCCCCTTTTACTTCGACAATTTCCCATTTTCCTTGCAATAAGTGTCCATTTTTCATTCTCATAAGTGCCCTTTTAATCTCTAGTAAGTGCCCCTTTTCAGGTACGAGAAGTGCCTCTTTTCACTTATGATAAGTGCCCCTTCACCTTTGATAATTGCCCTATTCAAATCTGAGAGGTGCCTCTTTTACTTTGACAAGTGCCCCTTTTCCTTTGTAAGAAGTACCCCATTTACCTTTTAATAACTACCCCATTTTAACTCGGATAATGCACCTAAGTTATATTTTCACATGTGCCCCTTTTCTCAATGATAAGTGCCCCATTAAAAAAGAGCCCCTTCCCCTTCTCATAAGTGCCCCTTCTCTTGTAAATGACCCTTTTCAAGTACGAGAAAATTCTCCTTTGCACTTCAGATAAGTGCCCCCTCACCTCCGATAAATGCCCCCTTTAAAATTTGATCGGCGCCCATTTTCTTTCAACTAATGCATATTTACCTTTATTATAAGTGCCCCTTTTTCATTTACATAAGTGCCCCTGTTCATATCTGGTCATTTACCCTTTTCAGGTGCGATAAGTCACATAAGTGCCTCTTTTCACCTCTGATAATTTCCCTTTTAACAATGATACGTGCCCCTTTTCCTTTCTAATAAGGGACCTATCCCCTTTTCATAAATGCCCCTTTTCACCTCTTATAAATGCCCCTATCAAAATCTGATGGGGCCCATTTCCATCGACAAATGCCCATTTCCTATTCTCATGACTGACTTTTTCATCCCTGGTGAGTGCCTGTTTTTGAGGGTGTAAGAAGTGCCCCATTTTCACCTCTGATAATTACTCTTGTACTTTGACACATGCTCCTTTTCTGTTCTGATAAGTGTTCTCTTTTCCTCTCATCATTAAACGCGCCCCTAATTTCAAGCGACTAAGAGGAATTTCCCCCAAAGCTCGCTCGCTACGCTCGCATGCATCTATAGATGATATACTTATGTCACTTAACAAGGGTCTTTTCAGTCTTCCGTTATGAGAATGTGCTTATAACCCATCAGGATTGGGTTTTTTCCTCTTTATAAGATATAATTTTTCGCACTGCGACCTCACAAATCTTAAATTTTTTCCTCGCTCGCTTCGCTCGCTCCCAAATAAATGTTAAGACCATCACACCAAACTGCAAAGTATGATGCTTAAGCAATATCTTGTATGGTGTATAAAGTGGAACAAATATTGAAATAATTCCTGATAATGTAATCACTATGTAGGGGTATATACCAATGTCTAAACAATTGTATAATTTCGCTTTGAGATTTCCCTTTGTAGGTGCCCTTTTTTCCAGAAAGTGCCCTTTTTTCTTGGTGCCCCCCCCACTTTGGAAGTCACTCGGCCGCCCCTGATCCCACGGCGACCCGTACGGCCTGTAAAAATAGGGATACGCCCTAGGGTGACCCTGAGGCCACCGCAGATTCTCTGCGGCCGCCGCAAGTATCTCTCGATTTCGGGGGCGTACGGCCGCCGTATCCTAGCTGCAGAGCAAATGTGACCTACGCATATACTCAACGCAGGCTTTTGCCATCCGCCTTGGCTTGATTCGAACCTACAAGATCTTTTGTTCTACAGGCGGGCCCTGTACCCATAGTTATCATCATCATCTTTATCACCTTCTTCTTCATCGCTATCATCATCATCATCATCGTCGAGGTCGTCATTGTCACCATCTTCATCATCATCATTATAAAAAAACCCTCAAAATTATCACCAACGACATCCGCATGATCAATATCGACTATATTTTCGTGCTCATCATCATCGTCATCATCATCATCGTCATCATCATCATCATCATCATCATCATCAACTCCAACATCGTCATCAACAGTTTCATCGCATTATCAAAATATTCAAATAATTGTCATTGTAACACTTCCCAACTCATCTGATTTATCATCACCACACTGATTAGACTCATCGTTATTATTGTCGCCATGAAAACGTCAAACCTAAATATTAAAAATGAGGGGAGATCGTTTGGATATATGTTTGAGAAAACATTTATTTGCTTTTGACAGATGAGCGAATAATATTCATATTTGTAATGATAAGGACTCAGTATTACTTGATGACGATGATGGATAGAAGGAAAATTTTGAAAGAGCATATTAATTTTCTCTACAATAGGACAATTTTACATCAAGTTTGTTGATTGAACAAACTTCATTTACTGGTAACAGAATCCTTTGCATAAAAACAGAACTAGCTGAAGTACTAAAGATGCATGTATTTTCATTTCTTATACAAATTTTAAGAATGTTGTCACCTATTATAAGAGACGATTACTAATAAGAGATATTTCTAAAATTGCATCTGCGAATCATGACAGTGCAAATATTTTGTTAAAGATAGAATGACGACAATATAATATGATGAATTTAAAGTAAATCATAATAATTATAAAGAAACAATATGATGATTTCCTGGGCGGAAAATGCACGGCGTATTGAGAATATAGAAAGATAACAATACTAAGGCAGATATATCATTTCTTTGATGAATAACTAAACCATTCTTGAGTAGGCGACACCATCAGCTTTCTCTTGTTTTGCAATGACGTATACGGGGTCGCGAATGATGACGAGGATGGTTTTAATGACGAAGAAGATGAAGACGATAGCGAAGAGTGTTGATCCGATGACCGCCTGTGGACTGGTAGGATCCCCCAGGCTAGCGACAAGTATTCCACCCAATGACCACAGCGCTGCAGGGTACACGATGAGAATATATCGAAAGTAGCGATCGTAGACGAAACAATCCAGGAGGAAGTAGGTGATGAGCTGGGTGGCGAGGACCGCAAAACATATATATGTCGTTGTTTCCCTATAACACCGAAAATACAGATTTGGATCCGTTAATATTACAGTTCATAAACTATCAATAACTGGAGCAAATTCTTAGATATACCGACGTCGCCACTACTATTCAGTTATTTCGTCTTTCTTTATACATTGGTTAATGTTTACATGATTATGCGGTTCATTATTCATCATTTTCATCTATGGGTAACAACCAAGAAATGAATATTTGCAGGATTAATTTTTGTTATCTCAAATTTCATTGATTTTGAAGACAGTGATTGTTTATATATAATAAATACGTCATAGAGAATTTTCATTTGCTGATTTTGTTTTTCACTGCTTAAGAAGGGGAATGAAGATTCGGGCGTGACGGAGCTGAGATTATTTGACCGGGGCGCTGTAATGCCCAAAATATCTAACTAGCAAACGAATATGCCCGTGAATAAGTGAGCAATAAAGAATGGCGCATTTATTTATTGGAGGAGGCAGAGGGTGCGTGCCCACTGAGTCACTGGAAACACCAATGCAAATATACTTACTTATCGACTCCGAACGTATATATAAGCGTGGTAGACAGGTTTACTTTGGTTGCGACCGTAGTCCATGTAGCGTAGAGGGCGAGTCCATTGTGCACCAGCACGCGATTTGCCCACAGGTCGAATCTAAAATATAAACCATTTGTTATCTTATAAATAAAAGATAAGTCACAACTTACAACTAGATCAATTTTAATTTAATTTTCATCTCACATATTCAACGAATTTCTCACAATATCCAACTTCAAATAAAAAGAAGTTTATGGTGATGGTGAAGATGAAATGATGATGATGATGATGATGATGATGATGATGATGATGATGATGGTGATGATGATGATGGTGGTGGTGATGATGGTGGTGGTGATGCTGATGGCAATGATAATGACAATGACACTTATGATGTCTTTTATAGGACTAAAATAACGATTTAGATTTTCATGACCGTTGTATAATGGCAATCATAATATTAAATATGCCTATTAATAGTTTGAAGGTATAGGCTTAAGTTTGTAGCCAGACTTTAAGATACATCTATTCCAAGTGCTACTTAATAAACTAACTAACTTATTAACATCGAAAAAACATCTTTTTAAACCATTTCTATGAAATGAATTAAATGAAAATATTGAAATTCAAAAAATAAGCTTACACTCCGTATTCCTTGAAGACAAAGAGATATTCATACACCCTGCTAGTTGCTATGGAGATAGCTATATATAGCGTGGTGGTGATGCCAGCAAGCGCGGCTAGGCTTAGGATGAAAGTAGTCCTGTCGAAGGCGAATAACCATAGGACATTAAATGTAAGATTGAGAAAGACTGCTATAAGGAATGCTGGACTGGTAGTAGGAGGGTTAAGATACACCGGACCCTTATCATTGGTTCTGAACAGGGTGGTGATGACGTAGACTAGCCATGCAGCAAACCAGGAGTAGATGAGACCCCAGATAGCGAAGGTGTACCCTGCAGGAGTTACGGGTGTGGGGTAGTCGTTGGAGAGGTTTCCGATCGAGCTGCGAAAAAGTCCTGTTGGTAATAAATGATAACATTGACACGTTGTCATCTCTCAAAGAAGTATATATATGTTATGTACATATATATCTAGATATATATATATATATGTTCCTAGACCATTTTCTTCACGCCTATATACATGTATATATATATATATAGGTATTTTCATAAGATACAATGCAATCCTCATGGATAACGTGATAATATGCACAGAAGAATTTTATAGTTTAAACAAGGAAAACTATATTAAATTAATGATTTTTACAAATATATTGTAATCCTACAATTGATCGAAATAATGAAGGCCCTACGCTGTAAAACTGCAAAATAGCCCTCATCTTCTGAATTTATCTCACAAACAACTTTGCCTTTTAGTCATTTAGTCTGACTTTGTATTAAGCTTATGTTAAATTAATTTCAGAAGTAGTGTATTTAATGGATTAGAGACAGCGTATGCCACCCCCTCAAGGGCAATTAAAGTTAGAAAAGAAAACACTAGATGAGATCACAAGCTAATGGTTTTCTTATTTCAAATGTCAACGTTTTCTGGCCACGGTGTGCATACCATATTCCTATAAGGTTCACAGGGCAGCTCTCAGCACCCCTGATATATTTAGCTTCCTTGTTGATGGATTGCTGGATACGATACTAAATACAACTTATTAAATAAATGTAAAAACAAATCGGAACACTGCCGTTGGGAGGCACATCTTTAGAAAGGGGTAAAATGATTACGGCAACAACAGCCTTATGAGGGTTAAAGAGAGGGTTGAGTTCTGGGGAGAGGTGACAAATAATTTGTGAACATTTTCATTGTTATTATGCAAATGTGGAAGAACATCAGAGAGAAAAAGTTCCTTGAAAAGCATGGCTCTTCAAATGCCTTAATATATATATTTTAAATATGACATGTAAACAGCTTTAAAATGTGGGCCTCATTTTGATGCTACATGTTTGTGAAGTCTCATATACATCTTTCTGTGTACAGTGCTTGTTACTTTTACCAAGACTGGGCCAAATTTCTTATCATTTTGATGATTCCAGAACCTTGCAGTACACACACCAATACATATGCTACATGATCAACCTTTTCTGATCGATTCCACACCGTTTCTTTCACAATGTAATCGAATGACCAGAACTTGTTGGGATACAAAATAGAGACGATTGGTTGCACATATCTGACAAGAAATATTTGCATTCTGGTTCAATACCATGGCGTTCTCCTTCGTCAAAATAACACGAAATTGTCAGAAATGGTACGAGAATGGTAATATTACTGTAAAGCATCTTACCTAGTGACAAGTCAGAATCTGGACCAATACCAGCTTGAAAGTTGAAGAAGAGAGTGAGGAGGTATCCAGTGGTTACCAGGAGGGTGAGTGGAGGTACAACATCCATCTTGATCGGTTAATTACTGGAGGAAGACGAGAAGGAGTAAGCAGACATAATGAATTCAAAACAACATCGATCGGTCAACGGTTATTACAATGGATGGAGAAGGTCGTACTACGGAATCCACTGTCAGTTTGTGTTTAAAAATTTGAAATGAATCAATTAATATAATAATCAGCAATGATAAATGATTTCGAAATAACAGAAAACCAAATCATGAGAGGAATTTAAAAGAAAACGAAGATGGCAAGGAAATTTATATGTGGGAATTAAGAGACATATGAAACAATAATGAATCTTAGATATACTAAAAATGATAGATATCACTTTATGAAGAAAAAATACCGGGTTGCCAATATTATGATTAATACTCACGCCAAGACTTGCCTCAGATATAATGAATCTGCACACTTTGCAGCTAGCACGCAAGGCAAAGATGGTAGAAAGAATATAATTCAAACAAAGACTGCTTCTACTTCTGTACAAGGTAGTACCGTTTAAGTTTGAAGATTAGCTCTGAATTAATTCCTTTATCTTATTAAGCTGGATGTTTAATTGTCGATAAGATTCTGAGCTAAATATACTACAAAAAACAGATTAAAGTTGATTTACTTTACACTCTATCAGTAATGCGATGTAGGGAGGAAACAACTAAACAATCAGCATATGAATAAAACGTTTCTTTGCAATCCTGGGCTATAGTAGTTTCAAATCAAACAGATTTTATAACGAAGTTAATATACGAGCCCCTAAGAGAGATAACATTGTTCTATATGCAATTTGGATATAGTTTGAAAGAAAAATTTGTACAAGGTATTACTTTGAACGATAATTAACAAAAAAGATGTTTAGTTACTACGATAGTTATCAAACTGTTGATTTTTTCCTTTTTTTGGCAATCTGATTTAAACTAATGTTTTTAAAAGACAAGTGCATGTATAATAATGTTCACGATTTGCGCGCGCGAGCGCCCGTGTGGGTGTGTGTGTGTGTGTGTGTGTGTGGGGGGGGGGGGTTATAGAAATATACATGTATTACGTTTATCGCAATACTCTTAAAGCATATAGTTTTCATTTTGCCTGAACATGCTGATGGCAATCTATTGTCACTCTGTATTCGTTTTAGTGGTATTATTCATTATTTTTTTAAAGCAAATACATGCAGTCAATAATTTGTAAATTAATAGATTGTGTGTTGTAGCCCCCAAAAAAAAAATAAATAAATAAATAAAAAAAGAGAGAGAGCAATATTTTTTTCTTCTTTTTGATTGATTAAACAATAACAGATCAGATAAAGATTTCAAAAAAGCGAACAAATAAAGAAAAAAAAACAAGCAAAATCCTTCATCCGGGCAATTGTTTGCACGGTTTTTCATTAGTTTGTGACTCAGATTAGTGAGATATTATGTTGAGATCAAAGTCCATTTTGTAGACCAAGGGCATGGTAGAAAGAGGAAATGAGAGAAATGAGAAAGAGAGGGAGGGGGAGAGATGAGAGAGATATAACGAGAGACGGGGAGGTAGAGGGAGGAGAGAGAGGGGAGGGGTGGGGAAGAAAGAAAGAAACAGAGAGATAGAAGGGAAGGAGGGGTGGAGAAACGCAAAGAAAATACAACTTGAGACTAAATGAGGAAAGGGCAGGGGGTGGCGGCGGCAGAATTTTCGGGTTATGAAACGTGTTTTTTTTTCTATCTAATTTGTTTTCGTAAACGTGAGTGTATGTATTTGTTGGACCACGTTTGTCAACGGTCACGTGCTTGTAATTGGTATCAGCAAACAATGAATGGGGTATCATGTGTAAAAGGCCAAGTCAAAGATTAACAGCATTATAATCTGATTGCTTGGAGTTAACTGCTGGAGGTAAGTAGACCTATTGTGTTTTTGTTACTTAAGTAATTTAGTGGTACATTCATATGGAAAATAGATGTTTGTTTCTATACACAGTTAGTAGTTTATAAAATGAGAAATGATTAAGGAATAATGTGTTCCTATGTATTAGGCGAATTGCATACATTAATATTTTTGCTAGGTAGTACAAACATTACGGCTCGTCCTACCTAACACCACATAATGTAAGCAATTCGCATTCTGACTATTAAAATACAATTATTTGTAACAGGTGAATGAAATAATTTGTAACGAGGCACTTTACAAAGATTTGTGCATTAAATCTGACTATAATACAGAATTAGTCATTATTGTTTTGTTAACATGGCTTATATAACAGGTCAGTGCATCCGAAATCGAATGTTATTTCCATGGACCTAAGAGTTAGGTCCATATAGTTATTTCGCACCTAACCAACTTTAACTTTTTTATATGACGACAATGCATTGTATGTATACTTCGTCACTTTATTTTATAGGGTGATATAACCAATTTGTTGTGATATTCCCTTTTAGTGGGATATCTATTTTTAGCCAGGGTAATTAATAATATGATCACAAGGCCCTCAGAGAGAACAGTATTAATACTGATGAGGCTACCATGGGTAAACAAGACATATTATCATTATTATTATTATTGTGTGTTTTTTGTTTTGTTTTTTTTGTTTTAAGCATTGGGGGCCGTACTCTGAAGAATAGTGAAATCTAGGGAGGAGTATATTGCCCTAATGATTTTTTTTAGCCAGTAATAATTCTAAGACAAGGGCGTATCCAGAGATTGATAAAGAGGAGGCGGACTCCTCCGTAGAGGGGTGTACCTGGGCAGCCCTCATGACATAGACATATTTCAAGTAGCAGGTAGCAAATTGCATGTAAGCATATTGAGATTTGCATCGATATGTAGTTCACTATGATAGTCTATTTTTTAATTTGGATGTTGTTATTTTATGAATTGTTATGAATTTTGAATAACCTGCATAATAAATGTTTTTAAATCAATTTCACATTTTGTAATCATGTCCATTGAATACTTTAGTACTTCGTCGTCTTCTTCTTCTTTTCTCCTCCTCCTCCTCCTCCTCCTCTTCCTCCTCCTCCTCACCCTCCCCTTCTCCGTTTCTTCTTCTTTCTTATTATTCTTTTCTTTTTATTATATTTAATTTTACAGTTTTCTTCTTTATCTTTTCCCTTTTCTTCCTCCGCTCCCCCTCATTCATTTTGAAGATAAATTTCAACCACTTTAATTTGGACAGGATGCTCAATGTAATTATTAGTATTCGGTTTACCTAATGTGTCCTTGGTACTCAAGTGGTTGTATTTTTTATGATTAAGTCAAACTTGTTTTCTTCTGGTTTGAAATAAATAATCTTTGTCAACGGGAATAGATGATTGATATTTCAAGGTGCGTCTTGCACGATTTTGAACACACACTCATCCGTTAGGTAAATGACGATTTCGAAACTTTGTTTAATACATACATAGGCCCAGACATTAATGTTTATATTGAAACTTTACTGTTCTTCACACATTTACTGCCCCCTATAAAAATGCCACGCCCGGTACATATTGACAATATAAAGTTCTTAAAATTAAAGTTGAAGGTCTAGTAAGACTGATGTAGTTTACATAAAGTCAGTTGTTCGCCAATACATCCTGTAAGCATATAATATATTATTATTTCATACTAAACGAAATAGATGCTAGATGACAGTACATACAAAACGAAACCTTAAATGATAAAATGTTATCGTGGTGGTGTAATACATCAAAACCTCTTAATTGACCATTAATCAAAATGGGATTTGACTTGGATTTGTGTAATCAATTATACACTGTAGTATCGCTTCGCTTCTTCTTCTTTGTAAGACTGTGGTTTTTCTTCTATTTGTGTATATTATATAGCTGAATTCAAGATGGAATCCGTTGTGGTGGCTACGTTTTGCACCCTTGTCATCTTTCTGTTTTTGCAGTTTGTTAACTTTCAGGCTGCCATTGGACCTGATAGTCCGATGTCACTAGGTAAGATTACTAGATTTTAAAACAATTAACAAAAAAAAAAGATATTTAGCCCTCCACAGGCTTCTTTATTGGATAAAGTCAAATAACAAAAAACAACCATATATTTGCATATGTTTAACTCACTTGGTTACAAAGTGGTTCTCTCAAATTTGTTTATACAAATTAATACTGAATTGACTGCCACTTAATGACAAATTTTCTACACATACCAAGTGAATTGTAAATATATTTTGCATCCTCATAATATTGAACATTTTTTGTTCCATTACACAAATACAGGAACCCTGTTGCTCAGCTAAAAGAAATCCTTCAATCTGAGCCTTATTGAACAGGACCAGTTAATGTTACATTTGTCGAACCCCTGTCATAGTGAAGTCCAGATCGGCATATCTAGATTATTTATTGTTAATTAGGGAGAAGTGCAGTGCCGTATGATGCCGGGATTGGGAGGGGCTCTCATGACATGTTCCCAAAGAATTTTAAAACATAAGCAAAATTTTCTACAATCTGAGGCATATGGTGAGGCCCCTTTTTAGAAAATACGGATAACAGGCTCGATATGACCCTGATGGAACACACAATTGACTCAGGGATGATGAACGGAGGGGGCGGTCACCCTCGGAATTAAAGCCCATATCCTCGTCTAACTACTCGACACCATTCATATAAAAAACACTAATTGTGTACATTGTGAAACCAAACTTGTACTATAATCGAGAAAATGCTTTACCAGATAATACAACAAGGGAAATGCAATATAAATCAAATACCAGTAGGACATTTCAGACTGTTTATTAATCATTTTGTTCATTAACCTTGCAAGCAAATCAGTGTATCATTCTCTTTGATATTACAACGTTCCCGTTTTCCCTTCTTTTCTTCTCTCCACTCAGGGTGGTTTAAGAGTTCAGTAGATAACATCTCGAACAAGTACCCGACCCCTGTCACACCAGCTGGCTATACCTTCAGCATCTGGGGTCTGATCTACCTATGGAACTTCGCATGGATCATCTATGTCTTGACGACCTTATGTCGTACCAACAGCCGTGGACCGGTCTTCCTTAACCCACCAGCTACCACCGTCATGTTCCTTAATAGCTTCATGATCAACAACGTCGCCAATATGCTCTGGTTGTTCTTATGGGATCAGGAGTACCTGACTAGATCTACCCTAGCCCTTTGTCTGATTGCACTGACCCTGTATGTAGGGTTGTATATCAGTCTCACCAATGTCTACCAGTATCTCACAGACTTCAAGGACTATGCAGAGTATGTTTGCCTTTTGTACCACTTCTCTTGAAGGCTATGACTTCTTTGTGATTAGTAATACTTTTGATTTTGTTATTTTTAAATTGATATTAAAACGTGCCAAATATCACATGGTTGTCAAGGGCGTCGCTAGTACTACGGAAGGGCAGTACTGGTAGGGAGCTGCTGGGAGGGGCCCAGGACTGGGTCTGGATGTAACACCACATTCTGATTGAAATCAGAAAAAGCCGCTATTTTGGTTCTCGAATTATCATTTTGGGGGAATCAATAAGATTTATAAAAAAACATTAAATGAAAATTGGCAAAATCTGTCGGCAAACTTGTCATCAATATCATTTTGTCCGACACCGTTCTTCAGAATGTTCGGGCATCGCCTCTAATAAAGGGTGTATGTGTGAACACTGGAGTCTAAAGTGTCGACGCAATTCGTGTTCGAAAGAACTTATACATGGCAGCTAATTAAGGCCATAAGAAATTTCTCATATTCGTAAAACGACTTTTTGATATGAGATATTTATGTGTCATGATGTTGTGCTTTGATAATGATTAACCATTTACTTTGCATCAATTAAACACTTTTTTTTTGGACAGATCTGATCTTTGGGCGTATCGAGTCTTGGTACATAATGGTCTAGCAATTTACGCTGCCTGGACTACGGCTGCCTCGCTCGTCAACCTCTCCGTCACACTCATATACGTAGCAAGACTACCAAGGTAATAATGAGTTATAGTTGACAGACTAGTGAGATAGAAAGAATTGCTTATTTGGGCAATTTAAAGAATTTGTACTATACGCTGTCGGCTACTTCAAGGATTTTAACATTATACCTAATATCTGTCCTTAGTATATGGACTATGAATTACATTAAATATAAAGAAAAGTCATAATTTGATCCTAATAATTGGTGTTGTTACATTTTAATTAGTAAGGTTATGGGATTTTTAAAAAGGACGAAATTCCTGAAAATGTCCATACAAAGACCTATATACCTATACAAAAACGCACATAAAAACACAAATGACTATGACCATTTGATACAAAAATGAAGCATGTTGATAATCCCAAATGAATACAAGTATATGAAGTAAACACACTCAACACGACCTTAAGCTTTTATGAAGTAATGATCGTGCAATTTTGTTTATCATCTGTTCAGCATGTTCAGAGCCAGAAGAGCGTTAAGTCTGTGTTAAAGTATATGACGTAATGCCCATCTGGCTCCAAACAGACGTTATCAGGAAACAAACATAAGTGGCCTTCATTAAGAGGTAGCCACAAGGTCCACAACATTAACATTGATTTAATTCCCTTATTTCTGAAACAGTGACGTCGCCACCTACGTCTCTCTGACTACACTAGCCGTCATCCTCATCGTCTACTTCGTGTTTGAGTTGTTCGTCTTCGATGTCTACACCCGTTACGTGTTCATGGTGTACCCTACCTTCATCTGGGCCTTGGCTGGTATCATGGTCGCTAACGGTGATGATACCAACAGTCCCGTGTTCGTATACAGCGCCATCCTCGTCTCAATCAGTTTCATATTCTTCGTTGTGAAGACGGTGCTCATGATCATTCGCGATCCGGTCTACCTTTTCGTTAAGATGACCAAAGTCGATTCCACCACGTATAAACACATGCTCTAAATAACGGGAGGGTAATTATGACAACCATTTTCTACCAGAATAAAAGAGATCTGCGGACCCCTCCCCTCCCTTCCCAAGAATGATACTGAATGTCGAGATATGAATTAATTGACATTATATAGTTATCATAATCAGTGACATTATGAGTAGTTTAGCAGAGTGGTTTATTGCAAATTTTATTTTACATCTGAGTTAGTGTTACTGTGTAATTATGAAGGAACTGGTATATCTAAAACCTAATGTTTTAGAGTAATTAACATAAGGTCTTAAAATAGTTATCAGTTCTTTGGAGCTCACAGTATTGACATTCTACAGATGTCACATGAGTGCGAAATCAGCATTGCAATAAATTGTGATTACAGACATATGAAGTGCTCTTTCCACTCACGTAATGTTTTATTTTGATTTCTTAAACTAAATAAGGAACAATCTCGATTTGGTGAGGTGATTAATCATTTTTATTTTGAATTTAATTACGCGAATATTTGATAGAACATGACTTTATTGTTTTATATGGGAAAGGGGAAAGGGGCGCACTGCTAGCATAGTTTCCAATTGCCAAATAAAGTAACAGATTGAAGGGATCTAATTGTAGACTTATAATTTCCCAAAGAAAAATAGGTTAAAGATACTATGTCCCTTTGCAGCCAACATCAAATTCTGTAGAACTTTGCAGGAATTATGAATATGTCATGTATGTCCTATCTGTGAAATTTAAACGTTAGCAGTGTCCTAATATTCAAATTATGCAAGGAAACCCGTTTACTTGCTAGACTTCACTGTCAGACACTATTGAGTGACTGACTGGCCTTTTTCATCTTTGGTATTATAACATAAATGAGCTGTAAAGGGTACATGAGCATTTGTCTACATCAATAACCCACTTCTTGTAATGGCCAAAATTAAACTGATTGAATCTTTGCGCAGCATAAAACGTACGACCATTCGGTACAATGGTCTGAAAAATCAGACTATTACTTACTGGCTCTATAGCTCCTAAGTCGATTCGACAACTAATAGTCGTTATTTTCCCACTTAAAGACATTTTCAAGCCCCCTTTTTTTAGGGAAGTTCTAAATTAGTATTGTCTTTCAAATGCCGTTGGAATTTAACCTTTTCATTTTTTGGCCTGCAAATGGGACATAGTACCTTTAATGTAGCACGAAATGTCCCCCTCTACAAAAATTTAAACAACGCCCTCTATGCGGAAAGACACCAACTTTGTTGATCATGTTGATGGTAGTGGTCATGCCGGACGAGAATGAATAAAATAGACATGATTATGAAATAAAACATGAAATTGAGAGAGGAATATGCTAATCATTTTTGCCGAAGTAATTCATTTTCATACAATAGTTTTTACCTTCCCTTTCCAATATTTTTTCTGTTTTGTACTTGAAAGAACGAACAAAATTTTGGGAGAAAATAAGTTACAAGACATTCTTTCGTAAACAGGTAAAGAGGGAGTGAAATAGTTATTGCATATGCCATTTCTATCATCTAAATTTTCTATTTTTAATTAATTTAATCTTTTCTTTACAATTTTATATGAGTATTCTTTTTTATACCTAATTATATCTTTCTGAAATAAAAGTTAAGATCATTTTTTTATTCGTTGCCTTGAGCATAGTTTATTTAAACAAATATTGGCCAATCTGTGATTTGTCTTATTATTTCGTTTAAATAAACAACATTCTCAAACTTATTATGTATTTATGATTGTGCTTATGTTTCAGTTGTTTTTGTTTTTCCTGAATCTCCTCTTTCGTCATTTAATGTATAGTACTATACCCTTCATTTAGGACTCACTTGCCTTACAATCAGGCGCAGTACAATGAATTATATACACTGTGATCATATAAATAACCGAAAGCTCATGCTTTCAATAGGTAAATTGGACTGCTTTATGTGAATGATAGAAGGTAATAAATACATGCTTAATGTGCAATGAACTTTATATAATCGTGTTCAGTGTGTTTTAATGCAATTTCTCCAGATTTGTTCTCTCTAAATAATCGTAACTATAAACAATATAAGTCAAATAAATCCACATATCCTTTTTTCCTGCGGCAGTTGGAAATATGACCATGACTGGAATATCTTCCAGTAGATAGTTGACCTATACAGTTGACAACAAAGAAGAAAACTTTTTTTTTTTGGTTGTTGTTGTTGTTGATGTTTTTGTGGTGGAGTCATGCTAGTAAGCTTGAACTCCTTTTACCAGAAAAATTGAAATATTATCATTTTGACACCTATGGTACAGAAACCTTCCCCATAAGCAATAAAGTTGTTTTGGCTGTTCTCAGTGGAATTTTGCAGAATGTAGATATGATCATTAATGAGAAAAGTGTTGCACATAGGAGTACTGCATGTTTCGAATTATACATCATTGTTTTTTTTTGTTTTTTTACATCAACTTGTTTTGTTTTCCAATTTCAATTTTACTTTCTCATTTCCCTTGCAGAGGGGATGGGGTGGCAATGGCAAGGAACCCTCCCCTCCCATCATATCTTTAAGATCGATACGCTTCTTTTCATCACATATAGGCCTAAGCCAGATCAAATTAATTCCTAGTTTGTCGTCCGGATTTTTCCAAAATGACGAGGAGCGGTTTCCATCTTACTCGTTTTATTTGTTATAACTTTGACATTTATCCGTACATAGATATGCTATTGTTCAACACAAAATTATTTCATTCATATTTCATTTTTACTTGCACTACAGATCTATATAAAAATGAGAAATTGTAATATAATATTAATGGGATTTGTTGACCCCATTCTCTGAATGTTATTTATTTGATTTTAGAACAAAAATATCAAATTACAACAATACACAAAATATGAAGAGGGCCAACAGAGAAGGAAGGAGGAGGGGTGCAGAAACTAGAAATCATATTATATTTGAGCTTATTAATAAATGTATATCTCCCAGGATGAATGCAAGTATAGAGAAAAAAAGAACATAATATGCTATTACTGTGAGAGCAGTTATATGATCAAATCAATTCATGTTCAACACTAGATCCCCTCACACAAAATTTGATTTGATTTGATTTGATGTTCATTTATTTTCAATGTACATCATCACTCATACATATGGTCAC
The DNA here is from genome assembly GCA_037976565.1 of Mesocentrotus franciscanus. Classification (NCBI taxonomy): domain Eukaryota; kingdom Metazoa; phylum Echinodermata; class Echinoidea; order Camarodonta; family Strongylocentrotidae; genus Mesocentrotus; species Mesocentrotus franciscanus. The sequence goes on from CP137673.1 coordinate 1,817,921, forward strand.
ATAAAATCATACATAGAAGAAGAACAAAAGGTGTCGTCATAAGCACAGCTTGAGCTGACGTCCTCATCGTAAGTACAATGTTCAATGTTCATACAATGAAATAATGTACATAATTATGGAAATAATGCATAGTGGGTAGGACAATGTTCTATAACAATCTTACGCTGTAAATAAAATGTATAAACTTTTAACTGCTACACAGTATCATTATGAAAAAAACGCACATTTGCTACGATTTCTGGCATGTTGACGAGTCAATGCTTTTTAACATTAAAATCAAGTTATGTCAATCCGTGTAAGACATTTATGGAAGTGAGACTTTGACATTCTTCTGTTACATCACACGTTTAATCGGCATATTCCAAAACGAAATGACAAAGTTAAATAAACCTAATGATATAATAAGATCGCATAATAGGAAATTACCATTATATCATAATGATATAATATTTTATCATTAGGACTCTTTTTATCAGTTATCACAACCAATATCAGCAAACAATACTGTCCTACTTTTTGTTAAGGGCGGCGTACTATAATGTCAACATAATAATGGGTCTTGTATAATGGTGATGTTATCATAAAGCAAAGAGAATTCTTTGTGATAATATTTGCTGAATTAATCAACAAAACTGGACAACAAAATGACTCCAAACTAAAGCTTTTGGATAAAGTGGCTATTATAAATTACGTATCTGAAAAAAACATATAATATTTTACATGCTATAGAGCCTTTCCCATTTACTTGCTTTCTCATTCTTCTAAAGTTTATTTTGTAGTTGTTGAAACCTATCCATTTACTTAGACAATCGATTCAATGGTGTGGCTTGATGTTCCTGCAAAATAGTCCGGTTTATTTTACACTGACAATTCTTGTCGACTAAAAAGAAACTGTGTTTATATAGGAGAGAAAACTCAAGCCTTTATATTCTATAGGAGAGAAAATATAATGCTTCTGTAAAATATCTGATGATAGGCCTTTACTTACCATCAAGCAAGCTATATTTGCTTCCTAATTTGGCTAAAGTAGGGCAGCATGATATGGTGCTCCAAATATTTTGCATAAGACGATGTATGCCTCTTTCAAGTAATTTAGGGGCTATTGAGTAACGTATCAGAACAATTACCCCCTGGACAATCACCCCCCGGAAAATTACCCCCTATGACAATTACCCCGAAAATTACCCCTCTGTTCATTAAAGGGGAAGTCCACCCTGATATTAAGTTGGTTTTAATAAAAGCAGCCTTATTTCGGGGTAATTGTCCACGAGGGTAGTTTTTTCGGGGTAATTGTCCTCGGGTGGCTGTCCTAGGGGTAATTTTCCGGGGTAATTGTACTTGGGGGTAATTGTCCCGCTGGTAATTTTCCGGGGGTGATTGCCCAGGGAGTTATTGTCCTAGAACCATTTAGTAATGATAGTTCAATCGTCAGGGAATTAGCAGACGCATCGAAAATACTACATGCAGCAGCGAATTGTCAATTCAAATTTATTATTATCGAACACAACTTGATGGATTGTATAATTGAACGAAAAAAGATGCACTATAAACGAATCATATGATGAAGACCGACCTTGGAAGATAAGATAAGAAGCCTTATTTCCTTATTTGTCTAAGCGTACCGCCTATTCCATGGTAACTGTTATCGACCAATAAATTTGCTTAAATGATTTACGCACCTCGTTCTTAGTACGCGAAACACGTAACCGCTGCTGAAAATCAGGAATCCGTGTACTGGCCTAGTAATGGTATAGCTAGTGGACAGGTTCTCATTACATGCAGGCGAGACAGTCTTGGAGAGCTGGTGAGTAATTCATTGATGCATTGATTTCATAATCTGTTATGCTATAATGTTTTAATTAATAACCGAGACTGTCTAAATGACGCAGTGAATAATATTAAACGACTTTTTTATTGATTGCGCTATTATCTATTCAGGAGATTTTTGCCTGTACCTGATGTAGGCCCGTATTTATGATTTTGAGATTTTCATGTTTCTATTTCTCAACGAAATTATGCAGTCGAGAGTAGACTATACACTAACTTATAATTGTTTTTTTTTCTATGTAAATCATTTTCGACTTACTTTCTTTCTGTCCATGTGCCTAAGTTGTAGGTTTTTATTCTTTTCTGTTTCTCTGCCTCTCTTTATGATGGGGGGTGGGTGTCGGACACTTAACAAACATAAAGCCTTCTCTTTTGCCCCGGATTTAACGAAAAATATTCATCAAATAGCACTAACCATCATGAATGTTTTCCGGACACACAACGTCTGGTTATAGCTGCCTGTGTGTTTCTCTCTCCTTCTATATACCTCTCCTTCTATATACCTCTAGCTCTGGCAAGGGGGCAAAGCACAGACTTTGTGACTATTTAATCGGCTTTAATTGAGAAATCGTTTTGGATTATCAGCGCACTTGACACGCTTGATGAATTACAAAAACATACTAGACCTGAAAACTTGGCTTTATCCTAAAACATATAATTTTAATTCATTTTATATTCTAATCTATATGTATCGTCGTGCAAATTAATTATAGATATATTTATTTAATTTGATTTTTTTTCTTCTTCTGCATTCCATATAAATGTAAACAATTTTCGGTAGCATAACAAACATAACATTCTAAAAGGTACTTTCTGACAATGAATCATAAATAAGAAAGTATACATAACAATTATTATAGGGGGAAAAAAGAAAGATAAGTTGCCAAGTATCATATTTGATTTGTCAATCGAAGAAGAAAGTTATTGAATTATGTCAAATTTTGAAATAAACTTGAATTGGAGAAGCTTCTTCGTTTCAAGTTAACTTTACTTAAATATCTCTTTTTAAATTATCCTGTGGACCATACCATACTGTTCGATGCTCTTATATGTTTTTATGTTTATATTCTCATGTTCTCATGTTCGATGTTTTATGTATTGTTTGACAAATCTCTAAATTTTATAATAATAATGTAAAAACAAACAACTTAAACTGGGTGTACACACTCTAACAAGCCACAAACCTGGCTTTCATTGTGTTCACCATTTTCCAATTATCCACTTATGTTTTTTATGTAGTCTGTCAATACTGAATTATGTAGTATACGGTCTACTTTTCAATTTTATAAACGACAAATTTTCATGATGGTTTGTGCTATTTGATGAATATTTTTCATTAAATCCGAAGGCAAAAGAGAAGGCTTAATGTTGGTTAAGTGTCCGGACACCCCCAGGGGTGGATCCAGCCGGCGGCAAGGGAGGGGGCCGAAAAAAGGACCCACTTCGTGCGAAAATTTGAAAACCGTGCCGGCCGATTTTCCGCTCAGTGAGGGGGTAGTGAGCAATTTTTTTTTTTTTGCCTCCGAAAATTGAAAATTGGAAAATCGTGCCGGTCGATTTGGGGGGGGGGGTAGTGAGCAATTTTTTTTTTTTGCCTCCGAAAATTGAAAATTGGAAAATCGTGCCGGTCGATTTGGGGTAGTGAGCACAATTTTTTTGCCTTCGAAAATTGAAAAAAAATTTCACCACCAACCCCTTGAGCGCCAGGAGGGCCCATCTTCTTTTTTCCCAAAAAAGGGTGTTTTTACATGTTTTTTTCCTAGGGGAGGGGGCCCGCCACCCCCCCCCCCTGGATCCGCCACTGCCCCCCTATCATACAATCTAAAATTGTGAACAATGATAAATTCCTCGTTCACTAAGTAAATAGTATTAAGCGTACTGACCAGTGATCGGAGATATAGGCCGAAGGTAACGCCACCTATTTGCGATCTGATTTTGTTTAGTAAACGATCGCTTAAATGCATAAAATTTGGATAAAGGAAACAATGTCCACTAATTTACATGGATCTTGCTTCCTTTAAAATAGTCATTCCGAAGTTCTAAATCATACTTGTCATGACTATTGAATAGAATATTAATTAAAAGACAATGAAATGGGGTGAATTTGATGTTACTCTATTTAGTAAAGCTATATAGAGGCAACTGTCTTATTCAAAATAACGCTAATGAGCTGTATCATTACCCTTTGCATTTAGTCATCCATTCATTGTGACCCCCTTTATAAACCTAAGGGATTGATCAACTTAAAGCATCTCTGCTAGGAAACTATCAATCCCTTTGACAAAATGGACATGTTGGATGAATGTTATACATGGACTTTAAACTGAAATTTAGATGTTTATATTGATAATAGTATATTGCTTTATGGTATATTCGCTCTCTTAGATGATTTTTAAATCCATTGACATACACAGATCAAGATTACAATCCTGTTGCGAACTGGACATTAAAGGGGTAGGGCAATTTTGACATACAGTCACTGTAATAATGTTTTCAAAAACAGTATTTTTTACTTTTCCAAATTAAAGCGTGCAAATTATTGAAATAATGACGATATATGCAACATATTATAAAGCGCGTATTACCATATTTGTAAAAGCATAAAATGAATTACATTTGTTTTTCTTTCTTTCTTTTTTTCTTCTTCATTTACAGTAGATTGATTTGTTGGTGATAAGGCGACAAGAAAAACAGACATGGCGTCCGAGCACGACTTTCTCTTTCTATTCATGGCGTTCTTCACGCTCGTCATGTTCATCACAACACAAGTCCTGAGCGCACTAGCTACTGTACCTGGTAACATCGCTGGTAAGTAACCATGGTAACATACATAATGTTCATCTTAACACAAGTCCTGAGTGCACTAGCTACTGTACCTGGTAACATCGCTGGTAAGTAACCATGGTAACATAAATAATGTTCATCTCAACACAAGTCCTGAGTGCACTAGCTACTGTACCTGGTAACATCGCTGGTAAGTAACCATGGTAACATAAATAATGTTCATCTTAACACAAGTCCTGAGTGCACTAGCTACTTTACCTGGTGACCCCGCTGGTAAGTAACCATGGTAACATAAATAATGTTCATCTCAACACGCGTCCTAAGTGCACTAGCTACTGTACCGGGTGACCCCGCCGGTAAGTTACCATAGTAACCATATATTATCCTTATGTTCATCCTAATAATCATTAGTGGACTGGTCACTGTTCCTTGCAAATTTACTGATGTGCAACCATGGTAACAGGGACTATAATTACGATTATGAATATTGTACTTAGGAATATCATCATTACAATCCTATACAAGATTCAGTCAAAAACCAACGAGAATAAAGTTAATTTAAAATTGGAAATGAGAAAGAATTCTCAATATCCGAAGTAGGTGGTAGTATTTACAGCAGGGTAACCATTGCGAGTCACGGAGGTATAGTGGGTAAAATTGTCCTGAGGGTGTGGTTTCCTCGGAATGATTGTCTCCAAAATGTTCTCAGGAGCTGTTGTAGAGACATGAGATAGATTATTGTCATTATCGATGCATCACATCTCTGTTTGAAAATACAAAATCTTCATGATGTTATATAATTCTTTTAGCCCCTCAAAAAGAGTTTCTATTTTTTGGATTTACCACTTCTTCCAGGATGGTTTCCAAACACTACTGAGGAGATATCCGATACGTACCCGGTCCTGGTCACACCAGCAGGTTGGACCTTCTTAGTCTGGGCTGTCATCTACATCTGGATGTTGGTCTATGTCATCTATATCCTCACCACCGCCTGCCGTAGGAACAAGAACGGACCAGTCTACATGAACCCGCCCGTTGTCACGGCTAACTTCCTCGCCGTGTTCTCGCTCAACCTCGCATTCAACATCGTGTGGTTGTTCTTGTTTAGCAGGAGGGAGTTTGCGTGGTCGTTGGCCGATTCGTGTATGTTAGCGTTCACCGTGTATGTCTGCCTCTGGCTCAATCACAGGAGTGTTGAGAAGTACCGTGACGTCATGGAAACTAATCATAAGTAATATTCCATAATTATCGCTTGATATTGAGGTGTCATGAGTGTCACCATGTATTATATCATTCGTAGATATGAAGTTGTAATTACACATTCTATTATAATACATTATTTTTACAGACTAGTAGCCCTAGTAGGCGAAAACACAATTTTCCCGATCCATCTTGGATTACCTAGATAATAACTATCTAGATAACTCACTTACGTAGGTGACAGACAGAAATTTTCCACGAAAAATCCCTTGAAATTTCTCGAGAAGGGAGAATTCTGTTGGTTCGTTGTAAGATTTTGCGGGATTTTTTGCGGGATAATTGATGACAGCTTTACAGCCAATTATATAGATAGCTATCATCTAAATAGCTATTTTCTAGATAATTGGCCTCTGTTCGACACCGCCTTAGGTGTCTCTATATATAATTCTAAATTTATGGGTATGGGTAGTAGTTATAAAAGGTTTTTAATTTGCCGACAGAGACTCCCGAAAAGGGAGAAAGGTCATCACCTCTTTTGGTGGTGGTAGGGGTTGGAGCAGAATCGCTCGAAAGTTATAAGTTTACCAACAAAAATTTGAATACAGGACTGGTGATGTCACTGTTGTCACACCCTTCCCAGCCCTCTCCTTCACATTTTTTACAATTAGCATTTAGAATATATTAATCAGGTTACCTCCTATGTATATGTTTCATTGTCATAACGCATGATATCAACCTTTGAATGAACGCTAGACTTGCATAGTTATCCTAGTTATGGGCTTTCTCTTGAAATAAATCTTTTTCATTTTACAACCTTAGGGTGGATCTGTGGTGCAATCGAATCCTTATTCAGAATGGTCTAGCTGTCTACGCAACATGGACCAGCATCGCAACCCTGATCAATCTCTCTATCGCCCTCACTTACCTGGCCGATGTCAAGAACCTATCATCTAGCCTCGTCTCTCTCTCCATTCTCACAGCCGAGGTCGTCGTCTACTTCGTCATCGATACGTTCTACTGGGACCGTTATCTTCGCTACACGTTCACTGTCTACCCGACGGTTATCTGGGCCCTGTCAGGAGTCCTGTCAGAGAACTGGGACCCGGACAGTACGACGTCGATCTTTAACGCTGTTCTCCTGGCGTTGGGAGGGCTTTGTTTCGTTATTAAGATTGTTCTGGTTGTCTTTGTTAGAGAGAGTTTAGATACTAAACCTGCTCTCCGATCAACAGCGAAAGTCAATCAATATATTCTCAATGAGGAGGATAGTGATATACCCAGCATATCTATGACAAATAAGAAGTTTTATGATAATGCTGTTATTTAAAGTAGGGGGCCTGTAACCCAAATTGACCTATACTTTAAAACAGTGGCGTAGCTACAGGGGGCACGTTGGCACGTGCCGCTGACCCCACCCTCCCCCAATAAATAATGATAATCTTATAACCGTATTTTCGATAATTTCATGTTATTTCCATGTTCTTGAAATAATATGCTACTATTTTGTTGACATTGCATTCTTTAATTTTTTTCTAAAACAAATTTATGGAAAATTATTGTAAGAAACTAAACACCGCTTTTCCGTCTTTTTTTTCTGGGCTGCAAAAAACCGTGAGCGGGGAGGAGGGGGGGGGTGCACATGCCGGTTTTGGTCTTTATGGAGTACACCCATGTCTTCTAAGCGCAAGGTCCATTAAGTGAAGGTATGGGAAACTATTATAACGTCATGCACACACTATCAAGCGTTAATAATGCAGTTAATATTGTTTACTTTCATTGAAATACAAACAAAATGCACAAGTTACTGTTAATCGAAGGCACGTGTTGTAGTGTACTTCAATATCTTATATTATCTCTGGATAAATTAAACTTTATGCACTTTTTAAGATTGTAAGTTTGTTGTTATTCAACTTTAACATGATAATCATGATGAAGCCAAGAATGATTTAAATCAAAATCAACGCAGACCAGTTTTCTGCCTTTTCTTTTTCTTTGGCGTACCACTTTCAATTTTTTTGTATGATATTTAAATGCTTTTTGTTACACTCTATCACCTGAATTTTCAATATCGATAGACTTGTTTTTAATTTTTGTTTTCCTGTATATAGGCATATTTTCAGTAAGTCATTATCTCATGTTCCTTATAATGTAAAACATGCTCAGAATGACAAGCAGCAATAAACCAAATTAAATTAACACCGATTTTATCATCGTATTATTCTAAAGTAATCGAAGTAATGTACAATGCCCTACAAGAAAAAACAGAAGGAAGTGTAATATTGAAAGAATATCAAAATGTTTCTTTTAAGAAAGGCATAAATGAAGATATTCCAAACAAGTTGTATTCTCATTTCATTCCGAATGATTTTATGAGCTACTTAGTATATGAGGACGCGGTCGTCTCAGGTAAAGAATTTTGTAATGAGAATCTGACCCTGTAAACTTTTTATCATCTCTGTTGCATGCACTTTCCGTCATTTGGGGAATTGGCGGCCATTTTGAACGCCATCTTGGATTCCAGTTCTTTAATAAACATTCTATTCGTCCCTCTTACTCATCTTCCAAACCTTTAACTTCACTCTCTTCTCAGTAATGTCAGTCTCTGATACTATGTATAATACCAACCCCCTTTTTCAGATTCAGATTCAAATTTTATTGTCTACGTTAAAAAACACAGAAATTTGGCCTCCACTGGCAAAAGATAACAAATAACATAAAAACATGTACATGAATGTGCACAAAACAGAAAAAAATCAATTAGATTTACAAACAAATTTGAACACATTATGACAAAAAGTAAAGACCTACGCTATAGAAGAGGAGATAGCAGAGTAAGATGATAGACCAAAAAGAAATTAAGGAAGAGCAAGAAAGAACAAGAATGTAGGTGGGGGAAGAGAGAATAAAAACCGCTTGCATATTATGCCTCCAAACATCTGCTTTACTGAAGTAAAAAAAAAGGGTAAAAGGGCAGCAGCCCCCACTTCCTATCTCTCTCCCTCTCTCTCTCTCTCTCTCTGTTTCTCTCCCTCTCTCTCTCTTTCTGTTTCTCGCTCTCTCTATATTCAATTCAAGGTTCAATGTGCAACTGTTTTTATTTGTCCGATGTATGTTCAACATGGATATTGTTTTGCTCACATTGAAAATAAAGTCTCAGGCAAAGTTTACAAAGAACATAAATATGATACAAACAAATTGGTGATGACAAAATAATAGTCATACAAAATATTGATTTTTGTTTGTTTATGGCTTGTTTCGTTTCCCTGGGTTACGTTATTTAACTGTCTTCATGCATATTCATGAATAAAATGTATTTACCACTATACACATAGAAAATTAAGCTTTTAAACTGAATTGAAGTATATCGGAATAAATCTGTTAAATTGAAAATAAAAATACTGAATTATATGAGCAAATGATAATCGTGTTCCACACCGTAATAATTACTTCCACTAAATATTAATTTTACTCATTTCCTTACAAAACTTGATATTAAAGAAAAAAGCAGAATGAAACAGTGAATAACAAATCGTGTGATAAATTGGTTACATGCCCTGATTGAATACGGAACGAATGTGTTTGTATTATCTTTCAATTACCCTCTTTATAACTTATATTCCTCATTCTTGTCTTCCTCTCCCACTTCAGTTCAGTGCCTGTATGATCTCACCACATTTCTCCCCTTGTCATTCTTTCCTTCTTTATCGCTTTTACTGGTCCATAGAAAATAATATAATCACTTAATTGCAATATCAATAACGATATTTATTATACACTGTTATAAGTATAGTTCATTGGCATTTTCTTGTGTAGCTAACTTTACAGATATGTCGGGTCTAGCTCTAGGGATTTTTGGATGATGGTAATTTATCAAATGACAAGCAATAAATAAATGCTTGTCACAAATACAATTTGATCAAACAGATTAATAAAAAAATCATTATGGTAGTCATCAATATAATCATCCATCATCGGGTCATTCGAAATAATCTAAACTGTTCGTTCCAAACTCCAAAGGTATACTTTATGTGGATAATATACGTACCATTTCCTTACTGATATACAATACTTGTATTGCGAAATATTATGTGAGTATGTTTACAGTAAAAAAAAATAAAAAATAGGATAATATGGAAATCAATTAAATTCCATTTAATTTCGATTAGCAATTCAATGGGATGAAAATAAAACTTCAATAGGTAAAACTCAACAATTTAAGCAGAAACGAAAGCATAAAAATGGTGTACGTATTATCTTTCCAGTTTACAGAAAAATGAACCATGATTGGTTGGCGCTGTACTAAACGTACATTGGCTCTTTTATTAGGTTTATTGTATTTCTCTTTCTCATCAGTGCGTTTTTGAAACACAAGAAGGCAAGAGTGGCCATAAGCGTGATAAATAATCTATCATTAAGGGTGGTATTCTCGAAAGCGGACTAACTTTAGTCCATGGTTTAATTCTCCGACTAACTATGGAATGCCAAGTGTCCATATGAATATGTTTTTGAATAATTTAATCTGTCACTAAATTAAAATAAAATTTTATAGCATAATTAATAAACAACAATATAACTATGAAATAATTATGTTATCATGGTAATTTAGGGACATATCAAATTATTCAAAAATATATTCATATGGACACTTGGCATTTCATACTTTGTCGGAGGATTAAACCATGGACTAAAGTTAGTCCGCTTTCGAAAATACCACCCTAAGTTTTTTTAAGAAAAACTTCACCTAGTGTCTGCTTTCTCCTGGATTCTCATGGATTGATGCGGGATAGACCCATCGCCCAAAATAAGTTTGAGGGAATCTTTCATCATTCAAAGACCATAATATATGTAATTTTTGTTTCTAACTAGAAATTGTATTACTCTAAGAAAAATAAACTGTAATAAATTGTACTCTTTTTGTTAGAAAAGGCATACATCATATTATTTTAACGATATAAGTTAAAAGCTGCACAAATATTGGGTATACATAGTCAAGATGCTAAAGGCGAATAATAACAAGAACTACTATTTCCCTGGCTTTACCAAAGTTACCCTAAAGCGACGAAGCATCCAAGAATTACTTCCTACCAGGTATTCATTTTACTACACCTGGGTGTCGAGTGACAAATGAAAATGAATGCCTTGCCAACGGACATTAGTGCCACAACTAGGGCTCGAACAGCGAACCACTTGATACAAGAATAACTATAAGTTACATCTGGCAAACACCGCCTCTCCCTGGCCTGTTTCACGTTATCCAGGGGATTGCTAGAGGACGGTTAAATCAGAGCTAACATCGAACGCCCCTCTATCGCCTGGCTTGTTTTGGCTGGTCACGAGGTTAAGTCGGGTTAGCGAGTAAAATGCAGGTGGCTTGTCTAGATCTGGATCTATCACCATAGTTACATGCATCATTTGCGTTTAGCTTGAGAGTTACTTCACAACCAGAGACTGACTGGGGAAGGTGAAAATTAACATCAGTCACCCATTCCTAGTCGATCGAGAGGGATATGGGTTGCAGTGTCATACGATGGTGGGTTCTCAGCTCCTCATGACGCCTGACGTGTCTACCTCAGCGACTGTCTCATAACCAGGAGGTGGCTCGACGCTGTTCCTGTCTTGCCTTGACCGATCATCAGAACGGGATAACGAATCATAGGCAGGTGGGTTGTCCGCATCGGTTACCATAGTAATATCCGAAGATCCATCCAAGTCATACAACGCACTCAAATATGCCAGAGAAGAATCATCTTGATATATCTCCGTCGAGGAATTATTGGTGGGCTCACCATCGCCGGGATGATCGGGATAGTTCACAGCTCGTCGATAGTCCGGAGGTGAGATAATCGGTAGACTTGAAAGTACATCACCATTGGAATTATCGAGATGTGTACTCCAGGTACCGGTTTCACAATACATCGCACCTGGTGAGTCGGATTCGCTCGGTTCCTCTAGTATAGCTCCCGGGCAATATCCAACATACGCTAGAATACAGTAGAATAAGAGAGAACAGACCGACATCCCAAGAGGGAGAACAAAAAAATACATAACACTAAGAAATGGATCATATCTATAGCAAAAGACACGTATCCAGGACGCATATGGGTAGGTGGAGTTGAGAGAATGTTCTAACAAGAGATACACATCATTTCCTGTTGGTGCATTGAGTTCACAGTAGGCATCAACATCAGCCGTGCAATTATCTATCGGGTTTGTTATTTCCAACAAATGTTTGGTAAATTGAAGGTCTAGGGTGGCTCTGAAATCATCTTCATAATATTTGCGTCCAATTCCCAATAAGAAATACCATGTTCCATCCAAGAATCCACTTGTATTAAACGAGACCGTGGTCATTGACGGACATGGAGGAAACTGGGCATAGAGAATGACGTCAGGCGATTCTGGGTCTTGTTCCTTCGAATTCAACCATTTCTTCATTTTCCCGTGATTATTGAAGATAGGAATAGTCAAAGTAGTATCATCACTATTCAATCCTTGGCCGCAGCTTGTGATGTCAACCCGAGATGAGCTTGGGAGATAATATGAGAGGTTTCTGGTTTTTGGTCCTTCGAAATATATGTCTTCTGTGAAAGAATATGTAGAAGAATGATTCGAGTATACTGGACGTTCACGCGATGTCGTTGCTTGAACAATAATACCATCATGACGACCATCCAGTTGAGGAATGACCCTGAATCCTCTGCAAAAGTGAGGTAGATTATCAGGTCGTTGTTTGAATAATATGTAGGGTTTTTGTTTCTCCAACATGATTTGATCGCCTTTACTCGAACCAACTTGTGGGTAGTGAAAGAAGATGGATAGTAGTGCGAAGAGAAAGCTGAAAGCTATCACTCCAAAGCTAACAAAGTAATAGACGACATAATGCCATCGATTTTTAAAACAAGTCATCCTTGCAATAGACACTACTAGTGTCACACTAGTCAATAAGATATGTGTTGAAATAAGGTTTCTCCTTAGAATATAGGATACCTCCTAACCTTGAAATTGTTAATGTGTGCAACCGTTTCATTTTTAGTTCGTTGATCTTCGCAGTGGAAATGTTAGGTGGAATTTGGACTCTGATATCATCAGCAGCAATTAACAGCTAGTCACGTGACAAGGATATCAACTATAATGACGTCATGGGATATAACTACATGTACAGTAGGGTGAAAAGAAAGAGAAGCGAGTGATGACAAAGGTCATGATCAGTTAACAACAAACAAATCATGTAGTAATAGAGGGAGATGATAATGCTCGAACTCAGGGGATCCCATCGTTCAGTCGGCATCATACAACATATATTTTCTTTTTTCTCCCTTTTTATTAAAAAATAAATAATTTTTAAATAATGTAGTTTTTTATACGATCGCTGGAGACAGACGTTTACATTATGCCCGGCCTTCCTGTCTTGTCTTCAAATAATATGTACATGTTTGATTTTGTCCCTCCCCTTGTTCTTCGTATTTTCTCCGCTTGTGTTATTCTCATGTTATACATGTACATGTATATTGATATTTTAAAAAAACTTTTATGTTCATTTTCCTTTGTATATTTTTAATGAAAGTATTGAATAAAGTGACCTTGAACTAGAGTATTGAATAAAGAACTGCCTGCCAAACATTCAAACTCCTTTCTTCCAGGAACCGTAGTGGAATAAGTTACCCCTTGAGATGACTACGAAGGTTTTTAACTAGATATGTTTAAAGTTCCCCTTTCAAATTCCTAATAATTTATCATCATCTGCACCCGAAGTGTCTTCTGTTTCCGTGTGACCCGATTAAGTACATGTACATGCATTGCATAAATCACCATACAGTAACTTTGACCAATCGTACTGTTAGAGTCAGAAAGTGTTAACACTGTTAAAAATGCCCTTTTTTTTTTTTTAGATGGATTTTTTTGTTGTGGACAATGTGACCTACATTAGTAGACTCACTCTTCCTCGTTTCTTGTAGTACTACTACATGAACTTTATTCAGAAATTGGCTTCCCTTGTAAATTTCAAAGCAGCAGCAGTTCGCCACACATTTAAGTCACACACCTATACACGTTTTGCCCTCTCATAGAACATACCCGTTAGCACTCACGTGTTGCAGTATAATGCCATGCTCACAGCGCTATGCCACCACTACACATTTTTTCACATATATATGTACGTCATTGTTTGGAGAGGAGTATATTGGTTAAAGGATACAAAACAAAGACACAGTGATCTGTCATACACTTTACATCTTCTTCACGCACAGTAAAAACACCTGCGTAGATCCTTTTGGAATCACATCATTACTTTCTGCCTTACAGCTTAAAATTCGACCTCATTCACAGTACACACAAAACAATCTCATCATCAATCAAGGATGCATGAATCAACATACAAATACAACCCCTCTCATTTACACAAACACAACTGTAATGAAGGCTAGATCAGGTGTGAAGGGAATGGTTCCACAAATAAGTTTTTCCACTTTACATGTTGAATACATACAGTAACCACTTAATTATTCATACTCCTTGTAAATTTGATGTTTTGGTGTTTTTCGTAACTAAAGAATGAAAGGTGGACTGGTTGAATTAGGGTCTTTGTCGAATACTTATAGATGTGAGCTTTCATACCTCCCATTCTCAAGAAACAGAAATCAGGACAAATTAATTTTTCACATACTTATTAACAATTACGAAACTTGGCAAGGGTATGAATAATTTAGTTAACTGTATCTGCTTATAATAGCCCTTTAACCAATTACCCCCTTGTAATACATACTTGTGTGCAAGGCATTAAAATAAATTTGATAACAAAATCATCTTCACACGATCTTAGAATTACAAACATTAGAAAAAGGAGGCAAGAAAAGTGTTGAATTGAGTTCACAAAACCCTTTCTTGAGCTTGTTTATTTGATTGGAGAACAATGTGCCAATGTTTCAAGCTTGATTTATGGCAAAATGGAATAAGATTGAGCTACATCACAGCAAATGTGTGAAAATAATTAGCTCTTCTTTTCTTTCTTTTCCATTTTGTATTTTATGTGTGGGTGATGAAGTGGGTATTTCATGTGCATATACTTGAACATGAAATATGGAATGTACTTTATAATCTGAATTCTTGTGAGCTTTGGAAAACATTATAAGGATTGACACAATGTTTCCAGAAAATTTGCATCATATTCCAATTTGCCATGTTACAAATGCGGTCTTTTCAAATCACACATGTGATGCCAATGTTGAGGCACCTCACGAGGGATGCGATGGTGATCTTATGAGCTGACGGCCCAGTCATTGGTGGCAGCACCACCCCAGTCATCGGTAGACCAATCCTGGCTCGGTGCTGCAGCAGCAGGAGCAGCTGCAGGAGCAACAGGAGCAGCTGCAGGAGTATCAGCAGCACCCCAGTCCTCAGAGGGGGCAAAGGCTGGGGCAGCAGCAGCAGCAGGAACCTTGTTGGCATCATTGGCCCACTGCAAAGATACAAATACATACATACATTAGATGTCGGTCTCGTCAGTGTGACAAACTTATCAAATTGCTATGATTTTGGAAGGATCAGTTCGATTTGAGTATTGTATTTTTTTTCATTGAATACTGACGAAAATGTAGATTAAAAATAACTACATCATATCAACTGCCAGAGTTACAACAACATAATACATAAGAGCCTTGGAATCAGCCTCGGAATGTACTGTCAATCATATCAGCACTGGTCGCAGCTCTGTCATTCCACTTTGCAAAATAATGAAGCCAGCCTGGAGCAAGCAACATATGAACGCACTTCGAAGTGTAAATCCATGCAAACAAGTTCCTTTACCAGTGTGTGTACATCACCGGTAATAGCGCATACAGCAGTGATTATGCTAAAGCACGAGTCCAAGATAAACAACAGAATCTACAAGCACGAGAATCAAGAGAGAGAGAGAGAGAGAGAGCTACATGCTACATGTACAAAGATAACAGGGGAAGGGTGCTTGATTAAGAACGATCCTATAATACTATTTTCAAAAAGGAATGTAGAGGGTGGAGCAGACTCGACTATGCATGGAACCAACGTACACTGTACATACAGTGTATGTGTATGGCCTTTAGTGCATTGCGGCTTCATTTACATGTATCTGGCAGCCAGCAGGAGACTATTCCACTCGGAATCGAGACCAGGAGTGGGAGACCAGGAGTGGGAGACCAGGAGTGGGAGACCAGGAGTGGGAGACCAGGAGTGGGAGACCATGAGCGGGCGACCATGAGTGGGAGACCATGAGTGGGAGACCAGGAGCGGGCAACCATGAGTGGGAGACCAGGAGGGAGACCAGGAGTTGGAGACCAGGAGTGGGAGACCAGGAGTGGGAGACCAGGAGTGGGATCCAGAGTTGGCTCTTGGCAACAAGAAAACCACCCAAGCCTAATTTTAACCCATTTATAGCAAGTAGAGATTTGTAAAAATGGCCTATTACTCACTGTTGCAATCTTGCTCTCGTTTTGACATTGTTCTGAACAATATGAAACATGCGCTATTTTTCTATGCAGAATCCTACTGTAGCGATCGTAAGGATTACGCACATATAACATTATCACTGTAGACCCTAGAATGGATACTATAGCGCATTAAACGAACGTAAACGGACAGGTTTCGGGCGGTTCAGTGAGTAAAAGGAGGGGCAGTTTTTAACGGTTTAGTTGCTAAAGGGTTAATGAAATGTTTACCTGTTGTTGTGGTGGAGCAGGAGCTCCAGCAACCTTGTTGGCATCAGCAGCCCACTACAAAGATTTAACAATTACAAATCTTGTCACATATACAATACAAAAGAGTCCTTCTTAACTTATATTTTATACCTCAGTCATGTTACCAAACTTACTCCAAACTGAATCAAAACCTACTGATACCAAGCCAAGCTATGTAATGGAATTGTTTTGTGGGGTTTGGTGTTGTTCTTATCGGTGTGACTGAAGTATGCAAGATGCTGATTTTGGATTGATCAGTTTGAGTTGAGTAATGTTTTACTTTCATAAACTACTGACGAGAATGTATGGATCTAAAATAACTGCAACAGATCGACTGCCAGAATTACAACAATGCACCCTACTTAAATTACTGGCTTAAACATATGAAGTTTTCGATTAAAAAAAAAAGGAAAAATAAAATCAAAGCTGATGTTGAGTTGAATTCAAGCTATTGTCCAAAATGGGGTGTAACAAAGGAAGTTAGTCGGTAGCTTCTTTTAAACATCATTTTAGATCCTGGGTTTGGCTTAACTGAATAAGTAGCATATGGACCAAAGTGTCTATAAGCTTTACGGATATTGTCAACTGTATGTACATGTATAAAAAGACAGGAAAGAAAAACGCCGTTTAAAATTGAGTGCAAGAGTACTTACGTCAGTGACCTCTGGAGCACCCACTGCTTGCCCTCCTGCTGGTACAGCTACGGGATCAGAACCCCATTGTTCAGCATAGGGCTGAGCTGGCTCTTCCTTCACAGCCGTAGCACGATCACGGGCTTCTTGCTCCTCCTTCTCAGCCTGTAAGAAGTTATTACAATGAACATATTAACTGCTGGTGGTACAGCTATGGGATCAGAACCCCATTGTTCGGCATAGAGCTGAGCTGGCTCTTCCTGTTTTTTCCAAATTTCAATCAAATTTTCACAAATACTTCTCCGATTTGTTTCTGCTTTAATTCAAAGCAACTGGCTCTGAAGGTTGGAGTTCCCTTTACAGAGGTTATAGGGCAAGTCTATGCAATAATGTCCCTTTGGTATTTATCTGGTTAATATGAAAAATTCTTGATATGACCACCAGACCACTGGTTCTTCCTTATATCAATACCATTCTTCAAAGATGATACAGTGTATTTTCATTTTCAGATGACAGAAGCAGATCAAGGACATATAAAGTAGAGGACACTTTGCAAAAAAATCATCCTAAAATAAAAGTAGTTGAAATCTTACCTCTTCAGGATCCCTGAAGAAGTAGAGATCGACCATGATCTCCCAGGTGACATCGCGACTGATTGCTCCACGTAGACGGAGTACCTCACGGGACAACATCCACCACATCAGACCGATAGAGTGGATGCTCTGATAGGAGAGGAAGAGGGACAGAGAGACAGTCAATATTGTTTCTATTTTAATGTATCAATGGTTTGATAAATAATTCCTGACATTTCAAGAAAAATTGAAGATCTGATATTAAAGTTACACAGGAAAAGCACAACATTTGAAGTAAACAAGAAGGCAATTTGCTAATGGACAATTTTATCAGAGAATACATTGGATCTTTTTTCCCCTCCACTTTTACCTTTTAGATGTGATGTCCACCACATGCCTGACATGTTACACTATATCTAGGAAACCAAGTGTCAACCAGTGTCAATTACTTCCAGTCTTGTACAAAGAAACCCTTATCATTTAGCAATCTTGGAGTGAAAATTTCACTTATGAGATTGTTGGTAAATGCATGAATATGGGGGTATAATTCAAGAAATCTGCATGTTTTGGCAACACATTTGACTGATAATTGTCCTACAGACTTTGTTGTTGCATGAGATAGGGATGGCCACATAGCAAAGAGCTATATTAAATCTAAGAGTGTTAATCTGAACATATGACAGTTTAGGTAAATGTAAGAAAAAGTAAGAAAATGGGGGGAAAAATCAACAATTTGCATGATTTGACAGAGTGCTGTCCTACAGTATTCGAGTATTCGTTTGTGCCATGTCTATCATTGCTGTGCTATATCTTTCTAAATGTACTATGGAATTTTATTTTAAATGTTCTGTATAAACGTTATGCTTTTTGATGTAAATATGTTCATGTTTATTCAGGGCCCCATGAAAGACCACTACTTATTGGTGAATGGGCTACCCTGACAAAAGATTAGAAATAAATAAATAAATAAATACCTTGTTGTTGCATGGGATAGCGATGTCGACATGGCGAAGAGGGGAGTCACTGTTACAGAGAGCAATAACTGGGATGTTGACATAGGAAGCTTCAGTGATCGGCTGATGATCAGAGCGTGGGTCAGTCACAATCAAGATACGAGGCTCACGGAAAGCAGCTTGGATCTGATTGGTGAATGTACCGGGCGTGTAACGGCCGGCAACAGGTGTGGCACCGGTGTGGGCACCAAACTTGAGCACAGCACGCTGTTAAGAGAAACCATAAAACAAATGCAGAGTTACAATACGCTATATCACAGTCACAGGAGGATTACCCACAGTGAAATTCATGAAGATTCAGAAATTTGAAAGTGTGCAATTTCTTTACTCACTGTCTGTTACCACTCTTAAAGCCTGTCTGCACAAGTTTGGCCAGGAGGGATTAGACCTCCCAGCATGGTCACTGACAAGTGGTTATCTCATCAACTCAGCTCTCAATTAACATAAGAAAAAGAAGATCATGGGGGACCAACGGGCACTGCTTAGGCATTGTTTTCTATATACAGGGAGCAAGTAGCTACAAGTAGTGCAGTGGGGCTTTAAATAATTCTTTATCCTCCAACTCTTCAACTTTATTAAATAGCACCTTCAGAGGGCAGGTTTAGCCCAGTAATGTTTTGTGTGTGCGTGTGTGTACTACATGAAAGACAGGTAGGGATGAAAAATGTAGCCATATGCAAAAATGGTACTACGCTTACGCACTTATTGGTGTGTTATCAGATGCAAAATGTTAAGTGGATTATGCTAAGTACTCTTGAAAAAAAACCTAAGGTAAATCATCACGGTTTACCGCGGCATGTGTAAACAAGCCTTGACTGATGAAAGGGCAGCAAGTAACCTACCTGACCATATGGTCGAGATGAGATGACACAGACATCAGCAGGGTTCTCAATAGCTACAATGATACGGGCAGCCAGTAGAAGCTTCTCCCAGGTCTTCCTCAGATTGATGATGAAACTCCCTGTCAGGATGAAAACCAAAGGATTAATAATTTATTTCGAAATTTTACTTACAAATCTAATAATATACATATTAATACCTCTCACACTTGAGCCACTCTTGAGTCTTCTGTTCTCCCTATGGCAGCAGCAATACATGCTGTACCCAGGGCTCCACACTATCCTTTTTGAAAGGGGGTACGGATTGAACATTTTGAAGTTTTGAGGGTCAGGGTCAGGACTTAGATTATGGGCTAGGGCACCTGTTAGTGTCGAACCCTGCTGTAGCATATGCTTTACCATCCTTGCATGGGAGGATGCAACGTCCCCGAGAGCCAACAGCCAGGCCTCGAATATTAAAGCAGTCGTTATGTCTTTTATATGCCGAATTGAAACAAAAATCTACCAAGAATTATTACCTTATCCTTTTATTGAGTAAAGATTGGTTAAAATATCACGGAAAATCTGAGACACTGTCTGTTAATCTTCGCTGGAAAAATGACTGAAAGTTTCAATCATTTCAATATAACCCAATGAACCTTTACACACTCAAAATAAAACAAATCCTTACAAAGGGGGAGGGGGTAAGTGTTCAAAATATTTTAAAAGGTCCAAATAGTCACTCAAATAGGCCGGAGTAGTTTCAATTCCACATTTCCAATGACAATATTGTTTAAAGCAAATCATTGCAGAGGCCAAAGGGTATACATAAAAGTTTAATGGCAAACACACAAATAGTAAAATGTTGCGAGGAGAAATGGAAATTGGAAATATATAATAGCAGTTTTGTTCATGCTTGAACTATTCAAGGCAACTATCCAACATATTTTCTATCATCTTCAAGGTAAAGTGATCATCTTTTTGTTACCAATGGCCAGTCTTACACACAACCAATGACTGTATGAATGTAAAACCAGAAAGTTCTGCATTCCTGAATCATTTGCAATTTTTTTAATAGTTTTGTTTTCATAAGTTTCATGCTATACAACTGGTGTGTTGGCTCAGTCAGTAGAGCGTCCGCCTCACAACCGGGAGGTCGTGGGTTCGAACCCCGGCCGCGTCATACCAAAAGACGTTAAAAGATGGGAGTCGCTGCTACCTTGTTTGGCGTTCAACAATAAGGGGATAGAGCAATGTCGATCTGGCGCTGCTCAGTGGCTGCCGGTCTCACGATCAATTGGGCACAAAGAATTTCCATTTTCGGTTTAATAACATTTGGAGTGGACTATAAAAGATTATTATTATTATTATTATTATTATTATACAATATAATATAATTTCAAATCATCTGTTTGGAGCCAGAAGGCAGTTAAAAGTAATACAAAGTTTTGGAATGGTTTTGGAATGGTATTGGAAGCATATGAGATTTAACAATATTCAATGATCGTTGTCGCGGTTGAAATTGAGTCTAAAGTGATGAAATTGTAAATAAACTCTTTATGTTGTATAACTCCCTCTCAAGACTGATATTACTTTAGCTTTAAAACAATGTTTCTTGACTACAATCGACCGATTTGCTATTCCTGTTTGGAAATCATATATCAGAACTGCATGTTCTGAGATTTTCATGGTCGCAGCTACCATGGTGGGGCCTTTGGCGCTATTTGAAATATACCGGGAGCACCGGTAAATTTTGATTATTCAATTTGCTCGAAAGCATAAGTGTTTTAGGGGCTAAATTTTCTAGTGCTTATAATACATCCACAAGGGCATCCAAGTATATCAAAATTTTAAAGAATTACTATCTATCCATTTTTCAAAATTTCCCACACTTTGCATTACCTTTAACACATATACTGTCTGTATCACAGAGTTAAAACCCTTCTGGCTCTGCACAGAAAAATTATACAACCCTGCATTCTGCGATTCATGAAATTTCTGTTGTTAAATTTGTGAAGATTCACAAGGTGAAGTTTGCCAGTCAGTGTCTTACCATCTGGTTTGCGCTTGTAGATGTACGGGGCCATCTTGTAGTCCATGTTGCTGGAGCCAATGTGAGCTCCGCTAGCAAGAAACTTCTGCACGTCATCCTCCTTGAGGGCGAGACAATCCAAACCTCCGGACATGTTGCTGCTGATCTAGTAAACGATGGTGATCAACCTATGGATTCAACAAAACATAAGTAACTTTCATGTTCACAGTTCTTTTGGATTTTAAACAGATCAGTTTATAACTTTTACAATATCATCTGTTTGGAGCCAGAAGATTGTTGACCGTTATCAATTTACAGAGTAAATACCCTTCCGTCTTCAAAGACATAACATAATTTATGGTTATGGAGACACTGCATGTACATCTATAATTTCTGGGGTTCAACTTTTTTCTTTTCATAACCTTAAAGATACTATGTCTCTTTTGCAGCCAACATCAAATTCTGTAGAACTTTGCAGGAATTATGAATATGTCATGTATGTCCTATCTGTGAAATTTAAACGTTAGCAGTGTCCTAATATTCAAATTATGCAAGGAAACCTGTTTACTTGCTAGACTTCACTGTCAGACACTATTGAGTGACTGACTGGCTTTTTCATCTTTGGTAATAACATACATAAAATGAGCTGTAAAGGGTACATGAGCATTTGTCTACATCAATAACCCACTTCTTGTAATGGCCAAAATTAAACTGATTGAATCTTTGCGCAGCATAAAACGTACGACCATTCGGTACAATGGTCTGAAAAATCAGACTATTACTTACTGGCTCTATAGCTCCTAAGTCGATTCGACAACTAATAGTCGTTATTTTCCCACTTAAAGACATTTTCAAGCCCCCTTTTTTTAGGGAAGTTCTAAATTAGTATTGTCTTTCAAATGCCGTTGGAATTTAACCTTTTCATTTTTTTGGCCTGCAAATGGGACATAGTACCTTTAATATCCTTATCAGAGGAATATTGTTCTCCCAGCTATTTTTCACAGAATCTTGATAAAATACAAGAGCTGAAGGCTTCTGAAAAAGTTAATGGGAGAAACCAAGATTGTTTTTGAAAACATCCTTACTTTACACAAATTTCTTTTAAAAAATACCGGTAGTCTCAAGTTTTGTTTGCTATTTTTTTCTTTTCAACTCTGTATACAGACTAGAACTTTTTTTCTATATGGAGTCATATTGTAATAAGCCAAGGCAAAAAAGAGATTTTTTTTCCAAAAATGAAAGAACCACAAAAGACTTCCATATTGTCTTGCATGGTGAAAATTACAGCTGTCATTGGCCGTCATTCTTTTTGTTAACACGTTGATAAACCTTTCTCAATGTCAACAAGTGTCATAATATTTGTGTCAACACAAACTTCAGAATGTCTGGGCTATCAGTATCATACAATCCATTCTTTGTCATGCATCATCCTACATTACAACTAATAGTAATGCCGGTAAGCCACAAAAACAGAAGTTAAACTTTTACTTAAAGTTACAGATCTATCTTTGCATGACAAGTTTGACACGTTTTAGATCTACGTAGTCTAAAACGTAGATCTAAATAGCAACAATCATGTTAAGTATGTTCAAGTTAGTTCATTATAGATCTATAGCACTTTTATGATACAGTCAATCACTCATTCACTCCAGTCTCCACACAGAAGAGCTCCAATGCGTACAACACTCTCCACCCCCATTGATTTTGCTGCAACGCAACGCGTGTGAAACCGGCATGGATACGACACTTGTCTCGATAATTATTAACCTAATCCAAGTTAACAAGACTTACAAATTAAGCCCCAAATAATATACTTTCTCCCCCAACTTTAACTTTCATCACGTATATCACTGATCTCTAACAATACCCGGCCGGGCAGCCCGTGTCCACTCTCATGCTACCACGTGCAGCTCACAACCCAACGCACACACGTCACGCCGCGCCGGGCCGTGTACTGCACTGTTCACTACATTCAACAAGCAATGCATACCAACACGTTATTTATCGATCAGTACAAGAATAAAATGTGTTTTTTCGTGAAATAGAAATTACAAACTAAACCAATTTTATTCTATATAGAGGGTAAAAACATTGTCATAACATTATCTTCACTTATCTAACCTAAATAAACAGACTTATTTAATAAATTTGGGGTCTATTTCGTGAATAAAAACGTACACGTAGTTCAAGCCGTATGGAGTCTTGGAGAAAAGGGAGTGCTAAAGTAATGGTTGCATAAGTATCGCGTCGACATTGAAAGAGCGTGTGCAAGCTTTAAAAGTGCTAATTGTAGTGAATGCTTATATCAGTATTATCCCCCTTTTTTTTTTCTTCAATCATTTTTCTTTTCTTACAGGGCCCGCAGAACAGCGGGGCTCAGGGGACTCAGTCCATCAGTCCACCAGTTTGTAACAGAAAAACTGAGTATTTCATCTTGCTGACTCATGAACTTGGAAACATGTAAACATTTTCATTTTTAGCTTCCATTATTTGAATAATGATAATGTCGCAACAAAAATAATTACAAAACAGCTATAATGATTATGATGATGATTATTTATTGATTATTAGTAAAGTAGATCCATATATTGATGCACCTATTCTCATGATTAGCACTCCCGGAAAACACAACTGTAATGGACATAGATGTGAGATTTCGAAAGAAAAAAAAAAACTAATTTTTAGGAACTTCTTAACATATCTATATTGTTATGATAGCATTATAAAGATAATTTTCACTAACTACAAGAGCCACCTAATTTAAATTTGACAACATGCATTCTCAACAACTGATGGATTTCAAGATATTTAAAATCAGGTATGACCTACACATTATGATTCAATGTATTATGTTATACTATTTTTGTATTATTCATTTTATAAAGTCGTTTAAATATCTAATACAGTAGCAATTAATCTGAACTTAATTTGCATTTACTATTCTTTTCCATGAGGTGATATTGAACAAAGAAAAAAGGAATGATACATTCAAGATATTTCAGGTTGCCACAGTTTAGTTAATAACTTGCAAAGTGGTATATACATGTACCTGTTTATCCCATTTTCATAACATGATCCCAGTGGCGGATCCAGGATTCGAGCATAACGATGAAGAGATTTATTTTACCTGCTATTCTCGTCCCACAAAAGCTCTCCGGGGTTAAAGTCCAGAATACAAACCAGACAAGCCCCCCCCCCCCAAGAAAAAAAAACCGCCGGCCAAAAAAAAAAAAGATAGAGAGAAGAGAAAAAAGGGAGAGGACGTAGGAAGAAAAAGGAGCAGACAAAGACAAGAGTCGAGAAAGGTACAACGAATCGTCTTCTTTCTCTAAAAATTTAATGAAAAGTCGAAGCTTCCGCGCGGCGCTTCGCGCGGGAGGGGGAGGGGGCTGAATCCAGACAAGGATTAAGAGTCGAGAACGGTACAACGAATCGTCTTCTTTCTCTAATAATGAATTGAATGAAACGTCAAAGCTGTCGCGCTTTGCGCGGGAGGGAGGAAACTGAATTCAGACAAGGATTAACTGGTCGAGAACGCGGCGAGAACGGTACAACGAATTGTCTTCTTTCTCTAATAACAAATTTAATGAAATGTCAAAGCTTTCGCGCTTCGCGCGGGAGGAGGAGGGAAACTGAATTCAGACAAGGATGAAGAGTGGAGAACGGTACAACGAATCGTCATCTTTCTCTAATAATTTAATGAAACGTCAAAACTCCCCCCTCCATGCACCCACCCTCCTAGGGAGCGCGCTTCGCGCGCTCTGTAAGTGATTCGCACGCTTCGCATGCTCACTACCGCCCCCCTAAAATTAAATCCTAGCTACGCGCTTGACTTAGCGCTCTACGGCCCGCTCCCATTTAAGCCCTAAATCTTGAAATCGAACATCAAACATGTCTAGTTTGTCAACTTCCAGGAGCAAATAATGAAATAATGTAAAAAATCCAAACAAGCATGGCTATTTAAAAGGAATAATAAAATAAGTGGTTACAAAGGGAGTGTGTTCGCCAAGCAAGCGCAAAACATGGAATGGTAAATAGCAGTGGCGGATCCAGGATTTTCCAAACGGGGGTGGGCGAAGCCAACCTATGCGCAAACGCGCGATCATTTCCTGGTGGGGTCCAGGGGCAGAGCCCCCAGACGCTTTCGAGTTTTAGCCGTTCAAAACCTTCAAGATTACCGTCTTGAGCGATAGAAAATCATCTAGTTGCGAATGAAGTCAAACTTAGGTGTTATAGGGAGACTGAAAACAGTATTTTCTAAACAGCAGTTATCCCAGGTACACCGGTTTATAGTCATGCCCCAAATTTGTTTTTCTGTAATGTATGGACAGGGAGGAAAAATATACAAACTATGACATTCTTAATCAACTCCACAAGAGGGCGGCATGATACTTTAAAGGTAATGCAAAGTTTTGGGAAATTTTGAAATTGGATGGATATTTATTCTGCAAATTGAATAATATATTTGGATGCCCCTGTGGATGTATTAGAAGCACTAAAAAAATGAGCCCCTAAAACCCTTCTGCATTCGAGCAAATTGAATAATCAAAATTTACCGGTGCTCCCGGTAAATTTCAAAAAATTCAAATAGCGCCTAAGGCC
This sequence comes from Mesocentrotus franciscanus, assembly GCA_037976565.1. NCBI lineage: Eukaryota > Metazoa > Echinodermata > Echinoidea > Camarodonta > Strongylocentrotidae > Mesocentrotus > Mesocentrotus franciscanus. Next base: position 1,844,107 of record CP137673.1, read on the forward strand.
ATTCCATGGTAGTTGCGACCATGAAAATCTCAGAATATGCAGTTCCGATATATAATTTCCAAACGGGAATAGCAAATCGGTCGATTATAGTCAAGAAACATTGTTTTAAAGCTAAAGTAATATCAGTCTTGAGAGGGCGCTATACACCATAAAGGGTTTATTATTTACAATTTCATCACTTTAGACTCGATTTCAACCGCGACAACGATCACTGAATATTGTGAAATCGCATATGCTTCCAATATGTTCATTTGAACCAAATTCATGACCCCATACCAAAACTTTGTAATACCTTTAATGACAACATTAACATAGGGAAACTCCGTTTGACGTACGCTGGGGATATATTTTATATTCTCTTTTAGAAAACAGCTTGTTGTACTATATGCAAACTCGTTCATAGACTTGCTCCAACTATACTTTCAAACCGAACAGTTCATTTGTATTATTTTTATTCACTTGATACAAAATAATGAACATGTACAGTGTACATCATTCAAATCAAACCAAACAATGTAATAAAAAACGAAGCATTTGCAATGTATAAATTAAATTAATTTCAGAGTAGGAAACAAAATACAAGATAGAGAACAGGTCGTGTGAAGACCAGTGCTAAAGATTGAAAACCTTAGTTGTGCTGGCCTTAGCAAGAAGAAGGAGGAGCAAAAGGAGAAGAAGGAGAAGCTCAAACAAGATGATTATCAGACTCACAAAATACCGCACCATCTTTTTATCAGAATTCTTTTCTATTACTCTGAAGCTTCAAGATGGAACTACCTACCAGAAAATAATAGACTTGAAAGCAGATTCTCTTCATCAAATCGTTTCTCGAGTCGCAAAACATCTCATTTCTGCTGACAGTGCTACTCTATCTTTTTTTTGTTGTAAATTAGCAGTTAGATGAAAGAACGAGGAAATACGACTGTACACTGCAGGGTCATCTTAATTATGTAATGTAGGCCTACATGTTTTGAATTTTAATTTTTACCGCAATGTTTGTTTTTTAGTGTCTGTCTTTTATGTGTATAAATTAAACATTCTAAATATAAAGTGTTCTTTCATGAATTGTAAGTTTTACCGCTATAAATATGTTATATAATTTATATCTACCTATAATGTATGAGATTAGACCTAATTGAAGATGACAAGCACCCCGCGCCCCCCTTCCCCCTCTTCCTTATTCTCTCTTTCTCTTTCACCTTCTCCCCCCGCTTGACTGTGCAATGACCGTGATCCGTACGTGTACCTAACTAATAAGTGCAAACTGGAAAATGCTTTAAACTTCTGACATAGTTGCCTGTGACATTTTTACCTCTATCATTTTAACCTCTGCCGTTTTTTCTCTGACATTTTTACCTCTGGCATTTTTACGTCTGAGATTTTTACATCTGGCATTTTTACCTCTCACATTTTTACCTCTGGCATTTTTACATCTGGGATTTTTACGTCTGAGATTTTTACATCTGACGAATTAGCTTCACATTTTTACATCTGGCATTTTGATCTCTGACATTTTTACCTCTGGCAATTTTACGTCCGAGATTTTTACATCTGACGAATTACCTTCACATTTTTACCTCTGGCATTTTGACCTCTGACATTTTTACCTCTGGCAATTTTACGTCCGAGATTTTTACATCCGGCATTTTTACATTTGACATTTTAACCTTCACATTTTTACATCTGGCATTTTGACCTCTGTCATTTTTACCTCTGACATTTTTAAATCTGACATTTTTACATCTTACATGTTTACATCTGGCATTTTACCTCTGACATTTTTACCTGTCCCTGTAAAATATTTTTTATTTTACTCCGGTAAAATTATTCCCAGATGTGCCATTGCATCAAAACTAAAAGTTAAAAAGGGTTAAGGTCATGTTTAGGTATAAAATTTAATGCTCGAAATTCAGTTAGTGTACGATATTGACCGTGGGGCAATGGACCCCGGAGCATGAGTCATAGGAAAACGATTAAGGGCAATATCTTTTTTGTATAGAAGTATACAAGCTAGTCCATTTTGTATGAAAGCGTGAATATAAGAAAAACAGAATGGCGAAAGTTAGAAGTATATCAGACTAATAAAAGGAGAGTTATGAATGTTTGAAATATGAGATCAGTGTAGCTATACAAATCTCAAATTGGCAATTTTGTCAGTGGATTGTGACGTATAGTCACGGACAGCTCTCCCGTTTGTCGTGTACAAAAATATCATTAATTTCTGTTTCTGTCCTAATTGTCGTCTCCCTTGGATCACTACTAAAAATATTTTATAGATAGTATATTATGATAAGTCCTCTAAAAGGAAAAGACCATCCCCGAGTCATACATTTTGAAAGATAAATATATATTTTATTCATTTTGTGTGTTGGATTAAATGAGGAAGTTATCTGGCACTACATCACAGAGACATTACCAATTCAGTTCATTTGAAGTCCTTATACGTATACTGATCACAACCTTCAAAAATTCATAACTTTGTTAGTTTTGTCCGATTTTGCTCCAATTTTCACCAGTCTGCTACTCTGATTTTTTTGCTTCCTCAAGTTAGAGAGGTTTGTTATGAAGGTTTAATTTCCATTGATTAACAATACAATAAGGGCACCCCTTTGCGTTTACAATTACATTAATGACGATACAACATTAATGTCAGATCGACATGAAAATGACTGTAATGACAAACCTTGTAACCCCCATCGTGAGATCACATTATATTTGCCTTCTCTTTGTAAAGTGCCTACATGTGGGATTTTACCGCTCCGCTGAATTAATACTCTTGTAAGCAATGCAGAAACTACTTGCTATTGAAGGAAGAATGCAAATCGAATGAAATAATTCCAATTGTCTGGCGTGTACTCTAGACTTTAACCCAGGAGAGCTTTCGTGGACAAGTGCAATAACAGGTAAAGACAAATCTCTTTATCGTCATGCATGAACACTAGATAGACATCATGACGTATCCAGGAGCCGGGGTGCTTTCATAATATGGTACATTTTATCACAGCAATACATTGTATTGAAAATGGCATGTAAAAATCAATTTGAGCCAAATTTTGTTTTAAAAGACTTAAAATGTTATCGAATGCAAGCATGACCTGAATAAAACGAAAACTGTAAAACCCAATGAGAAGGTAGTTTTCATACGTATCTTTAAATAATGAGGGCATTAATTGTTATAAATAAAGATTTCTGCATTTTTCAGAAATTGAACTTTTTCAGAAGAGCAAGGCATTCAGTCAGGTGAATGCTCAGCAAGAATCAGAGTAAGGAGGACCGTATATTTTGATAAAGGGGAAAGGTATAGTCCAATGGGCACATGTGGGCACAACATGAACTATAGGAATATGTTTTGTTTTTCCTCTCGGATGGGCACCCTTTTCAATAACAAAGGGACAAATTTTCATTGCTATAAGGTTAGTAATTGATTTTGGGGGAAACTAAGGATGCCCCTGTCATCCCGGAATCGGGTATTGCTTATTTAACATGCATATCCACACAATGAAAATTCGTCACGTTCGCATGAGAAACCAACTTTTCACTGTTTTACCAAAATCTGGCACAAAATGGATCTTGACATGCTATTTTCTAATGTTGCTCATTGAAACGTGTATAAATTAATGTAATCACAGTATCAGTTAAAAGAATCTTATTTCTACCTGATGAAAAGTAAGAAGCTATTTCTATACAGCTCGTACTTTGCTCACGATAACTGTTTCTTTGCGGGTTTCGTCTTTGTGGGACGCAATGACGCACTATATATATAATTTTAGTCAATGTAATAATTCCACTCACAACGGAATACTTTTACGATGCTTTTCATAAAAATTATCATTTGTTTTCACACCATATCAAACTTTGACTTCCATGAAATTATGTAAATAAGTATGTACGCTTAAGGATAAATGTTACGAAAACTGTCTCACTGCTCTCGTAACTACATGTAAGTAGTCTCCCTCGAACATCAACCACATAAGACCATTGGTGATTATAACTGGTAAAAGAAGAGATAAGTCGATGGATTTCAGTTCCATTCATTAACTTTTATTTTAGGAAGAAAGGCAGCTCAATCTTTGAAGTTTATAATGTTACAGATGATCGTGCTCTTTGGCCCTTGCCTTAAATTAGACATTCAAAGAAAATCACAAATATGGCCAATAATGTATCACTAGAAACCAGGAAGCTTACAGTTAACCCTAATAAGGCCGGGCTATTTGAGTTCTTAATACGGGGGGCCATTATGGCCCCCCCTTAAGATCTCTGCCGTGAAACGGCCGATCGCCGCGAAAATTTGCATGCATGTCAAGTGAAGTGTATAGAATACTATAGCAATTTCAATTTTTTGAAAATTACTCATTTGCATATTTATGGTAAATTATGCAAATAAGGTCAAAAAATTCATATTTTTACCCATAAATCATATATTCTTCATATTGAAGCTTTCTTTTCCACTACATATATTTGTCAGACCATTTGGAATAATAATACCAAAAAAAATTTTGGAAAGCTAGGTTATTCCTTATGTTATCTCTTGTTTTGATAATTTCTTATGTATTTCATTGTTTTTTTAACTTATGTATTTTATTGTTTTTGTTGTTTTATTTCATTTCTAACTATAATTTAACTATTTTGACCCCAAAACAAACACCTAAACTTTAAACAAGACCAAATAACCAATGTTTTATCTCTTTTAGGAAAAATGATATTTCCATATGTTTTGTACACAAATCACGAAAATGAGCGATTTTCGGGCCGACATGTAAAGACAAAAGGTCACGTGACTTTGTAACGGTAGGTCCGATTTTCAAAAAAATTGTTTTAAAAGATGCGCAAGACTCGAAAGAATAAAGTCATGAAGCGGCGGGGCGTCATCCGCATGCGTTCCCGAACAATCAGAAAAATCGCGGAGGGGCCATGATGGCCCCCCGGCCTTATTAGGGTTAAGAATCGTAATAGTTTTAGGTCAACTGCGTATCGGACAATACAAAGTTAACACAAATAAAATCACCTCTCAGGATCTGGGATATACCAGCGCTTCGCCAGAAAATTAAGCAATGTTTTCTTTATGTCACATCAGACACCAATCGTGCGTATAAGCAGACGACGTCCTATAACTAATGAACATGTTTTCAGTTCAATTATTTATGCATAATAGGAATTTGATTGGTTTGAAGAAAGAACATATTACACACTATTTTAAAAGGAAAGTGATGTTGATGCTGATAATCATAACTCTTTGCTTAGAAAAAATTCAGGGCAAGGATAATTCATTGATTAAAAAAAACCCTGAAATATCAGCTCACTTTCGAATTGAAAAGCCCACCAAATGATAGAATGGACGGTGTTTGCTCCCGATTGAAATGCTGAGCATGCTTTAATTCAGTTTATGCAGCTGAATATGTAATGGCGTCTTTCTTGCAATCCATAGTTAAGCTACAACCGATTCCTTAATTTTGTTTACAACGCTGCATTTTTCATCAAAATAAAACCATGTCCGAAATTAAGAGTGAGGTAACAGACCAAACAGTTAAAATGACGCTGATGAGGACGTGAGGTAAGATAAATAAGTGAAGAAGAGGCACTGAAAAAGGGTGCACAATTGTTATTGGACATCGTACGTAAACAAGGATTACAATCACTTTTATATGACTGTCTACAATTTAAACTATTGAATGAAAGATACCGAAAAAATTAAACCATGTTTTAAAGGCAAAATGCATGGTATAGGTTTGATAAAAACTGACTTAATTTCCCGGCTTAATTTCTTTCTCCGCCATTCTAGAACAGTCTATGTAAAATTATGTTAGAAGAGAGGAAATTTACAATAATTTACAAATAAGGCACTGCATTCAAAGAAATGATTCTTTATTTTCAACGTTGCTAGGTAGGTCCCTCTATGGAATTTGGGAATCTACACACATTATTCACGTGATATATGAATAAGCATAGTATTGGTTTGTTTGATTTATTTGTTTTACCTGACTGCTAAAATAGCATGCGTGTGCTTGTAAGAAAGCAACCAGGGAACCAACGGCTTTACGTCCTTTCCGAAAGACTTGGTAGTGAGGATTAATGCCTTACTAAAAGGCACAAGCGTATCGATTTTGTTTCGAACCCGGGACCTCCCGGTTACGAGACCACTGCTCTACCACTGGGCCATCACGCCTCCGTAAATTGATTTTTGTATTGATACAAAATAAACCCAACCATTGTTGCTAATACATTGAGAAATAGGAAGATAATTTATTTATAATGTAGAAGTGTAGATACTTGAAAAGAAAAACCATAGGAACAGGTTTAATGATAAAAATTATCATTGGGTGTTCTTTTACCCAGAGAAGCCACATCGGAATAAATACTGCTATACCTGCGGGCCCTGCATTTATTTCTCAGAATGGCAAATGTGGATTAATGCCCGGCCAAGATACGGTGTTATTACCGGCTGAGATTCGAACCCTCAACCCTCGGATTGAGAGTCAAGTGAATGAACCACTATACCACGATCACTCCACGCTTAAAACACTCTTTAAAAAAAAACTGAAAAACTAATTCTGAATAAATATTCTCACCATATCTCAATTGAGATCAACATAAAATTCAGTCAAAACATACGATTTTTACAATACGTTTCGTATAACGCTCCATTCATAGAAGTTATAAACTGTTTTTACATTACATTTAACTTTCTCAAATACATATTGTATGTACGTTCATTTGTTAGGTATACATGAGCGAATTTAGTCTTAAGAATTCGCTCAATCGCTTCTCTCACTCACAAAACATCCATCCCAATTGTTTAGAAACGAAGAAATATTTTTCGTCAACCGCCACAGACTTTCTGTTTTTAAATTCTTATACTATGTCAGCCCGCATGGCTTGAAAACAATATTTATTTATATTAACATCAATTGAGGAGGTAAAAATAATAATAAGGGGGGCGTCTTGAAATTGTTTCCACTGCCCCTAGATGGGCCATTAGCATGTAAGTGTAATAATATGATATGGCCCTCGTAGTAATCCCGAAAATATTATTGGCCCATCTGACGAAAATCATTAACAAGCCCTAAAATATACTTTTTACAAATTCGTTACAAGATAAGATTTTACATTACTTTGTGGATAACACTGCATTTATAGACATGGTCTTTCGTTTTTCATCATATTAAACTTCGACTTCCAAAGACAGAATGAGTCAGTAAAAATGGAAATCCATATTCAAGCCCCATTATCATAAAAAGCAAGCAAAATTGCTGGAATATATTACAAGGTTACCGTTATAACATCTTCTTTTATTGGTAGGCTGCTCATCGAAATGCGATAGTGGATGACTGAGCACCGGCCATTTTTAAAAAGCATATGAAAATGGACTTTGCCCAAGTTTGTGATGAATAATGTTCACGAGTTACTTTGATGATTATTATATGAGTTCATTCAATTGGAAGACAGACCATTCAAATAAATCTTGGGTTGGGCATTCATTTCATTCAAAACTTGGGCAGAGTATAAATGGACATACTTCTGTTCAGCTGTCTATGTGGTTTTATTGATCAAGGTGTCATAATAAAGAAAAGATGACAGGCTGCAACTTGTGCATTACCGACTAAATCTATAATTATGTTGTGATTGCATCAATATTTAATACGATAGCAACTACTTACGAAAAATTAATCCAAGGCAATTTCAATAGCCTTGTGCGTCACCTATTAAAATGTGCGAACATGACATAAGCTGGACATGATTTCCACGGGACATATACAATAGGGCATTGAAATTGCCTTTGAGTTGATTTTTCTAAAATAGTTGCGGTCGTGTTATTTATAGAATTGAATCTGTGTTTCCTTGTTATGACTCGCGCTGTACATATGCCAATTTATTTGTTATATAGATACTGATGCATGGAGATTTATAGCAACTCTGATTAGATAAGACATTGTATAGAAAAATGACATAACGAAATTATGAACCATGGATACGGAATAAACTCATCACCGGTTTTTCATAAAATTCATCTGTAAAAATATAGGCCTATAGAAACTATATACAATGTCAATAACTGAAGTGAAAACGTAAAGAAAAAAAAGGAAATAATGTTTCAAACTAAAATAATAACCTTTAAAACTAAATAATAATGTGACTAAAACTAACATATCTTCTTTCTAAACCATTTTAGAATAGTCTACAAGGTCTATGTAAAATTCTGTCACAATATAAGATATTTACAATACTATGTGAATAAGGCACGGTATTAATCATTTGCTTTCACAGTCAAATAAATTTTGATTTCCAAATATGTCTACATGTGAACGTTGTTAGGTAGACCCCTATTAACAGTTGTAAATTTACTGCAATGTTCACTAGGCGTGTTTATACAATGTAGATAATCAAAATAGAAGCAAACTTAAAACACTCCTTTAAAGCTTAAGTTTAAATTCTGATTAAATATTATCACCACTCTCAAATCAGAATAGTCTATGTACAATTCAGTCACAAGAAAATATGATTTCAAATATTTTGTGAACGATGCTAAATTTATGAAAAAAATCCTTTGTTTTCACACCATAATAACTTTCACTTCCTATATACACATACGTACTCTGAACACGAATGGTATGTATAGGTAAGGACAGTATGATAATGAATCAAATTCATATTCAGAATTCGTATACTGCTAACATTTATAAAATATATAACACTGGAGATTAAGAATGGTAAGAATATATGAGATATGTATGAATACTAGACACAACACGATCGCAGCTATGCAACCCTAAGTCGTCAACCTGCGCAAAATAAATTAATTATGCACACACAAACGCAAATGTATCACGAAGCACGGATTTGCTTTCTTATTCTATCTGGTCCTCTTACTCATGCCTTCCAATTCCTCCCAGTGAATTTCTTGGTTTCCTCTATAAGGAATTACAAATAGACTACCTATTACGTGGCCCTACTTCTGCTTTCTCATCCTTTTTTGTTTGTTCATCACATGCATTTTTCTTTTCTTTTCTTATCATCTGTTTTGTTTTTCTATCGCTCATAATGATATACATATCATATATATATATAATTTATGAACAAATTACATTAGACCATTTTCAGCGTGTTTTCTGGTTTGTGCGTGTTTGTTCCCGGAGAGTCTAATTAGGACGCGCGGGTTCGGTCGCCTATGCCAGGTCTTTGTGTTTCTTTTGTCGGGGCTTGTTCGGTGTACAATAGTTTATGTTGCTGGTTGCTAGGTCGGACAAACCTAGAGCTTGTTCGACCTGGCAACGGCAGACTGATGTATGCGGAATGGCCTTGCCGGCGGGGGGCGACTTTGCGTTTTACACCCTGGCCTGGACATTTTCCCGGTAAATAGCAATGAAACTGCTTGAATGAGTCTAGTCTACGCTCCTCGATCGGGCGCGCCAGTTCCAAATCGAATCGTACATGCACAGACGTACGTCGATGCAGCATTTATACACACCGTACGCAGCTGCATATGAATGTAAAGCAGTAAATAAAGTGCAAATGAATTCATGTAAAACTGGTGTATAATTTCCTTTATATGTTATGTGTCTGTACATTACACTAGACAAAGTGATGAATGGAAAAAGAGAGAAAGAGAGGTCTTATAAACAAATATCATGAATTTAAAATGAGAAAGAGAGAAAGGGAGAGAGAGACAGAGGTCTTAGAAACAAATATGAATTCAAGAAGTGAGAAAGAGAGGGGTCTTAGAAACAAATATCATGAATTGAGAGCTAGAGAGAGAGGTCTTAGAAACAAATATCAAGAAATGAGAAAGAGAGGGGGTCTTAGAAACAAATATGAGAGAGAGAGAGAGGCCTTAGAAACAAATATGAAGAGGGGTTAATGAGAGAGAAAGAAAGAGGGGTCTGAGAAATACATACGAGAGAGAGAGTGGGTCGAGAGAGAGAGGTCTTAGAAAACAAATATGAATAGAGATGGGGGCGGGGAGAAATGGGTCTTAGAAAACAAATATGAAGAGAGATGAGGGGGAGGTCTTAGAAAACAAATATGAAGGGAGAGGGGTCAAGAGAATTAGAGAAATTAGGTCTTAGAAACAAATGACATGAATTTAAAAATGAAAGACGTGATCCCACAATAATAGAAAATGGTACGAGTGCAATATTTAAATCACAGTTTATGTATTACATTACCATTACACATATTATGTCGAGTGTAGTCTGTGTATGTGTCGATATGTGTACACGTGTGTTAGGGGGTCCGAATCAGCAAATGGTTTGAAAGTAGGCTACACGTCAAAAATTGAAACCCTGAAGAAGGCGGAATTAAACCACAAAACCATAATATTATTTGGTTTCTCTCTTTCCTTACTTTGATTAATTCCTTCTCTAATTTCTCTCTTTCTTTCAAGTTAGTTTTTGTTTTCTCTCTGCTTATGACATTCTTTGTTTCCTCTCTGTTCTTTAATTATTTATTGTTTTTCTCTATTTCCTTCTGTTGTTATTCGTTGTTTTCTCTCACTCGTACGTCTCGATACAAAAGTACATGTACCGCGTACCGCGACACTGGACAATATATAGGACGTACGTTGAGCATTGCAGAAGAGCTACGTGCGCGCGCAATATCTTGTCATGGATAGACTTTTCCCAGTCGGTTCCTTGAAATTTATTGGGAAAAGGTCCAGGCCAGGGTGTAAAACGCAAAGTCGCCGGCGGGGGAGACCCGGGGATCTGGCGCGGGCGGGTGAATTCGCGCGTCTTTGGTCTCTCTGGGAGCAGACATGTGCAGGATTTGATGCACGTTGACGATGGTCTAGTACTTAATTTATACTGGGAATCTCTACTGGGAACAAGCCTAGCTTTTCTGAGATTCCCTTTTTTCCCCCTCACAGTTAAATCGAGCAATATAAAATATTTTGTCTTATTCTCAAACTTAAATGTACTCTGTAAACTTATGTTATTACGTACATACTTACCAGTATTTCGTTACTTGTATAATTCATTCGTTCTATTATATATTGTAATACTGTATGGTTTATATATGTCATTTTAATTTGTGGGTATTTGAGTGGAAAAATAAATCAAATCAAATCAAATCAAATGCAAATCAAATCAACTACTTCGAAAAATAACTTGTAATTTCTTTTTTCCCCTCACAGTTAAATCAAGCAATATAAAATAGTTTGTCTTATTCTCAAACTTAAATGTACTCTGTAAACTTATTTTATTACGTAGGCCTACATACTTATCAGAATTTCGTTACTTGTACAATTCATTTGTTCTATTATATATTGTAATATTGTATGGTTTATATATGTCATTTTCATTTGTGGATATTTGAGTGGAAAAATAAATCAAATCAAATCAAATCAAATCAAAATCAAATCAACTACTTCGAAAAATAACTTGTTTGTTTATTTGTTTGTCTGAATTTGATTTCTGCGTCCAATAGCGTAATAAAAAGGGATTGCATATTACAGGAAAAAAATATAAACACCTTTTCAGACAGTAAAAAATTACTTTAAAGATACTATGTCCCTTTTGCAGCCAACATCAAATTCTGTAGAACTTTGCAGGAATTATGAATATGTCATGTATGTCCTATCTGTGAAATTTAAACGTTAGCAGTGTCCTAATATTCAAATTATGCAAGGAAACCCGTTTACTTGCTAGACTTCACTGTCAGACACTATTGAGTGACTGACTGGCTTTTTCATCTTTGGTAATAACATACATAAAATGAGCTGTAAAGGGTAAATGAGCATTTGTCTACATCAATAACCCACTTCTTGTAACTTCTTGTAATGGCCAAAATTAAACTGATTGAATCTTTACGCAGCATAAAACGTACGACCATTCGGTACAATGGTCTGAAAATCAGACTATTACTTACTGGCTCTATAGCTCCTAAGTCGATTCGACAACTAATAGTCGTTATTTTCCCACTTAAAGACATTTTCAAGCCGCCTTTTTTAAGGGAAGTTCTAAATTAGTATTGTCTTTCAAATGCCGTTGGAATTTAACCTTGTCATTTTTTTGGCCTGCAAATGGGACATAGCACCTTTAAAACACGTAGAGAAAACACACATGGGAATTAAACATTTTACAATTAACAGAATTTATGAATGTAGGACACCGCCAATTAAAGGCAATTTCAATAGCCTTGTTCATCACCTTTAGACATGCGCGAACATTACAGTGACGTATTACGTAATCCGAACATGATACCGAACAATTAAGGTACCCATTTGGGGTGCAAACTTGCACCCTAGGGGGAGCATACGTGCACCCTTAGGGGTGCAGACATTTGCTAGGGGGCAAGTTTGCACCCCGAAGTAGGGTGTAGACGTCGAGTCCACTTGCGTCTCCGATCTTTTTAACCTAGGCAAGCCATCCTATTAATTAATCAAAAGGGCCATGAAAGAGGTCACAACCAACGAGATATTTTTGCTCTGCCTCATTATTTATAATGGCAAAAATTGGAAGGAATAATTACTGGGATTCGAACCCACTACTCTAGGATTATCGTAGGCTGACCTAAACGATTGAGCCAACTATGGGTTGATGAAGGCACTTAGGATGGCTGGTCTAGCTTTAAAAAAGACGCAGTCCGCTTATTGAGAGGGATTGATAGTCTGTATAGAAGAAGTACTGACTTCAATTTGTTTCAAATGATATTGACCTCATTGCTTTTTGTATAATTATATTATGAAAAAGTGAAATCAATGTTATCTTTGAACATGTTTAATCTTGTTCTTGGGATATCGACACAAACTTGAGGACATATTCAAGTTTAAATTATTATTTATTTATCATTAGGCTTTGATACAGACTACGCCGGGTGCATATTACGCACCCTCCAACTTCTCGCACCCATAAGGTGCACATTTACGCCGCTTGTCAGATATCGCACCCTAAAAAGAGCAGATCAGCACCCTCCGCCAAATACGCGTAGGTGCATGGGTGCAAATCTGCACCCCAATTTCACCCTTATTTCTTAGTGTGTACATAAGGCTATTGAGATTGCCCTTAAGTTGAAATGTAGAAAGTAGTTTATATCATTTTACGAGTAAACTTGTAAATACATGAAAATAAAGCGGTCAATTATTAATTTTACTTGTGAGCGCTCTTTGTGTACTACATGAAGTGATGACTACTCATCATTATTGCCGCTCTCAACCTGTGCTCCTTGACCGACGAGATGACCATTGCGGGATGCAAAGTGAAGAGGTGTCTCACAATCATTATCAAGGTTATCAATCTGTGCTCCCTGACCAACGAGATCAGTACTGAACTACATCGAGATGACCATTGCGTGATGTCAAGTGAAGAGGTGTATCATTGACCATCATTACCACACGTGTCAATCTGTGCTCCTTGACCAACGAGATACTGAACCACTTCGAGATGACCATTGCATGATGCGAAACGAAGAGGTGTCTCACCATCATTATCACAGGCGTCAATCTGTGTTCCTTGACCAACGAGATACTGAACTACATCGAGATGACCACTAACTGATGCCCAGTGGAGAGGTGTCTCACCATTATTATTACACGTGTCAATCTGTGCTCCTTGACCAAGGAGATACTGAACTACTTCGAGATGACCATTGTATGATGCACCGTCAAGAGGTGTCTGACCATCATTATCACACGTCACAATCGGTGCTCCTTGACCAACGAGATACTGAACCACTTCGAGATGACCATTGCGTGATGTCAAGTGAAGAGGTGCCTCACCATCATTATCACGCCTCTCAATCTGTGCTCCTTGACCAACGAGATACTGAACTACACCGAGATGACCATTGTATGATGCCCAGTGAAGAGGTGTCTGACCATCATTATCACACGTGTCAATCTGTGCTCCTTGACCAACGAGATACTGAACCACTTCGAGATGACCATTGCGTGATGTCAAGTGAAGAGGTGTCTCACCATCATTATCACCCCTCTCAATCTGTGCTCCTTGACCAACGAGATACTGAACTACATCGAGATGACCATTGTATGATGCCCAGTGAAGAGATGTCTGACCATCATTATCACACGTGTCAACCTGTGCTCCTTGACCAACGAGATACTGAACGACTTCTAGGTGACCTTTGCGTGATGCACACGGAAGAGGTGTCTCACTATCATTATCACACGTGGCAAGCTGTGCTCCTTGACCAAAGAGATACTGAACCTCTTCGAGATGACCATTGCGTGATGTCAAGTGAAGAGGTGTCTCACCATCATTATCACACGTGTCAATCTGTGCTCCTTGACCAACGAGATACTGAACTACATCGAGGTGACCATTGCGTGATGTCAAGTGAAGAGGTGTCTGACCATCATTATCACACGTGTCAATCTGTGCTCCTTGACCAGCGAGATACTGAACCACTTCGAGATGACCATTGCGTGATGTCAAGTGAAGTGGTGTCTGACCATCATTATCACACGTGTCAATCTGTGCTCCTTGACCAACGAGATACTGAACTACATCGAGATAACCATTAACTGATGCCCAGTGAAGAGGTGTCTCACCATTATTATCACACGTGTCAATCTGTGCTCCTTGATCAACGAGATACTGAACTACTTCGAGATGACCATTGTATGATGCACCGTCCAGAGGTGTCTGACCATCATTATCACACGTCTCAATCTGTGCTCCTTGACCAACGAGATACTGAACCACTTCGAGATGACCATTGCGTGATGTCAAGTGGAGAGGTGTCTCACCATCATTATCAAGGTTATCAATCTGTGCTCCCCGACCAACGAGATACTGAACTTCATCGAGATGACCATTGCGTGATGTCAAGTGAAGAGGTGTCTCACCATCATTATCACACATGTCAACCTGTGCTCCTTGACCAACGAGATACTGAGCAACATCGAGATGACCATTGCGTGATGTCAAGTGAAGAGGTGTCTGACCATCATTACCACACGTGTCAATCTGTGCTCCTTGACCAACGAGATACTGAACTACATCGAGATGACCATTGCGTGATGCACAGTGAAGAGGTGTCTGACCATCATTACCACACGTGTAAATCTGTGCTCCTTGACCAACGAGATACTGAACTACGTCGAGGTGGCCATTGTATGATGCCAAGTGAAGAGGTATCCAACCATCATTATCACCCCTCTTAACCTGTGCTCCTCGACCAACGAGATACTGAACTACATGGAGATGACCATTGCGTGATGCACAGTGAAGAGGTGTCTGACCATCATTATCACACGTGCCAACCTGTGCTCCTAGACCAATGAGATACTGAACTAAATAGAGATGACCTTTGCGTGATGCAGAGTGAAGAGTTGTCTCACCATCATTATCACGCGTGTCAGTATGTGCTCCTTGACCAACGAGATACTGAACGACATCAAAATTACCCTTTGGAGCTGCCGTGAGAAGGGCTCTATCGACCTCACCAGGCTCATTTGCTACTCTTTCAGCCATGGTTTGCTATGTATGTAGACCTAATTGTGAAGCAAATTATATTTATTTCTTTGTTCTAGATCTTATAAATCGGGTTTGTCAAATTCACCTATGCGTTCTGTAATTCGTTCTTGGAGGAGACTAAATACGTCAATGAAGTTACCCGCTCTACAGCCTCAGAGGTATATATCTTTCTCTGTTACCATGCATTGGAAATTACGGCAAAGGAATGGTTCTAACTTGATAAAGTAATACTAGCGAGCATAATTCCAATATTTTAATTAAAGAATCCGTCTTGGACAATCCTGGCCCTGTCAGTACAAGCTTGATATCTCCACTTTATTCGTCTGATTTCCCTCACATATGAAACCAACATACACCGGTCCATCCAAATATAACATCTGAACGATCTGTTGCTTCAAAATGAATTGTAGATTGTCAAAGCAGATCAAAAATCAGTGCCTAAAATGGTTCCTCGACAAAACGCTAATAATTTTATATAGCTCTCTGCTTTTTATCCGAAGAATTTACCTCGTGTTTGATGGTACATTAAGAACCAGATAATTCATTTTTGTCTTACATGGCAGAAAATGGCAGATCCTTTTGTGAGAAACAGGCGTTGTTTTGTAGAACATTATCACGATAGTACGTCATCATGACGACATGACCTCATCTAGGCTTCGATGAAATGTAATGCAAAAGTACATGAAAAGAGAATATATGCATGGTTGACTATTTCCCAGGACCAAAATCCAGTTGAAACCAATTGGAGCAAAACCAATTGAAACCAGTTGCCAACTGGTTTCAATAGGGAAATTGGAACAACTGGTTCCAATTGAAACCAGTTGCCAACTGGTTCCAATTGAAACCAGTTGAAACCAATTGCCAACTGGTTCCAATTGAAACCAGTTGAAACCATTGCCGACTGGTTCCAGTTGCCTAATTGGTTTCAACTGGAACCAGTTGTTCCATTTCTATTGAAACCAGTTGGCTTCAACTGGTTTCAATTGGTTTCAATTGGTTTCAATTGGTTTCAACTGGTTTCAATTGGTTTCAATTGGTTTCAACTGGATCCAATTGAAAATTACAGTTGGCATAAACTTAATTAGTTATAAGTTAATTAGCTCATGCACTAATTATCGCTCATGTCAACACAGAAGCATTGTTATGTGTCTACATTAATTACAATGTAAAGGGCATTATAATATGCAGACCATTTCATATAATATACTTAGCAAGGAAATAGGCATATATGTTTGTATTTGATGTATTTTGTCCATGGTTAGTGTTTTACTAATCAACTTTTAATCTGTTGTAATTAAAACAATATGTTATTTATGAACATGCTTATCATTGCTAATTAATCTTTATATGTATCTAAAACAAATGCATTACTTGCAAATGAAAATTAATTAATAAATACGTTGTAAATCAAAATAAATGACATAAAAACATTGATCTGCACACCAGCAGATAATATGCAAATTAAGTGGTTTCAATTGGATCCAGTTGGGTAACTGGAAATATTTTCCAATTGGAACCAGTTGGGTAACTGGAAAATTATCTTACTGGTTCCAGTTGAACTTCAAACTGGAACCAGTTGGGTAACTGGAAATGACTTCTAATTGGAACCAATTGGGTAACTGGAAATGAATTCTTACTGGAACCAGTTGGGTAACTGGAAATGACTTCTAACTGGAACCAGTTGGGTAACTGGAAATGACTTCTAACTGGAAATGAATTCTAACTGGAACCAATTTGGGTAACTGGAAATGAATTCTAACTGGAACCAATTGGGTAACTGGAAATGAATTCTAACTGGAACCAGTTGGGTAACTGGAAATGACTTCTAACTGGAAATGATTTCTAACTGGAACCAATTGGGTAACTGGAAATTAATTCTAACTGGAACCAGTTGGGTAACTGGAAATGAATTCTAACTGGAACCAATTGGGTAACTGGAAATGAATTCTAACTGGAACCAGTTGGGTATGGCTGGAAATGACTTCTAACTGGAAATGAATTCTAACTGGAACCAGTTGGGTAACTGGAAATGACTTCTAACTGGAAATGAATTCTAACTGGAACCAGTTGGGTAACTGGAAATGACTTCTAACTGGAAATGAATTGTAACTGGAACCAGTTGGGTAACTGGAAACGACTTCTAACTGGAAATGAATTATAACTGGAACCAGTTGGGTAACTGGAAATGACTTCTAACTGGAAATAAATGCTAACTGGAACCAGTTGGGTAACTGGAAATGACTTCTAACTGGAACCAATTGAGTAACTGGAAAAATTATCTTACTGGTTCCAGTTGCACTTCTTATTGGTTTGAACTGGAAATAACACCCCATAACAATATTTTCCAGTTCGGTAATTGGTTTCAACTGGAAATTTTGTATTCCAATTGAAACCAATTGAAACCAGTTGAAACCAATTGAAACCAGTTGGAGATTTCAACTGGTTTCAATTGGATTTTGGTCCTGGGTTAGAATGAGCCGAAACCAGCTAGTCGCAGCGATATTTACTGAAATAAAGGTGCAAGAAATTAACACTGGCGTCTCTGTTACACAAGATCCTTTGCAAATTGCGGAAAGTCTGAACAATTACTTTACAAACATTGGTTCAAATCTTGCAAGTAAAATTCCCAATTCAAGGAGTCCTTTTCATTCCTTCTTAAAGGACCCCAACCCACAATCCTTATTCTTCGTTCCAGTACAAGAGACAGAAGTATTAGATATCATTAATAACCTTTAAAAAAAAAAGATTGCTGGATATGATGGTATATCAAATAGTCTTGTAAGACATGTAAGTGAACACATTGACAAACCTTTAATATCTATATTTAATTTATCACTAGTTAGTGGCAAGATCCCTTCAAAAGTGAAAATATCTAAAATTGTTCCAGTTTTTAAAAAAGAGTGATAAACAGGGTACTTATAGACCAATATCTTTATTAACCACCTTTTTCAAAAATAATGAAAAAATTGTTTTCACCCGTGTGTTAAAATTCTTTGACGAATGCGATGTGTTTAGTAATTCACAATTTGGTTTTCTTAAAAAACATACGACAACACATGCGATGCTCTTATTTATGGACAAAGTTGCTAAATCAATAGATGATTTCTCCCATACAGTTGGTATCTTCCTGGACCTCTCCAAGGCCTTCGAAACGGTTTATCATGATATACTTCTCTATAAACTATCACACTACGGTGTACGAGGAAGGGCCTTGGAGTGGTTCAGAAACTACCTTCAAACCGTACTCAGTTTGTTTCCATTGATAATTCTGTATCAGCCTCAAAAGCGTTACAATGTGAGGTTCCTCAGGGTTCTCTCCTTGGTATCCTTCTTTTCATTATATACCTAAATGATTTCAAAAATTCCTCTGGTATCTTATCTTTTATCCTCTTTGCTGATGATTCTAACATTTTCTATTCACATCGTGACCCTCACACTCTCTTAGATAGTATAAATATAGAATTACATGATATGAATGACTGGATCCAAGCAAATAAATTATCACTCAATATAGGAAAAACTCATTTCATGCTGTTAGTAATACAGGGGGCAGGGGGCACATTGCCCCCACTTTTTCAAGTACCCCAAAAGTGCCCCTTTTACTTTGTAAAAGTGCCCCTTCCCCTTTTCACCTCTGATAAGTGCCCCTTTTATTTTGACACGTGCCCCTTTTCATTCGACAAGTTCCCATTTTCCTTTGCAATAAGTGTCCATTTTCCATTCTCATAAGTGCCCTTTTTTTTCTTTTTTTTTCAGGTACGAGAAGTGACCCTTTTCGCTTTTGATAATTGCCCCCTTCAACTCTGATAATTGCCCTATTCAAATATGAGAGGTGCCCCTTTTACTTTGACAAGTGCCCCTTTTCCTTTGTAAGAAGTGCCCCTTCCCCGTTTAATAACTATCCTTTTTTTAACTCAGATAAGCGCACCTTTATTTTCACCTGTGCCCCTTTTCCTTATGATAAGTGCCCCCATTAAAAAAAGAGCCCCTTCGCCTTCCCCTTCTCATAAATGCCCCTTTTCACCTATGAAAATGGTCCCTTTTCATTCTCATAAGTGCCCCTTTTCAGGTTCGAGAAGTTACTCCTTTTCACTTCAGATAAGTGCCCCCTTCACCTCCGAAAATTGCCCCTATTCAAATCTGAGAGATGTTCGTAGTCTGATTAATTTGTCAATTACTATAATCATTTTATTTATTTTGTTATTATGAAAGAATATGTCGTTTATGTATATTAATTTTGTTATCTGTATTGTATTTGCATGTGAAATGTGAAACCAATAAACTCAAACTCAAACTCATACTTTGTCAAGTGCCCCTCCCCCTCCTGATAAGTGCTCTTTTTATCTCAGATGAGTGCCCCTTTTCACCTCTAATAACTTCCCCCTTTATTTTGACACATGCCCCTTTTCGTTTCTAATAAATGCTCCTTTTTACTTCTTATAACTGCCACTTCCCCTTCTCATAATTACCCCTTTTCATCTCTGATAACTGCCCTGTTTACTTTTAACATGTGCCTCTTTTTCTTTTTGATAAGAGCCACTTCCCCCTTCTCATAAAAGACCCCTTTCACCTCCAATAAATGCCCTATTAAAATCTGATCGGTGCCCCTTTTCTTTCAACAAATGCACATTTTCCTTTGTTATAAGTGCCCCTCTTTAATTCTCATAAGTGCCCCTTTCAGGTGCGATAATAAGTGCCCCTTTCCACCTCTGATAATTTCCCTTTTAACAATGATACGTGCCCCTTTTCCTTTATAATAAGGGAACTATCCTCTTTTTATAAATGCCCCTTTTCACCTCTTTTAAATTCCTTATCAAAATCAGATGGGTGCCCCTTGTCCGTCGACAAATGCCCATTTATCATTCTCATAAGTGCCCTTTTTCATCCCTGGCAAGTGCCTCCATTCAGGTGTAAGAAGTGCCCCATTTTTACCTCTGATAATCACCCTTTGTACTTTGACACGGAAGGAAATTATTGAGAAAATATTTTCCATTTTGTAAATGAAGTATTACAAAAATGCGACAGGTAATTATATCATGTTCCGAATTGTCAATTAATAATATAAACTACCAATTGATGATGATGATCTTCTTCAGATTTTACAGAATATATCCGCCTTATTCTAAAATATTGTGTTCTAGTTTTTAAAGGTGGTCTCCCTGTCAAACAAAGAGATTATCCTTTTTTTTAATCAAAAAAGGGTTTGTAAAATATTGTTGGGTTCTAGTTATGTTAATAAACTTGAAAGCTTGAAATTTACAAGGGAAAAATTGTGCTGTTATGGGGAATTCGCAAAATCTCTAGACAAATTAACACTGTCAAGATTGGTTTCTTAACAAGAAAAATATCAGTCTATGTAATTTTAAAGAAATGCACCAATGTTTAATCAACTGAAATATAAATCAAATTGTTTTAGAAAAAATGCAATATGTACAATACTTCATTGACCTCCTGAATAGCTGATTTTTAATTAACAATATGCCTCTTACTTCTCACATGAAAAACATTAATTTATAGGCACCATTTTTCATTGTGTCTATTTTATATTTAATGTGCTCAAATACTTTATATGTAATTATGTCATACCTAGATTACGGGTATTAAGATCAGACCTGGGGTGCTCTAAAAAAGCAATTAAAGTTCCAAACCGCAAAAGTGTCTCGCTTGCATGGATGCTATGCGATCTCGCAAAATGACCAAGGGAGTCGTTAGAACGCAAATAAAGCTTATACATGTATATTGCAAAATACAAAATCTTATTATTCAGTTGGGGGGATGAACCATCACATACCCCCTCTTGACCAGAAATGGCCGCCCTGTACAGCTATAGAATATGGCAAAAAGCTCGAAATCAATCAGGTAAATTCCGAACAGAATGACACAACGTGTAAAGATAAATAAACAAAAGGGAAAAGAAAGTCAGGTACAAAATTAATGTAGGTCTACTACGAGAATGACGGATCGTTGCAACATTGTGAGATCATATATAATACAGCCGTTATAATTATATAGAGAGAAAAAAAGTTCCCAATTAAGTTTGGAAGATGGCTAAGTGTTGAATGCAACGAAACCTTGAAACCTAGGGAGGTGCATGAAGTCCGGCCCTTCCCTGACCCTCGATCGCCCCTCTCTTTTGCTATGCTTCCTGTGATATGTTGCCCCCCTCTTCCGCCATGCACGGTTAGGCAAGGAATCGCCACCCCTCTTACTACTAGAGCATGATGCTGAAAAAACGCCTTAATTGTCAAGTTTAACTCAAGCAAAAATATTTTAGATGATTGCCTTGTAAATTAACCTTTTCCATCCCCAAAGGAGAAATAAAAGTATTACCAATATAGAAAATAATGCCCTGTGCGTTCATATATCGTCAAATCAAGCTCACGTTTGAGACATATATATAGGTGTTATTTGGGGGAAATTAAAAACTTGCTTGATGGTCGTTACGCATGCACCATGAGTAGGCTATTATACACGCCTGGGTTGGATTCGAACCCGAGATCTTTGGTTCGACAGGCAGACGCTTTACCGACTGAGCCAACTCGCCTCCTCACTGCACTATTCGTCAGGGGCGGCGATCCCGGGGGACGGGGGACACGTCCCCCTCAATTTTTAGGGGATCGTCCCCCCTGAAAATTCGAAAAAGTGCACACAAAAAAAGTATAGCAAATAATGACTAAAGACTGCAAGCCACTTTTAGGCTCTGGAGGGCCCAAGAGTGCAGCGTTTAGACAAATTAAAATGCAAAATCTTTTCGCTCGGGAGCTACGCTCCCTCGCATAATATCCTTCAAAATGTACAAGTAAATATTGTAGAAAAGTGAAGTGTGAAAAAAGTACCAACAGTACTTTTTTTTATATTATAGTTTTGCTAAGGAATGTAATGTTTTGATATAATAAAAACTTCAAAAACCTGTGAGGGGGTAGTCACTTCTGTCACCTTCACCCCTCTCGTTCACTATGCTCCCTCGCACTGGCGTACTGATGGGGGTTTGGGGCTTGGTTTATTTCTAATTGGATACCAGGGATTCACAGATGTTGCTGAAATGGCATGATTTTCCCTGAGCTTCCGGGGGCTCTGCCCCCTGGACCCCACCAAGGGCCCTAAGGCGGGCCCCTGGTTGCTCATCTGATTGTTGTTAAATGCCTAAAACCCCTGAGCTTCCGGGGCTCCGCCCCCTGGACCCCACAAGGGCCCTAAAGCAGGCCCCTGGATGCGATCATCTGACCATTATTAAATGCCTAAAACCCCTGAGCTTCCGGGGGCTTTACCCCCTGGACCCCACCAAGGGCCCTAAGGCGGCCCCTGGATGCTCATCTGATCGTAATTTAATGCCTAAAACCCCTGAGCTTCTGGGGACCCCAATCCGATTAGTGACCTGCATGCCAGTGTCACAAATACGGTATCAAAATATGCTCATCTGACCGTAGTTAAATGCCTAAAACCCCGTGAGCTTCCGGGGGCTCCGCCCCTTGACCCCCGCAGGGGCTTTGCCCCTGGACCCCACGCCAATTTACGATCCACTTGCCTCGCTCACTTTGCTCTACTTGATCGTAAATACTTTAGCCCCCTCCCACTTTGAAAAAACGTTCCGCGGGGCCTGCATGTAACATATATTAACAGTGGTGGTGATGCGGCTTTTTTTCCCCAAAAAAAACCGTTTTTGCTCATTACGCCACTGCTCCCTCGTCCCTCGCATTTCGTCCCCCCTGGTCATGAAAAGAAATCGCCGCCCCTGCTATTCGTATAGGAGTAGGGTGAAACCCCGGTGTGGTGGTCCACCTTTAGGAGAGACCCGAGGGTTACAGTGATTTAATTAGTTCGCTTTTCGCCTCCCAGGCACAGGTGACGCCAAATACTTAATAATAATTTAAAAATAATAATAAAAGGTCTAACTTCTTGTTAGCTGGAAGTGATAAAAGTAATGAATAATTATTTAATTAATTAATCAATAATTACAATATAATAATAAAAATTATATTGATAATAATGTTAATAATTATAGTAATAATAAAAGTAATAATAATAATAACGATGAAAATACACAGATTCTCCACTTTCAAGATCAAATATAATAAATGATCCAATTACCATGATTTGTTTGCATAATTTCCCCTTCCATTCCGTGTAATCAGGCTTGAATAAATACTGTCATTTTTTTTGTATACTGAATTATGATTTTTGTTTTCTTTGTATATGTTTTGTTTGTTGGTTGGTTTGGGGATGGATTTGAAAACGGGTGTGTTATAAAAGAAAAAGAAGGAGAAGAAGTAGAAGAAGGAGAAAAAGAAGAAGAAGAAGAAGAGGAAGAGAAGAGGAAGAAGAAGAAGAAGATTAAGAAGAAGAAGAAGAAGAAGAAGAAGAAGAAGAAGAAGAAGAAGAAGAAGAAGAAGAAGAAGAAGAAGAGGAAGAAGAAGAAGAAGAAGAAGAAGAAAAAGAAAAAGATAATAATAATAAAAAGAACCGAAGAAGCAATACCACTACTGGCACTAGCCATATCCCTGTAGGGAAGACGATTTCAATCATAACTTTGATTAAAGATATATAAAAACAAAAACAACTTAAGTATATATTATCGGTAAGTTTATCTAAATCATATTTGTCATTGCCATTTTTTGTCTGATAACTCTTAGATATAACGATTGTATTAGCATATATAAGTGTCATGTTATTTATTGATTAATGTGTCGATCAGAGTCCGAATTCCACCTAAGGTTTCTGTCTCTCATATACTACTGTTTGACGACCTGTATATGAAAACAACATAACTGTTTAATGTGCGTCATTAATTTCTCTGGATTTAATACCGCTCTGAGCATCACTGTCGATCATCAGCTATTAACAGATATTATCAAATCTTAACCGACACATATTATATCCTACATGCAGATCGCAGTTGCATCGTCGATAGATCATAACGATGACGTGTAAGAAGGTCGTGCGGTCCTACGCCAAATACCTTTTAGCTGCTTTGGGAGTGGTTACTTTCTTTATTCTCTTCCCGCTCTTCAAAATTCTCTTTCATTTTGTAAAAATTGACTCGAGTAAAGGAGATGAACGAATTTTAGAGAGAGCCCAACCTTATGTATTGTATGGGCAACGACCAGATAACCTTCCTCACTTTTGCAGAGAATTCAGAGTGAGTACCAGCGTCGATTTGGACTTGAGTAATGTGATTGTTAAAGCAACAACATCGAGAGAGCATCCAGTATACTCGACCTCTTACTCATCTTTTTCTTTACTTGAAGACATCCAACTAGACAGATCACAAACCATCTCGTATTATCTACCAAGCTCATCTCATGTCGACATCACAAGCTGCGGACAAGGATTGACGGGTGATAATAAGTTGAATATTCTCATTTTCAATGATTATGACAAAATGAAGAATTGGTTGAGCTCGGATGAACAAAACCCAGAATCGCCAAATATTATCTTCTCTGGTCAATTTCCACCCTGTCCGTCAATAAAAACGGTTTCTTTCAATACAAGTGGATTCTCTGATAGAAAATGGTATTTCCTATTGAAAACCGGACACAAACAATACAATCTCAATTCCAAAGCTACTCTAAAGCTTCATTTCACAAAACACTTGGTCCACATAGCTCACCCCGTAGATCACTGCACCTCAACTATAGATGAGAGTTGTGTACTCAAGGCACCGATGGATGATCATGTCTATATTACACTGGAACATTCAATCAATTCTACAAATACATACCCCACGTGGGTCAAGGTATCGTGTGATGATTATGAACCCTTGCCATATGTTCTGTATTTCCTATTACTCCCATTGAATATTTCAGTCGGAATTGTCTTACTCAGCTGGATTATTGAGGATATTCGACGTAGCAAGGTTGATAAATCAGTAGCCGTCCATCGACCTTTAACTGTCTACTGTGATGCAAAAACGTGGAAAGCCATCCTGGAGTTTAGACCTGGAGATAATAAACCTCCAACTCTGTTCCACCATGTGTCCAATGGGCGAGCCAATGACGAAGAGGATGGACTGATCAATAATAATTCGACGGACCAAAGTTCAGATGCAGCAGCTGCCTATGACCATCCTGGTTATCATCTGGGCCACACCCGTAAGAGCGATGATGTCCAGCCGGGCCACACCCAGAAGAGCGAGGACGTCCACTCCACCATAACCCTACCTCCACCCCCTGGTTATGAAGCAGCACTCGGGTTAACCTCAGTGGATGTTGTCACAATGGTAATGGATCCAGAAAACCCACTTGTCTTTAACCCGTTAACCCAGCCGGACAGTCAGCCAAGACAAACGAGGGAAAGGAGCGATGTTATTTCTGATATAACCCTACCATCACCCCCTGGTTATGAGACAGCTCTCGGTCTACTTACGATTCATTCCAACCAAGAATGACAAAGCGGTGTCTCATTTTGTGAAACTCCTGTTTAAAGTCACAGGACAGTACCCAAGTGGTCGATAATTGTATATTGTTATTTAAGTTGTTTGTTTTTTCATTCATGTCAACATTCGTTTCTTTAACTTCATGAAATATTAAAGTTCGTCTGAAGAGCCCTTCAACGCGGGACTGGGTAAGACTAAGAGAAGTTATGCAATATTTGTGATTTAAGATTTAAGACATTGGTATTTCACATCCAATGTCTTATCAATGATGTATGATTTATATTGAATTTGTCTAGTCTGCTGACCCTCTACATGATGTAATGATCAAATTCGTTTATGACAAAGTATTATCAATTTTACATTCATTCAAATTAGTCACATAATTTATAGTTGATCATTGTCATGAAAGTATTTCGTGTTGAAAATATGAATACATGTACATGTACATCCTCATTTTATGTGTACGCCTTCTTACGTGTTGCATTAGATGAATCATGATCGTTGACATGATGTATTGCTAGGCAACAGGTTGTAGGTTAACCTTATCGGAAGGACCACAATAGAATTGACTCTCTGAAAAATTCATATGATAAATTTCCTTCCATAAAGCACTTCTTTCTCACTTGAAATCATACTGCATATGTTTAATAGTATGGAGACTCTTACTTACTTGTCTTGACTTAATTAGACTTCAAACGAGTCCTGACTTTAGGTCAACTTATTTTCTTGAATGAGTGTCTATGAAGAATGTAATAAAAATGAATAAAATTTAGAATTTATTCCGAGGAGCACATAAAAACAAACACCACCCCTCCCCCACAAACACACAACAAAAAACGCACACACACACTCTTTGACAAAATCAAATGATTACCAAATATTTCAACATATTTCCTACAAGTGAATAGAGCTTTTATTGATCCCCTCATATATTTTTCTACAAATAATTGTCAAAGAAATTCTTTTACAAAATATATAAATAAGTATTAGCTATTGAGAGGAAAGATATCTGAATACAAGGATTGTATTTTACAAATCACTGTACATTTTGTTCCCTCAGATATTCCCTCGTATTGCAAACATTACGATAATGCTACATTTTCATCAGTCATATTTCAATGCTGGATCTGGCTTTGAAATCATGATTAAAGGGTTGTCTAACAAATAAAGTAGTTTTTATTTATCTACATTTGTTACATATAAGAGATTATATGTGTGAACTGTCCAACTAAGCAGTCACCTAAACAAGCGCACACATTAAGAGATAACTAATTACGATTTAGGTATATTATGATCATTTGTAGACCCCTCAGTATAATACAAGAGAAAATACCTTATTGTCAATGGCCATGTCAATCAAATACCGATAAGGTAATATTTTTACACATAATGATACATGTACACTGCCCATTCTTACAAGCATACTGATATAGTATAATTTCTGATCCCATTTTACTTACAAGTAAATAAACAAAAACATCCAAAGTCACCTTTATAAAATTGTAATTAATTAGTATCCCCCCTCCAAAAAAAAATGCCCAAGAATAATTTTAATTCATGAGGTAACCATATATATATATATATTATAAATTGCCGAACATGTAAATTTGGGAGGACAATTGTTTTCCTGGATGAAAACTTTAGTTTGGATTAAGTTATTTTACTCTACAGATAACATAAAATTAAGAAGACCTCTCTGAGTATAACATGTCTTACATTGTCAGTTAATAGCTTTCCTACAAGCACATCCCATCAATATAACTTAGAGTGTGTACAAGTTCATCACTCCTTCCTCTACCCGATTATTACTTTTCAAAATCACCATTGACTGTGTCCTTTAAAAAAAGTGAAGAATATCTGCCGGAAGTCTACAAAAATTGATGAAATGAATTACCTGAAATTAAAAAAATTCTCATTCTGCACCCAAGCAAGATAAACAGCCATCCTGGGACCCGTTTCACAAGCCTTTTTTCAATGACAAATGACAAAAATTAGTGACAAATCTGCTGATAACCAATCAGAAGCAAGGATTTCACTAGCTGATAACAAAAACTCATTTGTCACTGATGACAAGTTTTGTGAAATGGGGCCCCTGATGCTCAGATAACCCTTTGTTCTGAAACTGTAACCATGTACAGTGATATTCCAGGTCCTAGAATGCAGTATACAGACTATTCGCACACAAATATCTTTTGTTTTCGATATAGGAGGCACGATGGCTCAGTGGTAGAGCAGTGGTCTCTCTCATAACCGAGAGGTACCAGTCTCGTAACCAAGTCAATGCCCTCGTGCCCTTTGGTAAGGCATTTATCCTCATTACAGATTCCTTAGGAGAGGACTTATAGTCGTCAGTTCCCTGGTTGCTTACTTACAAGCATACACATGCTTTCTTAGAAGTCAGGTAAAACAATCATCAACCATTAATTAAAATGCAGTGAGAATCCAGGCCCTAGAAATAGAATATACAAATATCTTTTGGTCTCCATATCGTCACTGGGGTGACAAGACCTTGTATCTCAAAATTTGGGGAAAATCACTTTTTTATTTTAATGACTAGATGATCCGTCAAGTGATGACCTATCCTAATCCCAGCTCTCTATCTCCAAAAATGAAGGCACTACACCAAGTCAAAGGGAAGCCTATCCCATTGGATACAGTGTTATGGCAGCCATATTTTTTACTCTCCTGAACATTTAACTTTTGTTGAGGTACGAGGTTTTGTTGCCCCAGCAGCGATATGTTATTGATGAAACATATCTTTGAAACAGTATAACCAATAACTGGCACTTAAAAAGTTTAATTACAAGGATGTGATATGATATAGAATGGAATGACTTAACCTTTAAAAACTGTAATAGATATGATATACACAATGGTTAGCAACATAAATAAGACTGCTTAATGTAGAAACTGCTTTTTAAGCATACACACACCAATATACATATCAATTTTTTAAAATTATAAAGCAAAATGAGAACACACCAGCAAATGACAAGTAAAATTCTAAAAAATAATCAAATAGGACAATGTTGGTTCAAGGATTGAATGATTATTTTATAACTTACTATAACAATACATTTATATGAAATAATTGATCATTAAGCATTACATGGAATGAAATAAGTATTACTCTCAATACTTGAATTACTAACAACTAAAAGTGATACAGGTATTGTTCTTTTCTACTGGTTGGACACGTTTTTTTCTGAATATTATCACAAGAACATTAATGTAGAGGAAACCTGGGGGGCGTTTCATGAAACAATTAGTCGGTGGTTTTCACCGACTAATATCATTTTCACCGACAATTTCATTGTCACCGACTATTTTCCAGGCCTCTGATTGGTCAAATTTAGTCGGCGCTGACAGTTGTCGGTGGACAAATGTTGATGAAACGCCCCCCAGATGAGACGAGGCTATACATGAGACTTTAAAATCAAACACAAAATGAAATAGAGGAATAAAAAATGTTGTGTTCTTACAGCATATTAGTCCAAGCCAGACATGTACAGGGTGTATAAAAAAAACTATGCTGGTCAAAAACACCTACTAGATGATCTGAGCTGCTGTGGAATATTGGATGACCTCCATGCACCTATGAATTACCACAAGATGTCTGTCCCTCATTTCATATCCAACCCTTCACTCTCAGTGGTCAGGTCCTTCATTTCAATTGCAGTCACCTCCTGGAAGCTGCTACCACTAGACAAATGGGGATGGAAGAGAAGAGAGGGGTAAATAAGTCAAAAGGATCCATGTTCTTTCAGTCTGTACAGCAAAAAAAAATTGACTTCTGAGAGAAATATCTTTTGAGTTTAGTATAAAGGTTAATCCCACCTTCATAGCTTATTTTTTGTGTTACATGAAAATAATAGTTTTTAAGATTTTGCTGCCTAAATGGACAGAAGAAGAATAGTTAATTGGAAAATTACATTTTCAAACTATTTGATATCATACTCTGCATTAAAATACAGCAAATCCATTAACTACCATAGAATGAACACATTATCATGTCTCACTTGTAACTAATATTATCAAATTAAAAGCTACAGCTTCAAATTATATGTCTACCAAGGTGTGCAGCAAGAAATGATAAAAGTGGAAATCCGATGTTTTTGATAATCATTGATCAACAAACTCAGGCGGTGGCAAAAAAGGTGAAAGCACATGTGCAGACTGCAGATTTAATCATATCAATTATCATACAAGTAATTAAATAGTCTAACTAGTAGCCTAATCATCAGACAAGTAATCAAATAAAATCAACACATTTTCCATCAAAACAACGAGATAGAATATCTATAGACATGTTCATACTATGAGTAGGAGTAGAATAAAGCAAACTTCTAAGAGAGCTAGCTATTTGATCTTCCAATAAAATGTAAGGTCATCATCAGTGACAGCAAATGGGTAGGTAATGTCAACAGGAATGGGGATTTAACAACATAATTCATCCATCCAGCTAGACTTCTAAAGAGCAAACTGAGAAAAACCTGAACAGGCGTATGGCGCTAACAGGAAATACTGTATACTCCATAAACAGAAAGGCATTGTTTCATCATGAAACTGACATAGGTACAAGTTCACCAACCTCCTATTCTAATGCATGTTATTTTTTGTATACATGTGCTTCAATTGGATGTATAACGGTTTTGTGAAACATTGCCTAGATCTCTCTCTCCCAGCAATCAAAACAGTAAGAGCGGAGCATAGAGAGGCATAGATTCAGTGAAGCATTAAAAGGGGAGATATCCAGCGAGAAATCTTAACTCTTTTAATCAAGTGAGCAAACACAACTAGCCAGAAGAATAGTATAAACAGGAAGAACCGGAAGACGTTATATAGTGATAACATACACAGCAAACTAAGTCTGAGTACTCAAGCTACCAGTATCTAAAGGAATATAAGCTCAACAACTACATTGTATACATGTACATACAGTATAGTGTGAACACAGACAATCTAACATACATCTGCAGCATGTCACATTATCACAGAAAACCTGAGAGGAGTGTGAACAGGGATAAATGAAGTAGAAGAAGGGGGTAATAGAAAACTAGAACTTTTACGACCAGCATCTTTAACAAATAATTAAAGATAAACTTGAGTTCTGGTAATTATAGAAAATGAATTCTCACAGAATCTAACAAAACTTACACTGAATGTTCGAGATTACAAATAAATGACATGTGCCCAACAATTTTGGTAGAAAATTTATAGTGGCCAAGTGATGAGCATAGAAAGATAAGGAAATCCGGGTAAGTAGGCCCGACACCATGTGCTTAACACCGGTCACTATGTGCAAATGGGAGTTGTGGTTTTTATCAAAGATGATGCCCAGTAAGTTTTTGTGCGTATGTTTTTATTTCACTGGTTCAAACAACCAATCTACTGCAGGATAAACAAATCAGAATAAATCATAGCAATTTTCTCTCAAAATATGATTCCCATACCAGAGCTCAAGATTAGCTTTAATGATGACTATTTTCATCACCAGAAACTCTAACAAATTGCAAAAAAAGTCCAGGTCGTGGTGCAATTAGCGTGTGAATCTCAAATTCTCTGAATCACTTGCCAAATTCCCAATTTAAGCTTCATGAGTGCAACAGTTTGTGACTTTACTGTACATAGAAGAAGAATCAAATCTGAAACAACCCATCTAATGAGAGAGAAAAAAGTGAACAATTAGACCTACAATGTAGGCCCTATGGTTTAAAGTACATTTGATTGAAACCTAGGTTGTTTTAGTCAGTGCAAAAGTGATGCAAAGGTGTATTCCTACATGCTTTTAGAATGGGAGCAAGCTGTGTATATGGATGCTGGGGGCCTGCTGGTGGCAAAAATAGTTTGCAAACTTGGGGGATCTATAGTAATTATTGATATACAAGGTATCTTCTGTATGTCTCTATCAGCCAACAAACTACATGTAGATGTTAATTCACATATATCAATTGCTTCATAGAAAGGGTCCAAAAACAACCTCATAATCCCAAAGATGACCAATATGAATCATTTCAATCACTCTCCTCATTCCCCATTTTCAAGCTGTATTTGATGTCAAAATTAATTTGTGTATAATTAAACAAAGTGCCAGAGCTAAATTTTTCATTTCCTTGTGCACAATTAATTTCATGAATATGAAAATAATCAGTGTACAGGCTGGGAACAAAATCTACAGATGTATTAAGAACGTGAATAAACAAGCTCTTTCATTCACTAATTCAAGTGCAGCTAAAACAAAATGGTTTGCAAGCGCAAAAAGAGCGCTATCCATTTCAGTGAGTGAGAGCGTCAGCAAAATACAAACAAAACTGAGACAGGAGTAAGATGTAGTGCCAGGGAATTACAAAGATAGCTAGTACAAGACTATGATGATGTGTCTAGGAAAGGCATACCACAGAGTGCTTTACAGTCTCATGCCAAGCCATTACCTTTGGAAACTATTTCAGAAGAGAGAAAGATTTTGTATGAAGTTATTTGATGAAGACACTATCATCACTGTCATAATCCGGACTTTGAGCTCCAGCCATGGAGGAGAGGATAGAGTTTGAGAGATCAGGTGGTGCAGCTTTCTTCAACTTCAAGCCGTTATGCATTCTGGTTGCAACATTGACAACATGCGATGTAGAATGCAGAAAGAGAGTAGAGTTGATAAAACTCAAATATAATACATGTATTCAGTCCCATCTGATCAGGGGGGTGTTTCACAAAGATTAAGATTGACTTTAAGTTGGACTTAACTATGGCAGGCCGTTCATGCCACTGTTTGCTCTCACCATTTACTGGCATTGGTCTCTCAAGGGATGTACAAATCGTGGTCACAAATCTACAGAATTTACGGTTTTTGATAATTCATTATTGAAGGAAAAAATATTATCTCAAGATCATAATGGTGAGAGCAATCAATGGCATGTATGGCCTGCCATAGTTAAGTCCAACTTAAAGTCAATCTTAATCTTTGTGAAACAGCCCCCCAAGTAAAGTACTGAACAATGCACAATAAAATGAAGAAGAACCTGTGGTAGGATAGCTTACTTCCACTTCTGCTTTAGATGTCTAGCATTCTGGTTGATTCATTATAAGCATGTAAAACATAATTCACAGAAATCATAGTTTTAATGAAACACAGATTTTATAGTCAATTTCACCCCATCTGAAAACTATTTAGCACCAAATCTAGTAGCCCATTGAGGGTACATGTATATCAAGGGTGTAGCGCCGTCCAAATTCACAAAACTGATGAGCCAATGAAATGGGATAATGTCAAGTTTCATACTTTAGGAATTTTATTTGTCATATATTATATATTTGAAAGGTGTTGTAACGATTCAAGCTCTATTTGCTTATGTTTCATCACCTTTGTGTGTTCATTCTTTTAACTGTATAATAGTTGCAACTTGTCTTTGATAAAACATTGTTATATTCTTTTTCACGTGAAGTCAATTCACATGGATTGTAAAATTGAAAATGATTTGTTATATTATATTCTTTTTTATGTGATGTTAACTCCAATGAATTGTGAAATTGTGAACATGCATAAATAAATAAATAAATAAATACTTTTAAAAGTAGAAAGAAGATAAGAAATGTTGTATAGGTATAGTTTCAGAACAATAATGCATGTACCACATTGTTAACATAGCTGATAATATGATGATGGTGGATATCTCCCGGCTCATCTGAAAGCTGAAAAAACTTACCAGAGACGTAATATACCTAGCCATTTTTTCCATCGGATGTTGTGGAAATCAACAAAATTAAATGTACATTCTCCAAGAATATACACTTTATCCAAAGAATTATTTAAGAAGTATTTTTTATTTCATTTGTGTCCTTGTCTTCTAGAATGAATTATTTAAAGCTAAACTTGAGCTCTAGTATGGGAATCGTATTTTGAGAGAAAATTGCTATGATTTTTTCTGGATTGTTTATCCTGCAGAAAACCACAACTCCCATTTGCACATAGTGACCTGCATTAAGCACATGGTGTCGGGCCTACTAACCCGGATTTCTTTATCTTTCTATGCTCATTACTAAGCCACTATACATTTTTGACCAAAATTGTTTGACACATGTCATATATTTGTAATCTTGAACATTCAGTGTAAGCTTCGTTGGATTCTGTGAGAATTTATTTTCTACATTTACCAGAACTCAAGCTTATCTTTAAGTATAAAAAGCAGACCATCTGCTGAGAGCCAGATAGATGTTAACTCAATAGGTGCAAGACAGTCAACACCCTTCTGCCTCCAAGTCAATGATGTCCTCTACAACCCCTGCATGCCTACCTTGTTGCGTTACTACCCTCGCTCAGACTGTTAGTGGCTGGACTCTCAGTCTCTGATCTCGTGGCAGGATCAAGAGCTTCCTCTAAGTCTCGTTTCTGAACAGGTTTCTCTTCTGCTGGTTTTGTAGGAGTCCTGGCAGGTCGTTGTTTGATAGGAGATGCGGACTCCTCCTGGACCTGCATGTGTAGCTTGTAAGTCTTCTCTGTACTCTCAAGAGAACCTGACAATACAACCAGAATCGTGACTTCAATCTTTCACATCATCACATTAAAGACTTATATTGGAGTGAAATTCTAATAGGAAAAAACGTATTATGATCTGTTTGGAGCCAGAAGGTTGTTTAACACCGAGTGAATGCCCTTCTGGCTCCAAACAGGTGCTATCAGATAGTTCTCACTAACAAAAAGTTAACAAATCAAAATGTCTTTCAGCTGGTTTTACAAATGACACACTTCAATCACTGGTACAAAGGGTCAAGAAAACAACTTAGGTTTCTAATAATAATAATAATAATATGGATATTTATATAGCGCCGGTATCCGCCAGGCTCTGACGCTCATGGCGCTGTACATATTACAATCACGAACATATCACTTTCTTAACTAAAGTACAGGTAAACTAAAACAACACAAAGTATCACGCCAAAATTATAATTTGTCCTAATTAAATAGCACTGTTTAGAAAGAGATGGGTTTTTAGAGCAAGTTTGAAGTCATGGAGGGCTGTTAAACTATGAATACTAAGTGGTACAGTAGCTTATTCCAAAGGGACGGACCAGAATGAGAAAAGACTCTATCCCCCCAGGAACTGCGCATCTTAGGGACAACTAATAAGGAGGATTGAGATGAATGAAGATGTCTTGTAGGCTTAAACTTAACAATCAACTTCATATTGTAGGAAGGAGCAGAGTCATACAAGGAATGAAAAACTAGCAAAAACAACTTTTAAATGATTCAGTCACATACCGGGAGCCAGTGAATAGTTTTGAGAATGGGGGTGATGCGAGTTCTACAAGAAGAAAGTGTGACAATACGTGCAGCAGTATTTTGCAGTTTCTGGAGTCAAACAGTTATTTCTAATTTGGTGGTGTAAATATAGTAAATCCCAAAACAACTTGTAACATTTTTGTAAGCATTTCAAGAACCTATGCATACTTTTGTGTGTCACCCTATACACTCTCGCTATTTTTATGGTCTGATGAGATTGCATAACAGATAGAGGCCTTCCTGTGGTCAATCAACATGTTACCTACCTGATGATAGGTTGAGTGTTCTACCCCTGATGATAGCTTCTGGAGGAGGTGAAAACCAGTTGAGAAGCGAACCTACAAGAGGCACCTGCCTTAATACACCCTGAAAGATAAACAATATACAAACATTACAGATGAGGGCTGATGATGAGGAGAATACTAAGATTATTGTGGTGAGAAATTAATGAGTAGGTGATAAAAGGAGTAAGGCATAGATTGCTAATACTGCTAATAACGATGAAAAGAACAATGACATAGCAGGAGAATGACAGCTGAAAGTCTGGTGATCACATCAAAGAAAACTATTTATAGGTAGCTATCGAAATGTGATAATTTCTGATATCCCTCCTATTTATATATATTATGCTTTTTTTTTTAAATACTCATGTGGTTAATTATTCATGGCCGACTATATAATATTGTGGTATATTGTGGTATGGATCATGACTTGATTGATGCACGTGTCAGATTATTTCTACAATGAATACAAAAATAATAAAAAAATAAATAAATGATATAGAATCAAATGAAAGCACTGACCTCCTCTATGAGCTTGTTTTCATTCTCTATCTCCAGTTGTTTCTCTGCTTCTAGGATACCTTTGAGGATCAACTCTGACATTGTCTCTAAGAACTGTAACAGAAAGAGGGGAGACACAACACAGCCAGGATTAACAAACTTATCAACATTGTGAGGTGTAAAACAAAGCCCAACAAATAACAAAAGTAATGAACGGAAAAAAAGCTGACAGCACATTATTATACAAACATACAGAAATACAATCCGGGCCAA
Organism: Mesocentrotus franciscanus; assembly: GCA_037976565.1. Classification (NCBI taxonomy): domain Eukaryota; kingdom Metazoa; phylum Echinodermata; class Echinoidea; order Camarodonta; family Strongylocentrotidae; genus Mesocentrotus; species Mesocentrotus franciscanus. The sequence goes on from CP137673.1 coordinate 1,880,236, forward strand.
TTTAGAATTTGGTAAAAGGGAGGTGGGGGCACAATTTTGAAAAATTAGGTCAAAAATTTGAAGGGGCACAATAAGTCAATTTGGAAGGGTACATCGTGCTTAAAGATTGCCACACAAGTTTCAATGGGTGGGTAGGCACTGGTCGATGTGCCGCCTCCCTTACTCTTCCACTGCATACAACTGATTGTACGGACTCAATTTCCATAGTAAAACTTGTGGGTTTCTCTATTCATCAGAAGACAAAGTTCACGGTCTATTACAAACTTTGGAGTACTCTTACCTGAGATGAATCTTCAAGCTCTTGGCCAATCTCACAGATCATATCGAGAACCTCCTCCAAATTGGCATCACCGTCCACCACATTAATTGCCATGGCAACCGTCTCTTCAGCTGTCTGTGTTATCTGATAACGTCCTCTATGGCTGGCCTCTTCTCCAGCATGGAGCCTCTGAACGAGTTCTGTGTTGAGTTTGTTGACCTCTCGTTTGGTCTGCTCTAACTCTGGGTCCTGGTTAGCTAGATAATCTGGAATGAATCTATCAAGAGAGTGAGAGAGAGAGAGAGAGAGAGAGAGAGAGAGAAAATAAATCATTTTACAGGAATACTTTCAGTCATGCTTGTATATTGTAACATTTGTATTGCCATACACTGATACTTGATAATATAACTCATTAAAACATTATGTTTTCAAACATGTATATACAAAAAAACCTAGAAAAAAACACTTTAAAGGAAAATGTTCAATCCTAGTGCATTTTGTCCATGTCCATATTGATAAAATGTTATTCCTTTATCACCATCTATTCACAAATGTAAAAGTTATCATAAGCAGAAACATAGAATCACAAATTTCATGTGGCCTCATTTTGACCAATTGTATTGCAAGATACTTGGTATGTGAGATATAGCACCAAATTTTCTCAATTTTTAAACAAAAGTTTTAATATACAAAGGTATTGCCATATCACTTGCCTGCTGAATTTCCTAAACCGCCAGAGAAGGAGGTGGGGGAGGGGTGGATTGAGGGAGAGATTAAAGGGAAGAAAGAGCCACAGAGAGAGAGAGGGGGGGGAGAATAAGAAAGTGAGCGGTGGAAAGGGAAGATTAATAGATCATATAGACTTACTGCACAATGCCCAGTCCCGCATGGTTCTCACTATCAATCACTTTCAAGTTTTCTTTAGCGGATGCTAATTCTTGGAATGGTCCTCTCTGCTCTATCGTCACATTCAGCTTTGACTACACAAAACATTCAAAGGATAAATGTATTAATCCTATCATTCATTATCATACTCACATTGTACCTATTACATTAAACAGAACATTCATTGAAACACACTCATTCCATTGTATAAATTGTTATACCTCACCATTTTATTCTAACCATTTCTGTAAAGTCACATGGATTGGAAAAGAAGACGTTCAGGTTATAGTTCTTAGGTTAATCTTTTTCTTTTCCCGGCATCCATGTGACTCTCTTCCAAATGTACTCACGTTTTGTTTTCACTGATTTTTCTTTGTCTTTGCCGAATAAATAATAATAATAATAAAAAATCAACTATTACTCCACATAATTTTATTTTTTATTTTTTACCTAAAATGCTTTCTAATGATTACTTACTGCTTGGTAACCTTTACATTGAACATTGGAAAATCTGCATAGCACGGTAATACATAAAATCAACAAAACACAGTTTTAAAATATCATCTTCCCTAAACAAAATTTGTAAAGAATTATGGCACAAGATCTTGTGAGCAATCACATGAATGTCGTAAACAACTTTTCATGAGGAAATTCTGCTTTGCACACAGATTTATCAACTAATTTTTCGTATCTTATAATGTATTTTATGCAAAAGTAACCATAGAAGAATAGAATTATAATAGTTTACTAGGTACTTACTATGAGTGTTTTCAGGGTTTCAACAAACGAGTCTATATGTTCTGATGACGTTCCTCTAACTGCAAGCCAGAAAACAAATAAAAATGTGTTAATTAGACATGTCTCAACAATAGATAAAATATATTGCTAAAGTGGGCAGATATTTTGAGTAGTGAAAATCTGTAGCCCCGAAATGAAGTATCACTTAAATTAAACGAGGAGAAAATAAATGAAAGGAGAGAAAGAGAAGATTAAATTCAAATAAATTCCATGAACAACAAAGCGTTTATTGTAAAGAAGCACAAGCATTAGTTCGATACTGGAAGAATTAAACATTACATAATAAATGTCAACTTAAGTGTGACAAGATGTAAATATGTTTTACATCAACGTCTTGGAATGAGACTAGTTAAGAGTCAACGTGGTGTCTACCTTAACAAAAGTTCAGTGTTCAGATTCATGAATTTTGTTGTTCTGTATTACCTGTAGCAGATAGCGAAAGAAATTTTGAGAAAAAAAATTAAAAAATATGGACCTAATCCTGGCCTGTATTTCAGGGGTTCCCTATCTGCTCCATGCTTATCTTCCTGGTATTCCATCTACAGTATCTTTACCGATCTAAGTCCAAAGTAATTTAGCTCGACTTCTAAATACTTACATGGAGCACATACAAACACCCTCCTGATCTCCTTCTACAATGTCTAGACCAATCTTTGTAATGTAGCTTTAGACCAAACATAGATGATATACTTACATGGAGCACTCGTCATAGGACTGAACCTTATACAAACACCCTCCTGATCTCCTTCTACAATGTCTAGACCAATCTTTGGCTCCAAGGAACCCAGCTCAGCTCCCAACTAAAAAAAAAAACAAGATAATTCCAATCAATTCCAAGTTGAAAAACTTGAATTGAACATGTAAACATTACTTACACATATATTGGCAAGCATTATTTGTGTCAATAGTACTTTATGAAATTAACATGAATGGACTAAAATCTAGACAAGTACATCATTTGACATGGTACTGAGTAAGCCTTTATTTCATTCAACTTTACTTAAAGATGATACAAAGAAAGGAAAGAAAGGAAGGCTATCATATATATGAATAGATAAAATATATGTGTAGATTGTGCACTTGTATTTAAAAAAACTCAAAATATCTAACAGATAATTCGAAAATAGCAGAGTAAGATTGCCAACGTATTGTTCTGGAATGCCACTCTTGAAAGTCAAAAGTATAAATATTATATTTATATCCCAGATCAGAGGGAAGAAATACCTCAACATTCCATAAATATTTGCCAATTTATACTATTCATTTATTTCATTATGACACTATCACCAAACCTCACCTAAGGTGCTCCTAATGGAATGCACTTATGGTACCTATCTACAGACTACATTTCATCATGAATGTAAGCTTACCCAGGCATTGAATGCATCTAGAGTAGGCTTGGGTAATGTATTTCGCTGCTTCCCTTCATCAGGTTCATCCTGTGATGTAGCATATTTAGCAAAAGCTCTACCGGGAGCTTCCATACTGTCATCATATTTGAAGACTACGACAGGTGATACCACATCTACTTGGGACTGCAGGAAACACAAAATAAACATGATTTATAATTAATGCATGATAGAGAATATTCATTACTGGTCTTTACATGTAGTGTTAATCAAAATATGCATCCTAAAGCAAATCTTGGGATCAGGTAAAGGAATTCTAATTAGAGAGAATCTGGCTCAAAGTGATTCTGAATTAATTATCAATATATAGGTAGAGATGTTAGACTATCAGATTAAACAAAATAATGAAAACATCCTGAAGATAACATTCACTTGCACATGTGAGATCCTTTGCTATACATGTTTGTCAGCATGACATATAAGATTTTCTTGCTTTTCATTGCTCATAAATCATTTAAAACAAACAATTTTTGTATGTATTGGTAGTTTACAACATGTAAGTTGTGCATAAGTTTGTGGGAATTTTTTCCATCATTACCAAAAATTCACATTATATATTTACTTCATCTGGATTAGATAACTGTATATTAATACCTTTTTTAAAGGTGTAACTACCTAGCATAGATTTGAACTCTCAACCTCTAGACTGGAAGTCAAATGACTGAATACCCATACCAAATGACCCCTATGGTGACTGAGGAAAGAATCTAAATACCCAATTAGTAGAGAATTTGAAAGAGAAGGTATGATGGAGAGGTATACTTACAAAGACTTGTATTGTTCTGCTGATGATTTCAGAGAGTGAGCCTTCTAATGTGATCTCCTTGTCCACTCGAGCTTGTTTCTTGTCCTACAGAAGACATAAAAGATTGCTTCATGAAATGATACATGTATGTGCAATAAATGGTAGAGGTGTCGTGGACGAGTGGATATGTCACCGGACTGTGGATCACAAGAACCGCGGTTCAAGTCCCACCACGGCACTAATGTCCTTTGGCAAGACATTGATCTACATTTGCCACTCTCCACCCAGGTGTTAAATGGGTACCCGGTAGGATGCGAAAGCTAATGTGCTTAGATTAGCAAGTGTGCGCTTGTAAAAATGACGCCTGGCTGGAATGCTCCCAGGGAGTGGAGAATGTGCATACATTGTGTGTGGGTAAGCCTGAATCTGATGACCGGGTAATAATATATATATCTGTAAAGCGCTTTGAGAGGGCCTTCGTTCCTGAAAAGCTATATAAGAACTAGCTATTATTATTATTATTATTGAATGTACGGTTCCCAGTTCCAGTCCGGCCACAGCTATACTTTCCTTTTTTGCAAGATAAACCATTGGGAGGGATATGTGAGCAACATGAATATAGCATTGTTATTATTGATATACATGTCTTGTTATTTTTCATAAAAATAGAAATCTAGGTCATGTATTGAATGAAACAGAACATTGTGGTTTTCATGTATCATCTAAGGAATAAATAGAGACTTCAATCCAAAATGGAGGAATTAAAAAAAACACAAATGACACATTTCTATTCATTGCATGGACACAGAACGAGTTTGAATCTTCAGGTGTGTACTTACTAAAACATTCATAGCGCTAAAATAATTCCTACTAAACCATCTCAAAGTGTCTACTTACTGCCAAATTGATAGCACCAAGAGAATTCAGTCGTTGAGACATCTGTTGACTCTGTAAATAAGGAAATTAAAAAGAAAACATATTTTTCAGGTTATATTCAAAGTTTTACATTGGATCTGTTTACAACAGCTTTTTGAGAAAGAAAAGAACAAATTAAAAATGCTGTAAAACAATAATATAAGTGGCTCAAAGGTCTTACACTGAATAAATGAAAGAAATATATTTCACATCACTTTGAGTCGATCAGATACACTAACAATAGATGACTTCTATTCAATATTCATGTATGTACATGACTAAGCATATAACGAACCAAATGCACTGTCAAACAAAGAGGATAAAACAATCTCACAAATTAACTGTTAGCAGTAAACTCATCAACATATCACAAAACCAGCTGACACTACGAAGAAAATATCATTTTAGCAGCATAATGAAAGCATGATGTAGCTCAGATAGAATGCCATCACGAATCATGATGGCTGGCCTAATAATAGCATTAATTCAAAAGAACATCCCGCACCTAACCACTCATTTCTAATCCAACAAAAATATCTACCAATCGATCGACACTCTAAGACATCTAGCCACCCTCCCAACCTACCAATCCACCTACCAACCAATCCACAAGGATGAGAGACCTACCAGCTCTGCAGCATGGTGTAGCTTGATACGATGCCATCATGACCCATACATTGAAGAGATAGCCAGAGAGGTAGAGCACCTAACCTCTCTAGGGGTTGAGATGAGCACAGTCCTGCTGCAAGGCTCTGTAAAGACAAACATTTACTCATTAATATCCCCTAGTGAGAAGGCAGGTACATGAACACTGATTAATAAGAAATTCACCAATTAAAGAGCAAAATATATGTCAGATTATAATCATTCTTAACTAGAAATGTTTTTAAAAAACTTACACTTCAAATTATTTTTAAAAGAACTGTTACTTTGTTCTCCTACCATTCATGAAACTTAAGGCTGATTTTGCAGTACATTCCTAGATACATTTTTAGTAAAATAGCACATTTATGAAAGTAATTTAACTCTGACATTTGACATGTCAAAGAAACATCAAAATAAATTTTCATACTTCCCCCTTTCAATATGTTATCTTTCTGTTGTCTGGACTAAATATATCTATGCCTCTGATTTTTGCTACTATGCCAAATTCTTGAGTATAGGTTTAACAACAAATATGTGTAGATCAAAATACGACTTACCAAAGCAGGATCAGCAGTTTTGTACAATGTCTTTGAACAAAAAATTATGTTAAGAAAAATGGCAGAATGTGTCAGTGTAAAACAAAAAAATACTTCATCATTAACTTAAAACCTGATGCAAGTCTAGTTAATGGACTTTGTGCAAAAAAGCTTCTCCCTCTTATGAACATACAACACATAAGACCACCATTAACACATAGATTTTTAGAAAAGAAACATGTAGTCACATACATCTAGATATTTTCTAATTTTGAATCACTGTGCATCATGAAACAAATACCATTTTTTCTCTAGGTATCCTCAAAACTGCAACATTGTGGAAGGTACAAGAAATTAGCAGTGCATTTCACAATACTTTTTCTAAACACAACTATTTAAGTTCACAGTGCATTTGTGCACAAAATACTTCCATCTGAGTAATTTTCATTATAAGTAGGTCGTAAAACATTGAATTACTAAAAAGAGGGACATAACACTACAATTGCTGCATCAACAGGTTTGTATATTACTTGACTTGCCACCAATTTCCAAATGTTTCTACTATACTCAATGATCTACCAAGTAGACGATTCTATACATTTTGATACCAACTGTGCATTTTGACGTTCCTGCTACTTGCCAAGTTATACTCATGTCATAAACTGATAATGTCTGGAAATTTATTAGACATTTGAGTCTTTCCAATAAATTATTCAAGATTTTGCATGTCATAGGCACACCAACATCTAACAAATTGGCAACCTTGGAATCACCCATAGGGTGTAGGGATCTATAGATGTTATGAAAGGATACAACAGCCGGTGTACCAGGAAGGCCAAGCCATACTCCTGGTTGGATTGTCATGCTGTTCACTCTCTTAGCTGCCTATAATTACAGTAGAAGATAATACGGATAATAATTCAATGACAATAATTATTATATCCTGCATCAAATATTTATTGGGTTATTATATACTATGGGCCTTGGTAATTCCAATATAACTATTTGCTTCAGGGTGCCCCTCAGCAAATAGTACTATTGGAATCACCTCTTGCCCATAGTTTTAACCAGAACCTCTCAAGACAGTGTATATTTGTATACTATGATGAATACAAAATAATTAACTATTTATGTGAATATTTACAACAATCTGAAGAAAAGATTTCAAAAATATTTAAAAAAACCAGTAGTTACAACAATATCAATGAATATACCAGTGACTCTATCATAAAAAATATGCTAACAATAATATCGTTGGCTGAGAACAGGAGAGGCTTTAATTCTAATGTCTTCTTAAGATCCTAAGGCCCTTCTCATTTTCAACAAAAGATATACAAACACTAACAACAAGATGCCAATCAATACAGATATTGGTTGATAAATTTGTAACTTATCCTATTCACTGGGGAAAAAAATAATCAAAATTGCACTGTCGCAATGCCTCTTTAAACTCCCTAGTGCCAAGTGGCTGCCCCTGGGCCCCATTTCACAAAACTTGTCATCAGTGACAAATAACAGTGTTTGTTATAAGCTAGTGAAATCCTTGCTTCTGATTGGTTATCGGCAGATTTGTCACTGACTTTTGTCATTTGTCATTGAAAAAAGGCTTTGTGAAACGGGTCCCTCGACTAATATTTTGCCTGACTAATACTACTAATTTCTTTTCAAACTCTTTTTTATGTTGACCTCTTACAAATGTCAATGCTAGTATAACAGATGAGAAGGCCAAGATGACTTACCAGTATTGATGAAGGCACTGTACTTAGAGCAAGGGTGGCTAGGTTGTGACTGAATAGAAAAGGGTACAATAAAAAATGTTCTGATTGATGATATGATAAAAGGCTTGATTTCGATTAACATTTTAGAGCTGATGTACATTAACTCAGATGTGAACTGTATTTGTAACAGTGTCATTGATACTTGATTATATAATCTACCTAAATCCATATTTTATATACAACAAGTTTGGAATGGCATACCTCCCTATAAGTATAAGGTAAGAAAACAGTAAACTGCATGGCTCTCATCCACCCATCCAGGGAGTGAAAAGAGGCCCATTTTATTAAACGATGATTTGATGCTTTCCCTAAAATTAGAGATGGATACCACATATATTCTTGTTACCCTGCACATCATACTTTCATGATATATTCCCTATTACAGTGTCTGCATGGTCTTGAATTCTCACCAAGATCTGCAGTAAAGAGTTAAAAAGAGAACCAATCAACTATGCTAAGTACACTAGACACATTTAGACCTCCTGACTATATGCTTACCCTTCCACATGTAGCCATAGATTATGCTCATCACAGATAGTTCTTAGTCTGTTCAGATTATCAGTATGGCCAGCCATAGGTGAGCCTGCATTAGCTACAACCAGCAGAGGTGTCTTGGAAGACGATTCATCATCCTTGATCAGTCTCTCTAACGTAGCAATATCCTGTAATCAAGGTAATCATTATAATTACTGTTATGAACAAAAGTATTTCTTTGTTGTCAAGTGATGTAATGTCACTGGTGCTCTAAGATTAGTACATCTAAAGATGATAATTAATCATTCATCTTTGATCAAACTCTCTAATGTAGCAGTGTCCTGTATCACGATAATCATTATAACTTTTGTTAAAAATGATAATATTTTGTTGCTTTAATGTTTAAAAAAAAAATCTCTCTAATAATACCCTGTTTTAGATTATATTCATCATCCTCGATCAGTATCTTTAATGAAACAATGTCCTAATGTATATCAGAGTAATCCAGTGAAACCTGATGGAGTAACCACCTGTATAGAAAGACCATATTATTCATTTCCTCTACTGATTCCTTCTCACTGAAACCTGTACAAAACAACACTATTCAGAAAGACTTACCATCGTGTGTTGTGATCCAAAGACAGTGTTACATGGTACTGTACATAAACTGGATTGTGGAAGACCAAGCTGAAAGACAAAAAGAAAAACAGTCAATCAGATACTTTCAAACCATTATACTTTCTTCATTGTTTATTATACATTGTTTATTAAATATTGCTTATTATACAATTCTATCATACATGCAATTGCACAGAAGCCAACAGTAACTTGGCTCTAAGATGCTCAAAAGGAGCTCTCAATAATTGGAATTTACAATAGCCCTTTAAATAATCTCATTTTTTCTGGAGAAAATTATTGGAAAGTTTATCAACTTTATGCAGTTTCTTCTTGGATAAACAGTCAAACATATTATTTCTGATGAATACAAAACAGCACTATGATTAGATTAGCATGAAATTTGGGGGACAAATGTGATTCAAATAACTCATGGCAAATTTTCCTGATCTAAGTTTTGAAGGGGTGAATGGGTGAAGGAAGGTATGGAAATCATCCCTTCAAAAACATGATTTAAAAAAAAAAAAATGACCAGTCCATGATATTGATTATGATGCAATACCTGAGCACAGATGTATTGTCCTAGTCCGGGCCGTGATGCAGCACTGATGTAGATGATCGGTGGCTTGGTGTAGAGACAATTGAAACCTTCTGTTCCAAACTTCTCATATTTGTTATTGAGGACCAGTCTGCAAACCCTCGCTAGTCCCTCCCGATCGTCCACATGGTAGTAGGCTGATGATTCATCAAATCTAGCATAAATAACATAAATTACATCATTTCAAGTGAGATAGTTCTTCCCATCAAAGTTATTACCAAATGTGTCTTGAGAGTAACTGACTTCTAAGTTATCTGACAATTAAAAGCATTCAGTGTCTATACCCTCCCATATCTCCACAGTGCATATTTTGCTAGAAATTATTTCAAGTAGTTCAAAAACTCCTAACATCACCACTAAAGGGATCAATGCCCAGAAGGGTGTAATTAAAAAGCAGTAGGTGACATGGCAGTTATTTGAACTCCACCCCCTACCCCCTCCTCGAAAAGAGGCGTCATATATATCTTCACTAAAATTATACAAAGTATCACTCATATCCCAACTGTGGAAGTGATTCATGCCACAAACTTTTGGCAGCAGCAGAGGCATGTTCAAAGATGTAGGATTTCAATCACTTATTTCAAGTCCCTAAAAGTGTGACATGCACATATTCACGTCAATATTCAGTTTCATTGGAATGCCTCATGGCTGTTGAATTAGTTTGTAACTGACAGACCAGCCATCCAAATGTCTGACTTCTGTGTAACTTATACACACCACCTTTAACACTTCCCTTGCATTCTTCACCTCACTTTCATTTGCCATCATGCAATTTTGCACGAGACTATTAATAGACACCGATTGACAGAAGGATTGCAGTATGCAACACGACGGCTTTACAAAATTACCAATTTCCGGTCTTGATTACCTCCATGACAACCCTTATAACACCCATATATATTAATCGTGCACTGGAAACAGTTATATAATCTTGAAGCTTTTGGGATCCCATGGTAATTACAATGTGGCATAGGGAGATTATTTGTGTGGCATAAAAAGAAACTGCTTTGACAGGAGGGTTCTGGAAAGAGTCCAAGGAAATTTAGAAAAAGAAATGTTATTATTATATATAAACACAACATGAAAGCTATTAAACCTACCTGAATATCCTAGATAGCCAGAGTGTGGTATCTGAGACTATCCTTGTAGCCATCCTTCGTAAATGGTCGAGTTCAAAGGTCGATATGTAGGCCATCATGCTCTGTCCTAACATAGCAATGTGTGCTGCCTTGTCTAGCATACTTGGTGATGTGATCCTATTGATGAAGAAACAAGAAACAGAAAAAAAACTAAAATTTAAGAAGAAAAAGAATTTGCAAATTACATTATTAAACAGATCCTTTACTTAAGAAATTCCTAGAAACTTTTCAGTTGTTCAAAATTTGTCTTATTGTAGAATTTGTATGAATAAAACAAAGAAATATTACTGCTTTCAGCTAGTTGTGTATGTTTGCTACTGCGATCTTGTAATAGTCTAGTAATAATCTAGTAATAATCTAGTAATCTACTACCAATTAAATAGATACACATCTCTTTTGTTACCTTGGTACTCCTGGTCCATCCTGATCAGATGTGATGATGATGTTCTGAAGCTGCTCAATGATAGCATCCAATTTCTGACCACTGTTTAGTTCCAATCATGACCATAGAAGAAGAAACAAATAGGGAAAATGAAAAAAAGAAAAAGGTGAGAGAATAAACAAAGACCTGTCAGCAGAAGATCTAGAAATTAGAATGACTCATCAAATTCACATTGTCTAAGGATTCTCCATTATCTATTTTCAGAAGAACCTGCATCAGTCACAAAACTATAGATTCATCTTTTTGTTCATCTACAGTTAGCAACTAAATTATTCATACCCCTTGTAAATTTAATGATTTCAGTTTTTCTTGTTACTCAAGAATGAAAGGTGGACTTGTTGAATACTTTTAGATGTAAGCTTTAATATATCACCTTCTCAAAAAAACATGATTCAGGACAAATTAATTTTTACATGCTTAAAAAGTTACCAAACTTGGTAAGGATATGGATAATTTAGTTGTTAACTGTCCATAACTCTGGTGTCATACAAACATGTATTCACTTTCATTCAAATGCAAGGAAAAAACAATACAAACTATTACCCCACAAAACCCATGACTGCCACAAACATGATTTGAAAATGAAATCAGACAGGATGTGGAACAGGATCATGCAAACTAGTCTACTCATACAGAGTTTACAGACCTCAATGCCCATGGGTGTGATTCTAATATGGAGTGGTATGGAGTGGTATGGATGGGATGAATGGAGGAGCATGCTATGTAGGTATGTACCTGTTTGATATTGGTCCAGGGAGCTTTCTTCTTGTTTTATTCACAAATGTTTGAAACCTCTCCTCCCTCTCCTTGTCTAGCTGCCTGTTATATAGATAGTGTTACCCATAGTGTTATCTTTCCTGCTATCAAACTTTAAAATGTTTTTTTTTTATTTGTGGCAAAATATGTCAAATTAACATCAGAACCCAGACATTATCCAGTTCAAAAGCCCAAAATCTCTCCTTTATGAAATAGTTTGCTTTGCTTGATGATATTTGCTTGTCAGTTAACAAAAAGTATTTTATGTACCCGGTAGTTCTATGAAAGTTTACAATAACCAATGTAATATTTCCCTTCTGAAAAAAACAAAAAACTTAGGCTCTGCAATGACAGACATAAACAAATAAAAATTAAAAAATGAACATATTAAACATTAGTACTGCATGCACGTGTGTACAAGTGTACAAGGAAATGCAATACTTGAAAAATTCATCTCTCATTGTGTTTTGTCATTAACAACATGAAGTAGTACATAGCAAATTAAGCAATGTGTTATTTTAACAAAAGGAGTAATTCACAACACCTCAATCATACATACACTTATACACACTTATAGTTGGCCAAAAGCCCATCCTCTTCCCAATCTTGCTAACAACTAATTCCACACTACATTATCTACTTCTTTGAAATTTCATTTTTTCAAAAGACAGATCAAGGTTTTTTTAGGTGAGATTTTAGATTTCCCACTTTTCCCTCAAGCTTTTGTGCATTACAAGAGCCCTTTAAAGCCTTCTAGACTTCAATAGCTCTGTTCAAACAAGAAGGGTGAGGGCTTGGGGTTGTCATTGCTATAATAATCTGTATATTTTCATTTTTGTGGGATAGGCTGCTAAGTATCTAAGAGGAAAGTTCTCACATCTAAATGAAATACTTGTAGATTTCTCAGAGTCTGAAACATACACGTACATGTACATAGACTATACACTCTTCTGAAGAGAAAAAAAATATGAGACTTTAAGTTTAGGCAAATTTGCCTGGTAATATTGTGGAACTGCCTTCTTACCATCATACTATATTTATTTATAAAGGAATTTTTTTTGAAGCTTTCTAGTTTCTAGTGAATGAACTAAAACTTACATGCTCATTATTTTATCATCTGTTATATTCGAAATATAATGTTTGTCATACATGTTGTAGATGGGCAGGTCCAAGCTATTTGGATTGTGACGTACGGGACATTCAGAGACTTTAAACAAGAAATAACAACAGATGAAATTATTTATATGGCTATCTTTTGGTATGAGTCTGTGGCTATTATGGGCTAGTTCATTTGTGAAAAGTTTTAGTTCTGACCAATTCTTTAATTAATTTTTAATGTAATTAATGTGCTGCGTGACGTACGGGACGCTGCAGTTATGATGTTATGAATGTCTGAGATTATAAAGAAAACTCCATGTTGAAGACTTACTTGCTGTAGGAATCCATTTGGTCCATGACTTCCTTCAGTCCTTCTGACATCTCTCTCAAACTTGGTTCAATCATCAGCTGCAAAGAAAAAGCAAATATTTCAAGATCAATAATTCAATAAACTTGCTTTACAATTCATTTCCATGCAAACCATTTGAAGCTTGACAGTTGGAAACTCTGGCTTTGGTAAGGACAAAATAAGACCAAAGTTCCAGCTCATTCATAACTTATGAAGAGTCTGAGCTACCTAACAAATGAGTGACAACTACACACGTAAGTTACATAATATCTCTTTTTTCTTACAAGAGCATTATCAACCAACAACAAGATTAAAGGATGAATCAATAAGGCCAATTGCTATAGGTTTCCAAATCATTATATTTAACAAATATAATTAACAAATAAAAATATTCACCATGTAATGATATCAATAGTAGCAATGTTTTGTACACAACACCTTTCCAAATGAAATACACAGGCAGCAGGTAGACCAATATCAAACTAACTCGCACATGTACTCTGTACAGTCTGAAGTAAGGTGTTTCTAGAAGCACATGCGAGAAATTACATAATCTGTTTCTTTGAAAAAATTGGGTTTTTGAAGAAGCTCCCTGTAACTTGCAGGTAGCAGACAGTAAATCCTTTATGTGTGTACCTGTCTTTTCTAGAAGCTTTTGAAATCTTGCAGGTAGGGCAGCAGGAAGGAAGACAATAGAATAGATTCAAGTATTTTATTGTTATGTTAACAATCACTTAAACATCAAGCAGAAAACCTCACTGATTGGGGCATCTGGGATCATGGATGGGATAATCATGTTTGAATACTGTCACTGTGTCTTTTTAAAAAAAATTTTCTGAAGGATTTTACAGATGTGTATCAATGATGATTTATGTCTGAGACAGACCTTTAACTTCACCATTCGAAAGACGTGACTCAGATTTTTATGTAGAAAATCAGTTTGGGGTAATGTGCGAGATTAATTTTATAGGGGACCTAGTATCATAATAATCGCACATACGCACACACACACATATTATAAGCCCATGTAAGCTTCATCTTTCTTTCTCACACTTAAAATTGAGATGAATAACATACATTGGGCTAAAAGACACTTTTCCTCTGGACTTTGGGTTTTTTTTCCAGCACGCCAGGATTCACACTATGTACGCATCTTGGATGCGCTTACGCGTCCGTCCTAGCTTTTGACGGGCCCATAATAAGCATCCCGGCCACGGGCCGTCTCCTCATTCTGGAACTTGAGCTGCTTGCAATGACAACGTCGACACATAACAACAGCCTTAAGCTACGGAATCACGTACTACTAAGACCATGACTATACTGACTCACGAGTTATTGTAGAGCTAATATAATATAAGCTTCCCGGTTCACCTAAAGACCCGGGAGTTCACCAAGTTAGCTGAGCATCTACAGCTATGCTGAACCATCTATAATATAAGGTTAGTGAATTATTTAGTGTCTCATTTCATCCCTCATTGTCTCGTGTAATTGTTCCGGTGGTCACTAACTCCGCCATCCTTCATCCTTCATCTAGTGTAATCAGCTAAACCGTAAGTACCGTTTTACTTTAGTCCTCTCCAAGAGGGACGGAGTGTTTTCCACTGTAACAATTAATGCCTGCGTCTATGATGAAATAGATGAGGGGCAAGTGACCCACTGTCACCCACGTCATCTGTCATCTGCATGCTTGGGTTGGATTTGAAGTTTTACAGTCTTTATTTTACCCACAATCTTTGGTTTGACAGGCACATGCTTTACCGATGACTGAGGCAACTTGCCTCCTCTTCGATAACAATCTTTAAAATGAAATGGATATGATCATACAGGGTACGTAGACCATATGATCTATCTAGAGATCTAATAAAAATCCCATCAACCATTGACATTGCCATTGGCATTGTCAACTGACTTTCAATCACACTTTACTGTATATTTGATGCTACATTCACAATGCCAAACTCCAAAGATCTAACAAACTACAAAGTAACATTACAATTTCTTTATCTTGTAATAAAGCTGTCACAGTCATTTTTTCTTCCATTGATGATAAATCAATTCATCATGTCCATCACTGACCATCTCAGTCTCGAGAGTCGATCGAGTCAATCGAAGCTTATTTGACTAGCTATAGGCCTAAACTAAATTAAACTAACCGTGACTAAAGACAATAAACTAGTAAAGTTTACTCTAGTCTCTAGACTAGAGTCTAGTCTCTACTCTTGATTCTTGAAAGAGTCATCTTTAAACATTACAAAGAAAGACAACAACTACAAATAAAAATAAACAAAATAAACAAAACAACAATGAACAAAAAAGGAAAAAAAAACACTCACTTTTCAATCACAGTCTAAGCTAACTCATCACTAATAATAATATCTATATCTATTCTAAGTCAGATCTATTATGTTATTTAATTTAAAGTTAAACTCACACTCACACTCACACAGCTCACTCATCGATATATTATTAATCAATGATTGATAAATTAAGATAAAGCTTAGCGGTTACGGTTAGCCTTAGGCTTAGGCCTACTGCCGGTCTGAACTGCTCACCTTTTGGGCTCGATCATTACGCTTTCCTCCTGATTTTACCACATTTTGCCCCTTTCCGGTAACATTTCCCGTACCAGAAGCAGTGGCTCCTTCTCCAATAGTCACAGAGGCAGCCATAATTGGACGCTTTTCACAAAATTCAGTGCCTAGAACTAAAAACAGTATACTTGCACTAGCAGCCTATACCGTATACGTCGCCAACGCTAGCCGCTGTGTGTGTGTACGTGTATGGTGTACGAATTACGTGTATGTGGACTTTAGATTCGATTTCCACGCTGGCACATTTAGCATAGGGGTAAATAGACTGAAGAAAGAGACGATTATTGTACTTCACATGAATTGATTGTCGATGAGGAAGAATGAATAGGTGATAGGATTTCAATTTCGCATGTTTAATTGGTTCAGCTATATAGAGACGAAGACGAAAATGATGAAAGGGGTTTGTTTATAAAAAGAAGCACCTTATCGATACAGGCTAGGCAACTAGAAAACTTGATTCTCTTTCGAGAAGCTGGAAGCTTTGCTAAAGATTGGTGGATGCAGCATGCATGATTTATTAAGTTGTCCAACCTGGAGGAAATCAAGACGATCGAAGAAGAAGATAATTTGCTCAGAACAAGTTTACGTGGGTACAGTGGCGGTGTGGGCCCAGTGGCGGATCCAGGGGGGGGGCCCGAAAAATTCTCGGGTGCCAAATTTTTTTTTTGGCTCACTACCCCCACTGAGCGAAAAATCGACCGGCACGATTTTCAAATTTTCGCACGAATTGGGCCCTTTTTTAGGCCCCCTCCCTTGCCGCCGGCTGGATCCGCCCCTGTGTGGGCCTACACAATCATGACAATCACCGGCCTCCATTCATCACTCCCATCATCCAACTAATAATTATATGAACCATATAGCGCCTTTTCACTAAAGGCATGCACTTACGAAAAGATGAACATTATATAAATACAAGAGATAAATGCAGATCGAGATATAAATACTCAAAAAACATATTATATGAGCATGCCTATGTTCAATTAGTTATAGTAATAAAATAAAGTAACATCTTTACAAGCTAGGCCACTATCCTATCATCACTTAACACAATGTTGGCCATTATTCATCACCACCACCAACAACAACACCTTGCACCACCAACAACAACAAGAATAACAACAACAACAAATCAAAACACACCTTCTCCATCATCACCACCACCACCACCACCACCGTCACCCACCACCCATTCCTTTTGCCAAGTTTTGGTCGATATATTCAGCAAAGACTGCTTCGTGGCAGCAAATCGTGTTTGTAGTCTAAAGTAAAATAGACTCATTCAAACTTTTGGAGTATAATATATAACTTTAAAGTGAACCACTGGGTTTGCTTTGGCATAAAGTGTTGATTTATTTTAACATGTATTTATTATATATAACAAATGTCATATTGAGGTTTAATACGGTATTTTTGGATAATTTCATGAAATTCCAGTATAATTATTATATTTCGTATCTCTATAGAGTATGAGGTATAGCCTACGCCATAAATGTCGACCACCATTTCACGTGCGCCCTAAGGCCTAACTAACGTGACTCCAACATCTGTGAACTTTACCGAGAAAAACAGAAGATGTCAACTTCCTTGGTGCGAAAAGGCCTTGAACTGTTCGCAGATGAATCTGGTAATTATTTATTTCTGAAATTCTCTCTCTCTCTCTGACATGTGTGATGATTTGCGTCCAAGTCTGACTATCGCCGTCAGTGTCACTAGACAGTAGACTCTGCATCGGACACTGGTCAAGTAGCACCGCCTAAGTGACGGGGGAGACGCTATCTCTCGGCCCGGCTCCAGCCTCTAATCTCAGAGCAGAGCGCTGAGCTTAATGTGCATGTGCATGTGTATAGTGCATGTGCATGTGTACCATAATTGGGCATAAGAACACTGACACTCCCTTACAATCTTCATCACATGTAGTTGTGTGAGACTGCTGATGCCAAGCAAGAACAAATTTACAAGAATGATGATATGAAATGAATTTTAAAATGTTGATGTATTAATATTACTAGTAAAACTAAAACTAAAAGACCCTGCATGATTCCTGAACTCTGAAGACAAGTTTTGTTGATTAATGCAGGTCACAAGTGCAACCGCAAATTTAATGTCCATGGCATGGGCATGGTAACCAGCGACAGTAACGTCGACCTCCATTAAAAATAAAAGGGACAGAAGAAGGAAGAAGATGGAGAGCAGGCCAGGGTAGCCTTAAGTAGGGTGTCTGAACGATTTTTCAATTTTCCCTTTTGGATCGTTTTTCACCATTTTGGTTGGATAATTGAAAAAATTATTCACTCAGAATAATACATTTCAAATTTCAAGACTCACCGATGTTTCTATCAAAAGTTACAGCCCCTTCAATTCCCTACAATATTCATCCATTTTTTGTAAGAATCGACGAAAAAGACGTACACGCCGAGTTATGTTGTTTTGCTAAATTTAGCACAACAGCTGAATTGCGCAATATGCAAGCGTACACATACGTGTACAAGCATACGCGTGTTGCTTAAATGATGCGCAACTCAAAGCGATCGGCAATCCATTGTCTTCAATGGGCATCCACTTCCGGGTTTGTAAACATGCGGTCCGATGTTTATTCATGTGCAGATTTTACGCGCTATCATGGGTTCGACCGGCGCGGAGCTCACGCCTCCCTACTTAGCTGATCCGAAAAATGTGGGGAAGGGTATTTTCAAACTGTAATTGTTTGTGATCCCTGGGGGCTAGCGAAAAATAAGCGTAGGGATATTTTCCTTACGACTGGGACTACTTATCGCCAGGGGCGTCATATCTCATAAGTGGCAAATTTCGGAGTTAGCCAGGAAACAATGTTTAAATAGTTGTTTTGACCAAGATATTTTTAGAATCTCGAGATGAAGCCCCTCTGGAAATATTGGAATTAATCTGCTCTTTCATATGACACCTCATTTATTGAGTATCACCTTCAGGATCACAAAGAATAAAGGTTTGAATCTCGACTTAATAATAAAAACTTTGACCAATTTTGCATGATCGCGTAATGCACATAGACTGCATAGGGCTGCGTGCAATCTCTATGGGAAGGATTTTAGCACACAACATCGGGTGCGTGATCAGACACCCTACCTTAAGGGCTTGGTGATAATGTGAAATATTGATATTGATATCACCAAGCCTTAACTGGCTCCCTAGGCGCATGCGGAGAGGCAGGTAAACAAAGCCTAAAATGCGTCCGAAATCACCCCTTCCCACACCCGACCAATATTGGACAGTGGCCTCAATGAATTTTATGCCACTTATACTTCTAATTGCCTACGCAAATTAAAAATCCCACGTAAAACTAAGGAAATATTAGCAAATATCTTACCAGAGCGATACAGCCTGGGTTACTCTTCACGTGTACCGTGGGAATTTACAAGCTCGGTACAATGGTGTTGACCTCTGACTGGAACTTCCGTAAATATGCTGCTACCGTATAAATGCGCTGTAACACTCATACAGCGCATTTATATGGTAGCAGCATATATATATTTGGGCAAAGAAGATTGCCGCCATTATATCACCACGAAAGATACAACAACCCCCTACCTGTTGTAAATACCATGCAAGATAAGATAAGATAAAAGACACAACAATTTTCTGAATACCAATTATCTTGTCATATTATCTCTCGTGCGCATATGCAAATGAGGATTAAGCACCATTTTATTAGTAATACGCACAATTACAAGCGCACAAAAGTTTGAGCGCAGGCGCGGCCAAAGAGATGAGAGAAAAGATACAACAAAAGTTACAACAATGTTCAGAATACCAACTTTGTCTTAACTTCAAAGATACAACAATATTAGAGATAACACAGGGTTCAGAATACGGCCCCGGGGCAATCACAATTCTTCAGTGCGAGGCCATAACTACTTTTTTTTGGACTAGGCAATCTGCATGAATGTCTTCATTTTTGCCTCTGCAGGAGAGAAAGAGAATCATGAATAAGATTTCAAAAAATTTCTAGCGCTGTACCATGTGCTAATAGGCAGCAATTTCACACGTGAATAGTCAATACACTTATAACACACAAATGCACACAATCATGCCAATAAAACTGTAAGCAAGTTTGACAGTGGACTCACGATTTTAATTTTTAAATTATTCTTTCTAACATCGGTGAGTTGAAAAAATGGTATTTTACTGCTATTTATAGGTGTCATCAATTGTCACTAAAGTACCGATTTTGAGTGAAATCAGTTTGGTTTTGTACAGTGGTGTTTGAAATGTTGAGATCAATAAAACAGGTTTTAATACACAACCAGGATAGCGATGCAGCTATGTGTGTATTTTATATAAGGAATCTAAAGAAGAGAAAGAAATGTTAATGAAAAATAGAGATATGAGAAAAATAGTAATGAGAAGATATGGAATGAAGGGAAGTGAAAGAGAAAGGGGAAATGATGGAGGAATGAATGATACTGAAAAGAAGAAAGGAGATGAAGCAAGTAGGAAACGATGTAAAATACTTCATTCTAATCAATGCATTTTATTATTGTTTATGTAGATAAAAACTTTTTTTTCATATGTAATTTGGCAGTTGTTTAACAGATGCTGAATTTCAAGAACATAAGATGAGGGTTTTTTTCCAAATAGATAACTTAACATTGATCAAATTATGAGAGGTTCAAATCAGCTGCAGCACTCCAATCCAATCCAATCCAGCAATTTGTAGATCGCCAATCTACTTGCCTAATCAAAGGGGCTGTGAAGCATTGTGAAGTTTAAAATATATTTTGTAATTATCTTTATAGTGGCAGAGCTTGAGGGCGCCGTATCCCATAGAAAGAAGAAAGGACCATCATCAGTGAAGAGAGAGGACATGATGGAAAAGATCAATACAAACAAGAAAGGAGTCAAGAAACAACTCAACAAGATCAGGCACAGGGAGATAAGGAAACCAACAGCAAAGGAAGGAAAAATCAAATCATCAATTGGTAATATTCATCATCTTGTAAAATATGAATACATTTGAATTAAAGCCCATTCGTAGCATTGGTAAGGCCAACAAAGTTGCTGGGTTCCCAGCTGTCCTAGAAATCAGGGAAAACTATCAAAGTTAGTTCTTTGCTTTCCAGTCTGGTAAAAGTTAGTGAATTTGAGAAAAATCACTCAAATGCAGGAAAATCAGGGAATCTTGTTGGCCCACAAAGAAAGTCAATCTCTTATGTTCTTTGTCTTGTGTCCAAACAGCATATCCATTGGATTCCAAATTTGATGTTGGCTGCAAAAGGGATACACTACCTTTAACTACCTGAACTACATGTACAAATAACCCTTGCTGTTTGCATGTTCCTGTTTCCTTCATAGATGCGTATAAGAAGTGCCAGCCATCTGATTGTACAGAGGACAATGTGAAGCTTCTCTTAGGATTGAGTAGAAGCAATCCAGATACATCAGGGTTCTACACACAGGTATGTAAGACTCAGGAAAGGTCATTGTCAACATTTAAAAGGATAGTCCCTCCATCTTATGACTATTGTTTGCCCATTCTGTAATATCTCAATCAAAACAAAACTATGAAGCCCTGAATCTTTATATGTTTGAATGATAGTGAATGGTATTGTTTCTTTTACCATGTTGTAAATCAACAACTCTTTCATGTTAGTTAATATATGTATAAGGGTTATTTAAGCTGAACGAAACAAAACAAAATGAAATTGTCATTTATTATGTAGAATGTAAAACTCAGATGTAACTTCCTTCTTCTTATCTTCCTGTAACTGTCTTTACCCTACCTTATCTTTATCTTTCCTCTGTCCTCTGTTGTTGAGAATGTATGTACGATGTTTTTTTAATATTAAATAAGTTTGTATCTTGTTTATGCTATGTATTTATTTGGGGATCATCCTCATCAAGCCAATTTTGGCTTTCATGATTCCCCACTTCCTTTTATCTCATGTTGATAATGAACGAACATACATGTATATACTTTTGATGTTTTTTAAAGCCCCTCTGCACTAGTTTGGCCAGGAGGGATTAGAGGGATTAGTGTGGTCACTGACAGGTGGTTATCTCATCAACTCAGCTCTCAATTAACATAAGAAAAAGAGGATCATGGGGGACCAACGAGCACTGCTTAGGCATTGTAGAGGGAGCAAGTAGCTACAAGTAGTACAGTGGGGCTTTTAAAGAGTGAAATAAATAAATGAAATGAAATGAAATGTTTGAGTATGTATGTGTTGTGTAAGTGATCAAAATATTCCTATTTTATAGATTTAGGATTTACTTGAAAATTTGCTTTTATTTTATACCGTAGGGCATAAATGAGATGTGTGAAAGCAAGCATAGTGCAAACCTCTATGGTGTTATGAATGAAACAAATTGATGTTTTGCTTTTATTTCTAGATTCTGAAGCACTCAAGAGGGAAGTTAGCCAAGGACAGAGAAGATGAAGAGGAGCAAACAGAGAAAGAAGGTGGATTCACAGAGGAAGACTTTGAGTTATTTGACAAAGAATATGTGCCTAAGAAGAAGGGTGCCGTCTTATGATAGTGGAAATGCCTTCAAACTCTTTTATGCAGAGTATGTGACTAAAGCTTGATCTTCAGAGGCAGTGGAAAGTAAAGTCTTACTGGAAACCTGACACTGTTCAGATATTCACCAGAGTTATTATGACTGATGCATCTGAATACCTCATATTTTGTCTAGCAGTCAACAACATATGACAGACTACTGCCTAGATCGTTGCTAAAGGAACAGCAGAGTAAAGTTCTTCACCTGAACTTTGTCACAAACCAAAGCAGACCCTTCCTCTGCAGGAGCTGGATGTCATCTGCCGATTAAGTTGCCAAAGTTGCTCGAAACTGCTTGTGAGAGATGTGTATATACAGTGTAGAGCATCTCATGAATATGCCCATGCAGTTTTGTAACAATATCAAAAAACCTGTTTAAATCAAGATAACAATTGATCAACAGATTGTTATTTGTACCTGGGTCTAAGTCTCTTTGTTTGACCCAGCATTGATTTTCAATTTTAGTCGTCCATAGGCAAAGAATTTTGATCTATCATGAATTGAATGTCCTTAATGATAAGTGATGACATGGATCCCAATCAAATGATTGGCTGAGATCGGACATGTGACAAGGAATGTATTTTTCCTAACATGCAACCAGTCATTAGAAAGTGCTAATGACTAGTTATTATGACAGGCCACTGAGGCCAGTAAATTGTACATATCAACTTGGGCAGTCGACTCTAGATCAGTGGAATTGGAGACAAGGATGATTTATCAAATATCAAGGATCCTCATTGCCATGTTATTAAACAAACAATGACATGTTATGTTCGGGCATTAGTCACATTAGTAAAATTATCCACCCTCAGTACCTCTGAAACTGTCCACACATTCTTGACTATGGCCTTGTGTGTAAGACTATTCCAAACACTTTGTATGGATAATTTTAACCGACACCCTCAATGACGTATATTTTTTGTATATTCATGATTGCACTATTATATACCCTATTCCCTGGCGTAAAAGTTGCAGCATTTTCCCCAAAATGAGATGGCAACCAAAGTATGGGTGTGGGAAATCTCTGTTTTGACACATTGTAAATTGATCATGGAATGGAACAGTGCAGGGGTGGAATTTGATTTGCTGTTATTATTAATACAAATATGTTATTTGAAAAACATATTTTTGTTGCAAATACATGAAGTGATATAATTTTCCTGTAGACACTTGTTGGGCCATAGAATGAACGTTTCCAGGCTATACCCACTGTAGTGATGTCCAAAATGAGCTTTCAAAACGTGTTTTACTCAGTTTTTTTTTTATTCATGAGTTTGCCTGTACTCTAAAATAATGGTTTATTGAAAGATAGTGCACGTTAATAGCTGTTTTATGAATGTGATGTAAAACAAATTTCTTATAATACTTTTCTAGTAACATTTAATCTGGAGGAGGAGTATGTGTCATTTAAGAAAACAAATGCCATATTGTTAAGAATTTCACATTCAAACATAACAGTGAAGAATTGCTTGACAAGGGCTTTACATTGCATTGTTAGCCTTTTCAGTTTACGATTTATGTATGAATGCACTCCAGATGTGACTCAGGATAACATTCTTGTTTTTTACCGTCTGCTGAGAGCAGGAAGGATGTTTACACGTGCCTTTTCAGCATTAGTTCAACACCCTTCTGGCTCTCAGCATTATCATGCTTTGCCTTTACACCAACAGGAAACAAGTTTCATGTAATATTATTATATATGAACAATAAAAACGTGATTCTGGAGCTACTCATTTCCCTCTTCCACTTCTTTTTGTCTCGAAAATAATACATAACATAAAACATTTGATGTAATGGTTTTACTTTTTATATGCAGGCAAGAATAGCATAAGGGAGAAAAATTATGAAGACAAAGGTGAAAAGAAAAATGTATGAAACTGCCCTCGGCATTCACTCTCCTTGCACTTTGTCATCACATACTCTACCTCTCATTGCCCGTCACTCTCATCCCACTTTCTCCTTGAGCCACCTCTCTCCCTCTGTCTCCCCTTTCTCTCTCTCTCTCTCTCCCCTTTCTCCTCACATACTCTACCTCTCATTGCCGTCCTCTCATCCCACTTTCTCTTTGAGCCACCTCTCTCCCTCTCTCTCTCTCTCTCCCTCCCCTTTCTCCTCACATACACTACCTCTCATTGCCCGTCACTCTCATCCCACTTTCTCTTTGAGCCACCCCTCTCCCTCTGTCTCCCTCTCTCTCTCTCTCCCTCCCCTTTCTCCTGACATACTCTACCTCTCATTGCCCGTCACTCTCATCCCACTTTCTCTTTGAGCCACCTCTCTCCCTCTGTCTCCCTCTCCCTCTCTCCCTCCCCTTTCTCCTCACATACTCTACCTCTCATTGCCCGTCACTCTCATCCCACTTTCTCCTTGAGCCACCTCTCTCCCTCTGTCTCCCTCTCTCTCTCTCTCCTCACATACTCTACCTCTCATTGCCCGTCACTCTCATCCCACTTTCTCTTTGAGCCACCTCTCTCCTCTCTCTCTCTCTCTCCCCTTTCTCCTCACATACTCTACCTCTCATTGCCTGTCACTCTCATCCCACTTTCTCTTTGAGCCACCTCTCTCCCTCTGTCTCCCTCTCTCTCTCTCTCTCCTCACATACTCTACCTCTCATTGCCCGTCACTCTCATCCCACTTTCTCTTTGAGCCACCTCTCTCCCTCTGTCTCCCTCTCTCCCTCCCCTTTCTCCTCACATACTCTACCTCTCATTGCCTGTCACTCTCATCCCACTTTCTCTTTGAGCCACCTCTCTCCCTCTGTCTCCCTCTCTCTCTCTCTCTCTCTCTCCTCACATACTCTACCTCTCATTGCCCGTCACTCTCATCCCACTTTCTCTTTGAGCCACCTCTCTCCCTCTCTCTCCCCTTTCTCCTCACATACTCTACCTCTCATTGCCCGTCACTCTCATCCCACTTTCTCTTTGAGCCACCTCTCTCCCTCTGTCTCCCTCTCTCTCTCTCTCTCTCTCTCCCCTTTCTCCGCACATACTCTACCTCTCATTGCCTGTCACTCTCATCCCACTTTTCTTTGAGCCATCTCTCCATCCCTCCCCTCTCTCTCCCTACCCTACCCCTACCTCTCCCTCTCCATCCCCCTCTCTCCCTACCCCCCTCTCTCTCCTCTCTCTCTCCCTTTCTCAAATCTTCTTTTTTCACTCTTCATCTACATGTATTTGTAACTAACTTTTAATGTGTAATTCACACTACCACCACTAATCAATAATCCACAAGCAAAGTGTCCTAGTTTTGACATTTAAATGTTTCATTTACAAACAACTCTGATATTTTACATTTGAAGATATCGAAGTACATGTAAGACATATAGATTCCCCCCCCCCCAAAAAAAAGATTTTAGTTGCACTCAATCATTCACAAATGGATTACATGAAAATGTTTTCTTACTCCTAATGCGACAAAAAGTAATGAACTAGAAATGACCATCCTACACATTTATGAATAAACCGTAGGCTTGGCAAAATGACGTTAAAGGACATTTCTAATGAACAAAACAAAACCATTCTCTGATGAGCCCCCTCTTGCAGGGTGTACAATGAGATCACAATGTAATATATAATTTGATATTTTTGGTATTTGATGTTGTTCCGTTTGTAAGAAGAAATACCAACAAGACTGGGCTTGTATTTACTTTACATCTCCTTTACATCTCCAGAATAGTTCAACAAAGCATCTACCTGTATGTTTTGTTCAACACAATCCATAACAACCCATTTGCATAAATACTTTTAGATCGTTTAAAAATCGTATCAGACATTTTGGTAAGGCAATAAGAAATTATCACAATCCTAACTGAACATCATTTAGACCCCTTTTCAAAACATTGCCGTTTCCAATGCAAGGTCTTGTATTGACTTCAGTAATGTATATGTTACCTATGAATAATATACAGCAACGCTGAATTTTCTATACACTGTCATATGGTATCAAACAAGGGTCTTGTGTACGATTTGTTACAAACATATTCATGCCAGGATCATATCGTTCCGGAAGCTATGATTCATCGTGCTGAATTTTAAAATTCATTAATGAAACATGATACTGATTACAGGTTCCTTCACCCACAAATGTCCACAATAAATCTGACTATTTTTGTTGACGAAATAATTGAGATGAAAATAATCGTGCATGATGATATAATGGGTTTTGTTTTCGACTACACATTTCCAAATAAATCTTATAGAAAAAAGAATTACAAGAAAAAGATCTACAAGGAAGAGGCTTTAGCAAAATTTTACAAGGCTTTGAGCAAGCACATAGGTAATCACAGTCCAGAGGGCATTTTATCAATGCAGACCAGAGTTCAAATGAACCACCATACAATGTAAAAGCAGAACTTTCATGCATTATTATGAAGGGATGAATTTTGTTTGCGAACTGCGAGGATTCAATGTGTGAGTCAATCACTCAACGACATGAATTTTCGCATATAACTGGACAACATGCAAAGTTCTAGAAAGTTTCATGCTTGTAAAAATTACTGGTTGCACAGTACGTGCAAGAAATATAGCCTTAAGAGTTAAATTGACACGATGTAATTCCAACAAATCTAGATTTCCTTTACAGAATTTATAGTTAATAGACAGCTATTATCTATTCAGGAAAATAAGTGGAGAAGATAATGTTTAAAATAATGATCCTGGACAATAAAAAAAGCCATAAAGAAGTTCTTCTGTGCCACATTGTATAATGCTTAACATTTAAATTGTTGATTATGCATCTACATGCCAGTATATGTACAAACGCGAGTACCAGTTCTTAGCTTTGAAGATGTTCAATGAACTTCATTCAGTTGGATGTCCACTTGATCCAACACGATGAAGTCCTTAATATTTACATGTATTCACCCATTTCTTTCATGAATTGATCATAAGCATCATCCTTGGTGGCTGATTTTACAGCAGGTTTGGGTTTTTTCATGGCGGAGCCATGGCAGTCTCTTCAGCCCCGCCTGCTTTCAGTCCCTTTGTTTTACCCTTAGCGTCTCTCTTCACACGGAGTGATGTCGGCATGAAGCGGGTCACATCTGCAGTGAGATTTCTGATCTGGGGTTTAGCTTCGATGATAGCGGAGGACTTGACGTCAGCCGCTTCTTCCATCTTGGCTGGGAGACGTCTGATCATGGGCGCAGCGGAGAATACATTGGGGTTCTCCAGGCGTGGCATGCCAGGTCGCATAAGCGGCATTGGAAGGCGTGGAGGGGGCAGCATACCAGGAGGAAGGGTTAAGCGTGGAGGTGGTCCACCCCTGAGGAGTGGAGGTACACCTGGTGGTGGTCCTGGAGGTGGTGCAGGGGGACGACCAGCAGGAGGTCCTGGAGGGATCATCCTGAGGGGAGGGGGAGGTGGGCGAAGAGGAGGGGGTCTGTTGAAGTTGGGAGGCACCCCTGATGGAAGAGGCATCCCTGGTGGGAAGCCTGGTGGAGCTGTTGGAGGTGGACCGGGAGGGAGACGCGTCGGAGGAGCCACAGGTCCTGCATGTGTCAAAGAGGCACCTTGACTTGCCGTACTTGCAGCTTTCACGGATGCCACCACTTTTCTTAGAGCCTCTAACTGCTCATCCACCAGTGGTTCTTCTTCTCTCCTCTCACCCTCATCTTCATCATCTTCTTCTTCTTCCCTATCATGGCCTCTTCTTTCTTCTTGCTCCTCCTCTTCCTCCTCTTCCACATCCTCCTTCTCTGAAGAAACAGGTATTTGTTGTCCAGCCATGGCTAACATCCTGGCCTGTAAGGGTGTCATTCCAGGGGGTAGTTTACGGTTCAAGGTAGCCTCAGAACTCTCTTCATTCTCACCATCATCAGCAAAGCGGACAGACCTCTTCTCTGCAATGTTCAACAAGGAAATAATAAACTGTCAATATTTACAACCATTTCAAATTAGTCCACAGAATATGATGTAATTTGTTGATAAGATGTAAATAACATACACTCACTTCCAGCTGGCTATTTAGCACTTCTTCCCCTGCATTTCATCTATTTTGCATAGAACAGGTATAAACCAATATTGATAATGATTATATTAGTGAACATCAGATCCTTTGCTTGCAACGTGTAGCCATCTCATTAATTGGACCTATTTTTTCTTTTAACAGACTCACACAAAAGGCAAAGATTTGGGGACTAACTTTAGTCCCTTTATGTCAGGAAAATTTAAAATATCAACTTACCCTTTTCTCGATATGAATCTTCCTCATCGCTGCTAGACCTTCTCCTCCTCCGTCTTCTTCTGTGATAATCATCATCATCATTATCACTATCCCGCCGTAACCTTCTTCCCATCTCCTCTCTCTTCTCTTCCCTTTCTCGTTCCTCCCTTTCACGTTCATCGGCCATGCTGTCCTCTGTATCGCTGTCATCGCTTCTCTCTGGTCTCCTCCTCTCCCGCTCTCTCTCGTCCTCACTGTCACTGTCGTCTGTCTCCATCTCGTCTGATTCATTCTCTTGCTCTCTGGTCTCCTCTTCTATGTCTTCATCTTCATCAGAAGATAGCTCTTCATCTAAGGGTTAAGAAAACTCTCATTTCATCTAACAAGGCCACAAACCCTCCTCCATATTAGCAATCTGAATTCAAATCAAAGTCCCTACAATAATAGTTTCAATGATTTACACATACATTACAATAAGAAATTTTGTGTACTTTTTCATTAAACCCCCTGCCTGAATTCAACATTACATCCTCAGAGACTAGGATGTGAGTACATGTATACCTAACTATCAAAGAGTACACAACATGTGAAAAAAGTACAATAGGATGTAATACAACATGACCTGAATGTTGACAACAATTGAATATTTACAAAGATCAAATCACTTTCATAAATGAAAGCTTTATACAAGGTCATGTGTTGAAAGCATGGTGAGTGATACTCTCACATAAAATACCTACTGAGAAAATCTCTTGGAAATACAGCTGAAAATCAGAATACTTGCAACACAGATACCAGATAAAGGGCATATTTCCAAAGAAGGAATCTATTACTGACCTCTCTCAGCTCTGAGTAACTGTTCCATTTGATGTGCAGCAGCAAGATGAGGTGGTAGTCCTGAAGGGGGTCCAGGAGGGGGCATAGACACCCCTGGAGGTAAGCCAGGGGGTGGTCCTGGGGGTTTCTTCCCATTGGGGAGGCAGTATGGCCAGGTCAGTGTTGGTAGAGAAGGGGGAAGGTTTGCCATGAACGGGGGCGGTATCATTGGTGGCCTGGAGGAAAGATTCAATGATGGTGTTAGATTCTCAACTACAAATAAAATTGGACTTCCTCATTAAATCCACTAGAAACAGAATGATACATGTGATTTTACTAGGTGTTGTCAGTAAAAGTGGACAGAGCAATAGATTAGAAACATAAACTCAAGTTCAAGACCAAGTCAGAGCCCTTGTGCCCTAGCAGATCACAGGCATAGGTGCCAACTCATCAGCAAATTGGATTATTCTAATAGAATCGGTATTTCAAATACATTCAATAGAGAGACATAGAAATATTTTCATTCCAAAATCAGAAAATCTAGTCACCATCTAAAGTTTACAGTAAAGTATTACTTGGCAGCTTTGGTGAGGCATCCATTCTTAATCATATAGTCATTACGATATGACTTAAATCTTGTTGTAGTACACGTGCTTCCTCAGAATTAAGATAAAATAAACAATCTATTATGTAACAAACTTCTTACCCATATGAGGAGCTCTTCTTCAAGATGGAGAGTGGCTGTGCCCCTGGGAGGGGTATATCCTGAGGGAGGGGTATGGCAGAGATGGCTGCAGGTGGTGGAGACATAAATATATGGTAATGTACACTATAACCATCAATCATAATCTTGTATATCTATAACCATAAACTACTGAATTATCATTTTTCGATGTAGGTTTAATACAGAAACCATCCGGTTCGGTAGACAGTGAGTAAACTTTATACAAAAATAATATATCAGTAAAATTATTTCAACAAAACAGATGCATTATCATCATTATTATACAATCAAATATACTATAATATAATTAGATACTAATGCTTGAGATTTGCAAGTAGTATCTGAAAATATTCATGATATAAGTAGGAAAATTGACAAACAAGGGGACAATAGAAAAGTAGGGAAAATAGAAAAGGGACAGGAAGAAATAATCAGGGATGAGACAGAGAAATTCCCAAAAAGGAGTAAGATTAAATGGGGGTCTGGGGGCAGCGCCCCCTTATGGGGTTAGGGTTAGAAAAAGAAAAAAATACGGTCTTGAAATCTCGAAATCGGCGGATGTCAGCCATCGGCGGAGGAATCTCATCCCTGAATAATACAGGGAAGAGCAAGAACAGAGAGAGTGATAAAGAAAGAGAGATGAACAGAGAAAAGCACAGAGATAGACTAAATGAGAGAGATAGAGAGAGACAGAGAGAGAGACAGAGAGAGAGAGAGAGAGAGAGAGAGGGCGAGGGAGGGGCGAGAGACAAAGGAAGGAGGGAGGGGGTAGCAGGTAGAGACAAAGGAAGGAGGGAGGGGGTAGCAGGTAGAGACAATATGATACCAGTCGTTGACCTATAGATCCATCTAACTCTTACCATTTGGTGCATCTGGTAGTGGGATAGACTCCACAGTGACCTGTCTTGCATCTCTAATAGCCTCTGTAATTAGAGAAACATTTATAGAGTTCTGTCACACAAAATTTAATATTTTATCCTTAAGCTGACAACAACAACAAGTAAAATTGGGGCAAACCATCAGACCTGTACCCATGAACAAGTAGAGGTGTCGTGGTCTAGTGGATACGTCACCAGACTTTGGATCACATGGTTTGCAGTTGAAGTCCTGCTGCAGCACTAATGTCCTTTGGCAAGACATTAATCTACATTTGCCACTCTCCTCCAAGGTGAAGTAAATGGATGACCGGTAGGAAGAATTCCTTGAATGCTTTAGTGCCTTATTATGGCAGCTCAGTTACAGCCGGGGTAATAATAAGATACTTTGTATTAAGTGCAGTAGAATATATTCACATAGTAGCTGCACTTTATATATATACCTATTATTAACAACAAACTGAGATCCCAGTTGTGATATATTTCATATTTATATAGTTGGAGAAAAAACATGTAGACAATACACTGTCCGATTAATGCACATGACTGCTGCCATTTTCCCAACAGATTGGATAATGTAGTTTACTGAAAGGCCTATGATACCTTCTAATTTAATGTTATCATTCACATAGTCCTACTCTTTGGGACTCTATATGGGATTTCATTTTTAATACCATCTCTTCCAAATTTGTTTTTGTCGGATCGTCTTTTATGTAATGAGCTTTAAAGGTAATGCAAAGTTTTGGGAATTTTTAAAATTGGATGGATAGTAATTCTTTAAAATTTTGTATATTTGGATGCCCCTGTGGATGTATTATAAGCACTAGAAATTTTAGCCCCTAAAACACTTCTGCTTTCGAGCAAATTGAATAATCAAAATTTACCGGTGCTCCCGGTAAATTTCAAATATTTCAAATAGCGCCCAAGGCCATTCCATGGTAGCTGCGACCATGAGAATCTCAGAATATGCAGTTCTGATATATAATTTCCAAACGTGAAGAGCAAATCGATTGATTGCAGTCAAGAAACATTGTTTTAAAGCTAAAGCAATATCACACTTGAGAGGGAGCTATACGACAAAAAGAGTTTATTATTTACAATTTCATCACTTTAGACTTGATTTCAACCGCGACAACGATCATAGAATATTGTAAAATCGCATATGCTTCCAATATGTTCATTTGAACCAAATTCATGACCCCATACCAAAACTTTGTATTACCTTTAATAAAACTAATACAATCAAAATCATGGTACTCGAACTCAACTATGGTACTCAAATGTTGCATAATGGATCTATGAGCAATACAGTTCTGCAGAACTTTGCACAAACACAAACAAAGTAACGGAACACTCAAATCAGAAATTAGAAAGCATGTGGCACATACGGAATTAATCATAAAAAATTGAGTTTCATCACACAGAATTTTTATAGGGTCCGTTTGGATAGTAAAGAAATAAGTTTGCTAATATTTTTCTTACCATAATCTTTGACCTTTGAGGTTCTCTGTTTTTCATATTTCTTCTCTGCCTTCTTGAAATCACCATAACGTTCTGGTTCTTCACGACTCTGTAGATAACAGAATGAAAACATCAGATGATCAAGAAACACAAAGAGACATGGTTCATAGCCATGCATTATGCATCAAACAAAAATGAACTATATCAATTATTCTACCTAGACATTGAAAGTGAACAATTATAAATATTATGAATAATATGTACATGTAAATACTGAATTTAAGTAGCTACATATATTTTAATAATCTTCTTGGAGCTGGCTTTAACAAGAGAATAAGATGATCTATGAAGATGGTATCCATCCAAGGTGTTAATATTCAGGAATCAATAGTGGCATGACGATCAGGTGAAAGCCCTATAAATGTCAGTTGTTAACTCCATTCTGGTTGTGAGCAGATGATGTGGCATAAAACAATAACAATCTTTCAGTCCCTTTGGAGTAAAGCAAAATGGACTGACCAAAATATTGAAAAGGGGAACTAAAAAAAAAGAATGAAACTTAGTACTTCCTTTTCACCAAAAGTTCTAAAATTATGCATTAGACATTCTTTGTAAATATAAAGTAATAATTTCTCACATAAAGCTTTAAAACTCTCTCAAGTGTTTCCTTGATTTTCTTTCTCTTGTCTCTGATAACCTTCTCATTCAGGTCTGTTGACACCTCAGGATTCAACTCTGGAAGGGAGGAGGGGAAATGAACAAAAGCATTTTAAAAAGTGGTTTAGTTATAAAAAAAAGGCTTAAAGATAAAGTTGAGTTCTGGTCATGCGATTGCACTGTGAAAGAAACGTTGTGGAATCGATCAGAAAAGGTTGATCATCTAGCATATAAGTGTTGGTGTGTGCTGCAAGGTTCTGGAATCATCAAAATGATAGGAAATTTGGCCCAGTCTTGGTAAAGTTACAAGCACTGTACACAGAAAGATGTATATGGGACTACACGAACATGTGACATAAAAAATCTGTCCCAATTTTTATGATGTTACATGCCATAATTAGAATATTAAGGCATTTGAAGAGCCAAGCTTTTCAGAGAACAATTTTTATCTGATGTTCTTCCACACTTGCATAATACAATGATAACGCTCACAAATAATTTTTCACCTCTTCCCAGAACTCGACCTTCTCTTTAATTATTTTTGTTTCCATGTTCTCCAACTGTGCTTCCACGTGGTAGAATCATTGTCATTAAATTAGCACCAGAACTTTTGAATCAAATGTGCAAAGCCATTGGTTTGAATAGGTAGTCCTGTTCAAGTATTACTGTCTTCATGTATCAGCATAGTTAAATTTGGTAAGAGAAAAACAGACATCTGAGAGAAACAGACAAATAACACTTACAGTTTGAGTCTTTGAGAAAATTCATATAAAAAATAGAACTTATATAATTATTAGAGATTTTGAAAGTTGAAATAAGTAAACAATTAAGGGCAACCAGAATATCACTTCCCAAATAAAAAAAAACTAAGCAGGATCGCTTCAAAGTTCAAACATTAACAACCTTTCTTATTATTTCTCTGATAGTTTCAAACTTTCACTGTGGCATTTATATGATTCCTCTGGTTTCACCCATTAAAACTTGTTACAATTTAATCAGTAGAGCAGAAATGGGGCACCAAAGCATTTATCTATCTTACCTAGTTCATCCAAGGCTTCTAAGTCCTGTAGCAAACCCAAGGGATCTTTGTTCTTCAGTACAGCAGCTCTTACTGCCATACGCTGCTTCTTGTTCTAAGAAAATAATAACAAGAAAATAAATTACAACATATTATGGTGGGTTTATGGATAGAAATCATTTTAAAAAAGTGAAACCTGAATATAAAAACCACTCAAGGGAGACAAGAAAAGCTGTCTTTATAGGCAGGAGGTCATTATGTACAGGTTCATTTAGTACAAGTTTCAATGAGAAACCATTATCAAGGGAAATTAACAATTTGGTCTTTATATAGACAGGTATTTCTATATACTATAGGTGTTCACTAAAGTAGGTTTGACTGTACAACTCATATATTTCTTGCATTAGTTATACAAACTATCAACAGTGGGAGATTTTACATGCATGTGATTTCTTATTGGCACAATGAATGGTGACCTATCCTACATTTTACAAATGGAAGAAAAAATTAAAATACAAGCTTTAAAGCTCTTGTCTTCTTCTAGATGTACATGTAGTTTGTTTTTCCTCCCCT
The DNA here is from genome assembly GCA_037976565.1 of Mesocentrotus franciscanus. Classification (NCBI taxonomy): domain Eukaryota; kingdom Metazoa; phylum Echinodermata; class Echinoidea; order Camarodonta; family Strongylocentrotidae; genus Mesocentrotus; species Mesocentrotus franciscanus. The sequence continues at coordinate 1,915,087 of CP137673.1, forward strand.
CAATGAGACTGTGTGTAATACATATTATACTGTTGTACTCAAAAAAGCTTCCCTTCGCACCTTTAACCTTGATGAGATTTTGGTGAAGCAGCTTGTCTACTCTAAACTGGGATGGGATGTGTTGTAAGTAACAGCAGGTGATGGTGCACATAACAACAACTCAAACTCGATAAATGGTAAACTCCAACTGCATATGTTTCATGTTGTGATTCAATCTCACATTCACAAATGTAAACCACTTGTGAAATTCATGATAGTTTCATGCAAGCAAAGGTTTCTGCCTGGTTTGACAGTATAGTATCATTCATCAAGTCAGTGACATAGACTATATGGAGAAGGTAAAAAACATTTGCTGAAGACCTGAAGTACATACATACGTGTTTTCAATAATTACCTTTTTTAATTCTCTTTTTCTTGCTTCCTTTCCTGTGAAAAGTAAAAAGGACAATATTCAACTACATTCTTGATCGTTCTCAAATGATTTGAATGATATAGATAAGACATATAATAAACATAAACATATAAAGAACATAGGTCTGTAAATTTTGTTTGAGATCAAGAACAGTTGTAATCCCACATAGGCTAGCTAGGTATAAAGCCACATGGTAATATACCTCTTCTTTGTCAATATTACTTCAATACGTCCTAATATGACGTTCTGCAGAATCACCCTGTCATTTTTATACAACTTAGTATTAAATCGTAACGACTGAATGTAGACAAGCGCAGAGCAACAACAACTGTATCTGCCTACGTAAACTCCATCTAGAGGGCCACACCTTGATAACATTGATGAAATAGTCACTAATGCATCTGTTCCAAGCTAAATTGGGAAAGGATGTTTTGTGACAGCAGGTGATGGTGCAAACAACAGAACTGCGTAAATTTCTATTTACAATAAAATAGCGATGTGCAAGTAAAGAATCATGCTCCTATAGTTTACAGCCGATCGTTAGTAACGGAGCACTTTTCCTCAGAGGGAGGGCGCCCTTTCATATCTACGAATGCGTGACGTCATACGCATAAGGTCTATAGTTTACAGCATGAGCACAGGAGGTAAAACAAAACTGTAGGAAGAAAAAAAAAGGTGGCAAGATTTTACCCCCTTTTTTAGTAAAAGACTAAAACTAAAAATATTTAACTAGATTCTAATTACAAATAAAAGCTTATATTTTAGATGGGTTCAACATTACACATCAGTACATCACTCAAAAAGCTGGAAAACCCTTGTAAATCACAAGAGGATCTAGAAATTTTCGTTACTTTCGTAGTGTGGTAAGACTAGAGTTTACGGGAATTATGACGAGTGCTGAAAATTCTATTTCAACGATAACGACATACTAGATCTAGGCTTATTAAAGTTAAACGAGTACTAAATTTAATAATAACTGAAAAATTATACTCTCATTCCCCAAAGACTAAACAAACTAACAAATTTAACTGATATAACTGATACTGTATTTATGCAGTGCACACCATGCAATTCTAAATCCGACAATTCCGAATTCGGAAATAGATTGCGTAAGGGTCGTGAATGACCAGGGACTGCCGAGGCCGAGAGGCGAGACCTCGACCGAGGGCGAGGCTGACAGAACAGAACTGTGATTTACGTTACACATTTACCATGGTATGGGACCATAATCACGCAAAATTAATCATGACACGCTCTCATACATAGCTATCCATGCTTTCTCAAAAGTAATTATAGAGCATTTACTTACTTGCTTGATCAGTAGGATTCATATATTTCCCACTCTTCGTAGTGTTGATCGATCGCCTCCCCATTTTGGCTTGATTTTTAAAAGAATATCTGACGAAAATTCCCACACATACCAGTACCAGAGTACCAGCTAGCTCAAATCATGTACGCTAAATGGTCGATGGGGGCGTAGGGCGAAGCCCATGCATAACAAACAAAATGAATATCAAAAAAAGTTTCATGAGAGCCAAAAGAGTTTATCATAATTAATAACAGAAATATTTCTTTGTTCCTTCAAAAGTCTTTAAGGTTGTCTGAAGGGAAGGATTGCAAAAGCACTTTAACTTAAAAGTCATATAGTGATGCTAATTGCCATTTGAAAGTTAATTGGGATAAAAATATTGTAGTTGAAATTTACAAATAGGCCTATAGAGATATACATCCCAAAAATTTGATGTAGGCCCAGCCCTGAATGAAAAAAAAAAGATCTTTAATAAATCACAAGTTAAAATTGATTTACACATTGTTGAAGGATGTCAGATTTATTTGTAATAAGCTTTCTGGTATTTCTTTGATAATAATATAAAGTAACGCTCCGAGTATTTAATTACATTGTCATTTCTTTTTTAATCAAACAAATCTGAATGTATATTGTATTCAGAATCAGGGGCGGCGGAGCGTCTTTCAAAGTGGGGGGAGGGGGCACCAACAAAAAGGCACTTTCTGGGACCCGTTGCATAAAACTTACCATTGATGGTAACTTTGCCATCAATGGCAACTACCATGGTAACAGGGCTCAACAGCCAATCAAAATCAAGGTTTCCTTGGTATAGTTACCATTGATGGCAAAGTTACCATCAATGGTTGTGCAACGGGGCCCTGGAGAAAAAAGGGCACCTACAAAGGGAAACCTCAAAGTAAACATACACCATTTTTTTTAGACATTGGTAGGCCTATATGTACCCTTATATCGTCATGATTGCGATATATTTACACTACCCGGGATGACATCAATATTTGTTTCTCTCTTTACGTTGTACAAGAGCAGTTGAGTGTGCCTGGTCTGAAAAAATTTAAGATTTGTTACGTTGCAGTGCGAAAAATTACATCTTTTAAAGAGGAGGACAAAAAACACCCCCCCCCCGATGAGTTTTAAGCACAATCTAATGAAGAAAGACTGTAAAGTTCTTTAATAAGTAACATTATTACAACAACTATAAATGCGAGTGAGCGTAGCGAGCGAGCTCTATGGAAAATTAAAGAAAAATGGGGCTCTAAGTCGCTTTGAATTAGGGGTGCATGTTATGGAGAAAGGAAAAGTAGGCACTTATCAGAAGGGAAAAGGACAGTTATTAGAAAAGAAAAGGTGCACGTGTCTAAGTAAAAAGGGCAATTTAATATCAGAGGTAAAAATGGGGCACTTCTTGCACGTGAAAAGGGATACTCAACAGAAATGAAAAAAGGCATCTGTTGAAGGAAAAGGGCATCTATCAGATTTTGGTAAGTCGAGATCAGCTCGCTATCAGATTAATTGACGAGCTATTATGTCTCACTCGAATAGGGGGTTCTAAGTAGGCCTATAGTTATGTAGGATAGGCACACAAATAGTGACTTTGTGGTGACCTTGTGGTGTTTGTAAGGCCTCGGTTATATTACTTGACTTCCGCTAGCATTGGGAAAAAATTTGGAATCAGATGAGATAGGAATTGTACAATTAAAACTACTAGTTTCTCCGATTGTCATATATAGTACACGTTTAATTGAAATTGCCGTTAATTTCAAATCGTCCAGTTGAAAGAAGCCTAATCAAAACAAGGCATGTGAAATTTTAATTCTACAGAAAAATAATCATATGCAATCAGGATGAGAAGGGGGCTTTCGTCATGCATAAGTTGGGAATTTCATTTTTTTTCAGGGTTAAAAGGATGAACATCCTCTCTCATCAATTCTAAAATTGTATTGTTTCTCCCAAAGTTGCCAAAAAATTTAACCCCATGCAATTAATGTACACAGGACTTTACACGATTAACACCAGTTTGACGATCATGCAAAGCATAATAAATTTGAAACCAGCTAGGTATACTAGCTATAGCTATTCTTGTGTTTATATGCAGCAGGGAAGTCACGCTTTCGCCGGTTCTAGGACAATTACCCCCGCTGGACAATCACCCCCCGGCCAATTACCCCCCAGGACAATTACCCCCGAGGACGGGGGATAATTTTCCGGCGGTTATTGTCCTTGGGGAGGGGGGGTATTTTTCCGGGGTAAATTTCCGCGGGGGTGATTGTCCTGATACGATTTTCGCCATATAACCTGTCACAAAAATATGACGTCAAATTTCATTAAAAAAAAAAAAACGCTTTTGCTCTACATCAATAATATTGTTTTTAAATTCCATTTAAGGGCATAACCTCCCCCTCCAGCTCTCGCTCTCTCTCTCTCTCCCTCTCTCTCTCTCTCTCTCTCTCTCTCTCTCTCTGCTTTTGTTTTGTTTTGTTTGTTTGTTGATAATATGACGAATTTGCAACAACAACCAAAAAAAAAAAGGGGGGGGGGAGCCCAGAGGCTGACACTTGCTTCCCAATGGTAAATCTTGTCAGTTATAAGTTAAGGTACATCTATTAAAGATCCATATTCATGATAGGGCCTACTGCCACCGTCCTTCCTTACTGACAAATTTGGTTCATATAACTTTAAAGGGGAAATATTATACTTCGGGGAGACTGACAACCTCTTCATGGCGGAAAATTTTGTTAATTTTCTGTAATTTACACTTTTACATTTGTAAGCTTTTCAGGTATATTTGTAAAAATGGGGTGACCCATATTTGGCCCAGGTTCTATTTTCAGGGGCACTTGAGTCTTGAGGCTTTGAGCTATTAAGCCAGATGGACAGATATAGACAGCCTATGTCATTGACTGTAGCTGGACGGTTCTAGAGGAATATATATATATATATATATATATATTTTTTTTTTTTGGGGTTGACAGGGTTTTTGCATTTATTCTCTACATGTGCCTCGCGATTAAAAAAAAATTGGAGGGGGGTGCTTGAGTCCCCAAGCCCCTAGAACCGTTACTGCTAATCTGCCAATTTGAGACTGACATAGAATTACAATGAAGTGATCTTAGTCTTTAAATATCACTGATTTATTTTTTATTTTTTATTATTTTTTAAATAATCCTTTGGCTTTACTCCTGTCTAGTTTTCCGATCCCGGGCCCGTAGAGGGCAGCTCAACTCGAGTTTCAACGTTTCTAGCGTAGCGTCCCTCCGATCACGGTGAAAATGTAAGAAAAATCGCTTGATTTTCTACACATCAGGGTGTTCTAGGTGTTCTTTAATGAACTAAAATTGTATTTGATATATCAATTTTATATGAACCATTGCATTTTTCTTAATAATCAACACACTGCATAAAAACCATCTATTAATTATGCGCTTTTTGTTATTCGTCGGTGAATTAAGAGTAGCTATACAAACGTTGATATGAATGAGTGGGACTGTAGGAAGTAAAGATGATGATAAATTGTATTTTTAAAATCCATTTCTTGAAGAAAACGTCGGTCCGATCTTTGATCATGTGCGCCATAGTGACTCTAGCAGGAAAAATGTTACATCTGAAAATCAATGTCACAGTCGAGAATGGTTATAACATATATTATAAGGGAGGGACGCGGCCGGGTTATTCTCGAATTGTGATGTGTGAATTCAGATTCAGAAATGACAGAACGTTGCGTGTTGATTAATATGATTATGAGATTAGATCTAGGCCTAGACTAATTGGATTTGAACAGGTTGAAAGAGGAAATCACTGCTCCCTCGGCTATAAGTACTGCAAGCTTCCTTGGAAGCCTTTATTTACGGGCCTGAGGCTGAAGTTGGACCTTGGCCTTGGTGGTTATTTACAATGAAATATATGATATTTAAATCGCCAAGGGCGGCAAGGCCAGCCCGGCTCAAGCATTGGCATGCTGAAGGACTTCTCTTTCTAACTCTAACGAGTTAGTCAAGCACCACACTTTGAAATCGGTCAAGAATTAAATTACAACAAAAATAGGCATTGTGATTGTCTACACGAATGACGGAGCTTTGCGTGAATCCTCTTTATGTGAACTGACATACAAAACATGATTGACCTGTGGCTGTGACAGGTGTTCAACTTTTCATATAAATGATGATTATGACTGGAACCTCAGGCTCAGTCAAGGCTACCATTGCAGTGTTTGACATTGAATAAAGCTGATTTTGCATTGTCATTTTGATTCTGACTTTATGAAAATAGTGATTAGTTTATTGTAAAAAAAGGCATAGAAGTGTTGCTACAGCATTCAGCAACACTTCTCGCACCTACTTTTATTCACCTAGTCTAGACAAAAAATCTGAAAGCCAAGAAAGCTCCTGGAACATCACCTTCCTATGAATGTCTTATTTATCTTGTCATACCTTTTAATGAAATTTAACTTTCTTTATGCAGGCCGAGAAGTCGGACAAGGAGTAGAAGTAGGAGTGGAGGGAGGGCTGAGAGAAGAAGCCGAGGTAGAGACAAGAAAAGAAGAAGTAAATCAGTAACCAGCAGGAGTTCATCTGGGTCAGACAGTAGCTCAGGAAGGTATGACACTTTTCTTATTTAGGTTTCATTTATGTAGACACATGTATCTCACATTACAATTATCACTGAATGGTGATAAAAAAACTCAAGAACCAGAGCTTTGTTTAAGGACTCTTTTCTGAAGATAGAATACATGGTGTCAAGTCAAGATGTTGTTCAAAAGGGTCCTCAACACACCTTGCTATTAAACCATTCATTGAGATTCATTTTTTTCCCCTCACATGTGATACATGATCAGTCTGCAGTTACAAGATTGATTGCTTATGTGGAACAAAGCTCTTACTGTAACTAATCCATTTCAAACTTTGTTTCTAACAGACACCTGTAAATTTTGTAATTGCTGTTTTTGTTTGAGGGTCACTACTCCTCCTTCACCAATTAAAAAAAGGAATACTGACATTATAAAGACCTAGGCACCAGCAGATTTTTCTCTAAAATGTTTGAAATTCCACCATATTTTCATAGTGCCTATTTCTATTAAGTTCCAGATCAAGGAGCCGATCAAGCTCCTCTGGAAGCAGTTCAGGGAGCTCCCGATCGCGATCCAGTTTATCAAGTGCCAGCAGTAGATCCAGCTCTGGTAGCTCCAGTGGGTCAGGGAGTGGGTCAGGGAGTGCATCCGGGAGCAGCAGGAGCAGGAGTAGGAGCAAGAGCAAAGGAAGGAGCAGGAGCAGGAGTATCTCCAAGGCAAAGGGGGGAAGTGGAGATAAGGATGGGAAAGCAGGAGCTGGGACAGAGAAGGACACTTCCAAAAAGCCTGATGATAGGAAGGAGAAAGAATCAAAGGATAGATCCAAACCTAAGAGAAGTAGATCAAGGTGAGATCAATAGAGAGTGATCAAGCAGTTTTTATTAAATGTCTTAAATTACTCAAATACAACTCAATTTAGGGATACTGTGACATTGCATAGCTTTCTTCAGGATACATTTCTAAAGGATTTCAAATAATTCCACTTTCCATTACTTTCTGGTCTAACCCTTTCTCTCTAGGACTTGCTTCTGTTCTGTTGATCGTTTGAAAACACATGTTAAATCATTTTTACTATCACAGATTTTAATGTAGCTCAAAATACTCCCACCTAGAATCTATGTGCAATATCGTTTATTATTTCCTACCATTCAATTTATTGTATGGATCTTTTCTAAGTTACAACTGTCATCAATAATTTTCATCACTCCACTTGCACCTTGTTAGCTGCACTATGATTTGAACAAGTGGACTGTAAAAAAGGAACAAAATTCAACTTGTTTTAGAGGTCTTTCATTCATGGATACAGTTCACCTAGTCTACTGAGACCACCCAAAGAAGACAGAATATAAGCTATTGAATGTAGAATGCTTTCTAGACAGGTGCTACACCACTTTACCCAGAAGTCACCATTATAGGGAGGTGACCTTTATATTAAAAGAGATGGCTATAAAGACAGAAATGACAACATTTTTTCTAAAGGACCCTCCCTTATCCTCTTTGTTTGTCCTCAGATCTAGGTCACCCCCTCGTCGCAAGCGTTCTCCTTCTCCCAAGTCATCAAGGCTTCACGTTGGAAAGCTCACTCGCAATGTCAACAAGGAGCATCTGATGGAGATCTTCTCAATCTATGGTGCCGTCAAGAGCATTGACATTCCTCCTGATCGGGTCCATCCACACATGTCCCGTGGCTTCGCTTATGTTGATTTCATGTCTTCTAATGATGCTGATAAGGCCCTCAAACACATGGATGGAGGTAGGAATGTGGTCTCTTCTTTGTGGCATCTTTGTTAAAGGAGCTCAGTCATCCCCCAAATGACTCTGCTTTGGGTTCAGTGCTGGTAGCCTTTTTTCAAAATGTCAGTTTGAAATAGTACTTATAAATATAAATATATATTGCAGGTTTGAATGCTAAAATTGCATCTTAAAGGAAGGGGAAAACAACTATTGAGTAGATTAGATGATATTCATGCATAAAATCTGGCATACCTAAATACTAGTAGACGTATAACTTTTCTGACCATAATATTTGCTTTCTATCGTTAACCCTCAAAAAGAAGGGGGGAATTATGTTTCTGTGTTTTTGTTTATTCCCCCCCCCCCTCTTTCAAGAAAAGCAATCACTTAAAATGCTTAAATTGATCACTGCAGTAACTAATAACTCTCTCATCATCAAGTCTGTTTGAAAACTTGTCCAGAATTAATTATCATTTTATTTTTTTGAGATGTACTACCTAAAATCCATTTTCTTCATATTGATGATCTTAATCACTCTGCTTTCCTTTGCATTGATCATGTATAGTCAAATCATTATTGGTTGCTGTAAGATGTGTATATTGATTACTCTGAATTGTGTTTGATTCTAGGTCAGATTGATGGTCAAGAGATCACTGCTGCATTTGTCTTAGCTCCGGTAGCTCGTCCCAGACCCCCTCCTCCACCCAGACGTAGTCCTCCAAGGAGAGGAGGAGGACCAGGATGGAGACGATCACCTCCCCCAAGATTCAGGGACAGGAGAAGGTAATTACAAAGTACCTAGGTCATACTACATGATTGCTAACATTTGTTACACCTGTTTCAGATTGAATGACATTGTATTGTAGGGGGTAGGGAATAGGTGGATGACAATGTTTGCTTCAAAGTTTTCTGAAGTTTAATAATGTACTTTTACACCAAAATTACACATCTATGTATTTCTCTTTCTCAAGCTCCCTAAACAATTTTTTACATGACCATCGAAAGTTGAATTTGGCAACTAAAGCAATTGTCTAGGTTGCCTGTCTAGCAACCAAGATAACAAGTTTGGCGAGAGCCCTGATTTTGATATGTTCTAGCTTGGCTAAATTATTATCTTAATGGATAAGATCTGATTTAGGTAAAGTTCTGATCAACTGCATTGCCATTAATATTCCAGATGCTTCTTGTCATCTGCATTGTTAACTTACCATGATAATCCAAGTTTTTCTAGGTTTGCAATAATGCCATTGGCTTTTCTCTTTAGAGTTTATCTAGGGCTGTAATTTTGTTATTGTCTTTACTCATTCTATCACCAGGTCACCACCACCTAGGAGAAGATCACCCATTAGATCCAGGTCCAGATCTAGATCAAGATCCAGGTCTAAATCGCCAGCCAGACGTCGTAGATACAGCCGATCCAGCTCCAGCTCTTCTAGATAATCCATCAATGTACCTTAATCTTGTTCTCCCTCTTTCATACATACGGCTCATGAGGGTTAAAGGTAGTCTCATTCCGCACCAGTCCATGCCTAAAGGCCACTATGACCGGTGTCTGCATTCATTGATTCATTCTCAATCTCCTCTCCTCAATCAACTTCTAGATTATCGCTCACCGTATCCATGTCCATTCAACCACTTTCATACATATGTCTCACGTGGGTCGAGTGTGGATTCATTCTGAACTTAGTCTTCGTCTGAAAGCTATGAAAGTTATCTGAATTTCTTATGCTGCATTTGATCCTCAATCAAGTTCTCTAAGTGTGGTGATTGCTGAGCGAGTCTGCACTGAAAGTTGACTATCCTCAATATAAAAGGTGTATACACATAAGTTGATAAAACAAAAAACAGACAAAATTCAGAAGATGGCAGGAAAAGTCAGAACCAGTTGGAAATGTGATCACCAAAGACATGCATTGTGTGGTAATCATACAAACAAGTGCTGATAACAACATACATATATGTCTCAAAAAGTCACAGCACACAGTTGGGGTCCAGATCGAGTGTAGGTTCTTGGTTGGGTTAAGCCATAAGTATGACAGATAAGCGGTGTACATGCTCTTTTAGATAGAATACTCCTAAAATGCTGTCCATACAAAAAATCTGTCCATTGATTAATTAGATATTGCAGCAGTTGTACGACCTGTATGATTTGTGCGAAGTGGCACAAATTGTTCATTACATGATGTTCATAATACTTTTACAATTTTTTCATCTCTGGTAATTTAATATGGTTTAATATTTAAATATGGTTTCATAGGTGATTCAGTACTGATAACAGCACAATTAAGGTTGTAACTGCATTTTAATACCAAGTGCAGTACACTGGGATATGTTATTATGTCATTTGAAATTATTTTGCTTCTAATTCAACAAAATATGAGAGTGATAAAATGAAGTATTGTAGACGAATCACTTTTATACCCTATTATTAAATCCTTGTGGATATTCCAATTTGTTTCATTGCGTAAGATCACATTTATTGTGAGAGAAATGATTTCCAATGAAACATGGATTACTCAAACAACACACACTCAAACAAATCTTGACTAGATTCATGAGTTTGGTTCACCTTTCGTTTACTGTATGCTTGAATCTGATTAATTGAAATCTCATCTACCTGTATATCATCTAGTTTTGTTCACATTTTCTTTCTATGTGGTGAGGAGGGATAGTGATGTTTTTGTTGTTGTAAATAGCAAATGTATAGTTCCCGTGACAATTCATGGTTCATTCTTAGTTTGTATTAAATAGAAGCATTCAGTGAAAACTGTTTACAATCCAAGTAATCGTATTAAAATGAAGTAGTTAATGACTGGAAGGCCTCTGTATTTGATTACTCATTTTGTATATTTATAGCAGACACATAATTGCACCACAAAACTGTATTTTAGCCCCAAACAAGCTTTTTATTCGGAATCCAATGTATGAAAATAAGTATCATAATTTGACTTTTATTCTTCAGTTACTGGTATATGTTGTGTTGTCAACATTTTCCGCAACCCCATATGATTTGCAAAAAAACAGTTCTTGTATTGATTCCTTATTGTGTTTGTGTCATTGCAATTTGTGTAATTCTTTTGTAGTTATGATACCAACTTTTTTGACAATAAATGTGAAAAACAAATACACGACTCTTTTTGCTGCAATTTCTTCAAGTTTCAAGTTGTTCAAGCATAGATGATTGTAAAGTGTTATACATGTACACTGTATATAGTATTCTAATTTTGTACATCAAGATTAAAAACAGAAACATGTATAAGATATTAAGATTCTATCGACAGAGTCTTATCAGTGATGGCTTCTTTCAGGGGCATTCTTTGATAGATTGGGGGGGGGGAGAGGGGGATGCTAATCAGCCTCTGTCCTTATTTCGTCTATTTTGTTTTAAAGTACAGCTTTTTATTGTGTCCAATCCGTTTCATCTCTAAATATAAAAGTAAATCATTCTCCCACATAGATTATGGGATTCGACAGCTTGTGGATGTCAATCTATCTGCTCAAAGATAAAGATCTTTCATAATCGAGGGTTAGAAATTATGAAAGAGGAAGGTAATAAATGTTTCCATATAACTACATTTTAATAACTAAATTATTCATACCCTTACCAAGTTTTGTAATTTGTAAGTACAGTCAAACCTGCTTTAGTGACCACCTGTCCTGTCTACAAGGACCACCTGTCTTCAAAGACCACATTTTTTGTTTCCCTTGGAAAATGGTTTCTCATTGAAACATGTACTAAAGGAACCCGTCTACAAAGACCACCCGTCTACAAAGACCACTTTTTGTGTTTCCCTTGGGCAGTCGCTATAGACACTGAGGTTTGACTGTATGTGAAAAAGTGATTTGTCCCGATTTATGTTTGAGAATGTGACAAATTAAAAGTATTTAACAAAGGCCTTAATACAACCAGTTCACCTTTCATTCTTGATTTACAAAATACAACAAATTCAACCCTTTTAATAAGTTCATTTGAATGAAAGCATAAAAATCAGAGAAACAGAATGGCGAAAGTTTGAAATAAATCAGACCAATACGAGATCACTACAGCTGTGCGAATCTCAAATCGGCAATTTTGTCAGTGGATTGTGACGTATTGACGGATTACTCTCCCGTTTGTCGCATACAAAAATATCACATTTTCTGTTTTTCTTCCAAAATATATTATGGAGAGTACATTATTACAGGTCCTCTAAAAAGAACAGACCATCCCAAGTCATACATTTATGAAAGTTGAAATTTTAGTCCTTTTGTGTATTGGAGCAAATGGGAAAGTTGTACGCCACTACATCACATACATTATCAATTCAGCCAATTTGAAGAGCCCATATCTATAGTAATTGCAACTTCCTAAAATTCGCAACTTCCAAATTTTTTGTCTGATTTCATTCAAACTTTCATCAGTATGCTTATCTGATTTTTCTGCTTTATTCTAGACAAGTTTGCTTCCCTTTAACTGTAAATTGTCCAAAGACATTTATGCATACAGCATTGGACTACATGTATTTAGAGTTCCTGACTAGGGGGTTGGTATTCTTAAAAGTATTGTCCTTGCATTATAGTGAAATGATAATTGTCACAACAGATTTAAAGTTGCAACTTTTAAATTGCTACAGATATCTCCCGATGCCCCTTCACCTCGGGTTTATTTTAGTACGTCTCATAGCAGTGAAAAAAATACACGGGGGCTCAGGGCGAATTTGCCCCCGAAATGCCCAAAAGAGCCCCTGAAAATCAGAAAAGAACCCCTGTAAATTTGCATAGAGTTCAATGCAAAACAAATTTTAGAAGGTTATTTTTATGCAGGCAAGCTTGAAAAGTAGTCCCCGAAAAATAAATATTAATTTTTTCCCTGTCTCATAACTAGAAATATCTTTATAGGATGCAATTTATGCATTTACATACCAATCACTAGAGAAGAGATGTACAGGAAGGCAATTCAGTAAATGTCATTTGAAGCACATTTATTGTCACAAATTCTTAAATCACATATCACATTTTCAAGTCACACATTGTACAGTGCCACACCAGTGAATATACGTATTGATTGCTGTAAATAAATAGACATACATGTACAAACAGACATCTCCTTTTAGAAGATAAAAATGTGTCTTACAGTGAGTATTATCAAACCCTATCTTGTGCATAGCTGAAGATAAGACCAGTCTCAAGTGTTTATCAGAAGTGCGTTAAGAAGCAGAAGGTCTCAACTCTTGTGCATGGGTCTGGAGATAACATCATTTTGTAACTTTCTCTTTCAAGTTTAAATGACAATAGATGTACAGTACATTCTTTTCAAATATTTTCCGTAAATATGTAAGTATTGTATCAAAGCTAGATAGATTGTAGTACCGGTAGGCCTACATGTACCTTTTTTTCTGAACCACATTCTTTGAGTAATCTAGAGATGAACGGCCCCAGAAGTGGCCCATAACTTTCCATGCATGCAAGATTTGTACAGGAAATGAGAAATGCACATCATCTGATGTGAGCCCACTGTGATACAAGGACAAAACCACTGTCCTAATCATAAAACTGTTCAGGAGGTCTTGAGGCTCGTTCAGATTAGACGTGGTAAACCACTGACGTTTTTTGTTTGTTTTTACATGTAAAAGAATGGCAACTGCGCTCAACATAGGTCCTGCACATATTCAATGAGCTCCATTTTGCCGCATCATATCATAACAAGTCTTTTCTAACACCTAAAGGGAGTTGGGGGGGGGGGGTCTGGGGCCTGCCCCAAATGGATATTCCCCTTATAGGGTTAATGCCCTTTTCATTCTCATTCTGATGGGTTGAGGTCATGAGGTCATGCACAGAAATTAATTCAATTCTTGCCATACTAGTAATGTAAATACATAAAATCACATCAGAAAGTTACATGAATCATGAAAACAACAGGAAAACATACAGAATGATAGCAAAATCACAAGTCTGAATATGTATTTATATTCCACATCAAGAGGAGTATACTCATATAGTACATAGCATATTGGGAGAGATAGTTGTGACACAAGCATACACGCGTACGCAAGCGAGGTCATAGGTTAAATCATGAAGCTCCAAATAGTTCCCTCCCATGTACACTCTCTGACGGAACTATTTGGAGTCGCATGAAATGACTGACCAATCAGAAGCGACCTCCATTGTCTCATTCTTTGTAAATTGATAAGCTCCGACAAAGTGGTTAATAAATGTACAGCATACTTTACTGTTGAAGAAATCAATCTCAAATTCATTCCTTTTTTCAGCTTAACAAGTACTCTATCCAGGAGTGAAATTAAAAAAGCTACAAAGTTTTTTCAACTTGCATGATGTATTCAGAACAATTACTTTGGGTACTTTGAAAGCATAGAAACGTCTAGTTCAAAATTCAAAGTAAATTCTTGACTCACATATTTCCCATCTTTCTGAGGTATGATATTACCCAATATAGCACTTGACATGTCATTACGTGAAAGCTAGTTGACTGCACATTTTTATTGTAAATTAATCATTTAGTTTGAAGCTTAATATCACTTAGTCTGTGCATAGTGACCAGGGTTAAAACATAAGAATGAATATTAAATTAAATTCTATTTCAAATAACCACGATTATTCTTCCTTTGACAGATGTGAAGGCGAGGTACAGAGATTGAAACAAGTGTATATATATATTCTATGAATGCACCGCAATATTCTAGGATACACAAACTAACAGTCTTTTCAAGTAACACTTGCATGGCTGTATATACTTAAAATAGTAAATATGAAAATAACCTATTAATTACTTCTATGTGAAGTACACCTGTGCCTTGATTAATGTTTCGTAGAAAAATAACTATTTTCAAATGCAATTTCATACACTGAAATCAAGTAGGAAAAAGCTGGACAGAACTTGACTTAACTTGAGTATACAAACAATGACATCTTTTCAGTAAGTGATCATTCATAACAATGTTATCATAATATGAAATTTGCGACTTCAAAGTGACGAAGGTACGTGCAGCTACATGTATAGTCATTTTGTACTACAAAATCAGAGAATAGCAATGAAAACAAGACATACTAAAGCTTTTTGTCTTGCACTTGTCGGAGTTAATCGCAAGAATGAACAAAAAGCGGAAATCAGACAAAATCTGAAAGTTTGAGTGAAAACAGACCATTATTAATGCTAAAAATTGGGAAAAACTGATCTGATCGATTCCTTAATTCACCCAACTATATTATTATAATTTAATTTAATTTTAGGTGAATGTAAATCCTCACAAAGCAATGACTTGGCTCTATATACCAATTCCAAACATTTAGGTGTTGAAAGATTTTTAAAAGCCTGTTTTATTTCTTATTTTCATGGAAAAACGGTTGGAAAAATTGGTTGGGAGAACTTACTGTTACAGGGTGTCGCACAGTGACGCCTTCAAGAAAACCATAAATATCTTTGTGGTTCTGAGAATTTTTAAGGATTTTTTGCATGTTAGAGAGTTAGTACAGTAGAAGGAATATAATACGTAACATTTCATACAAAAAATACATTTTTTTCATCAACCTTCAACAATGTTACTGAGTCACTTTAAAGAAGACTTGGATTCCCCCTATTCTTATATCTGTAAAAGCATACAATTCACCTTCTAGAATTGATTCCAGAAAGGTTGGTACTGCTTTCATATACCTTGGAAAGTAGAAAAAACCAAGTTAATACAGTGAAACCAGCAACCACCTATATAGAAAGACCACCTGTCTATAAAGACCACATTTTCTGTTTCCATTCAATAGTGTTTGTCATTGCAACTTATACATAAAGACCACCTACCTGTAAAGACCGCTTTCCATGTCTCCCTTAATTAAATGGACTTTATACACAGGTTTCACTGTAGTATGAAGTGTGTATTCAATGCCACAGACATTGCAAAATAAACTACTTTACATCACAGTACATACACACATGCCATAGACAATAATATCACATATATATATTTTGTTTACCTTATATGAAAAAAATCTCTCATTATCTCTCTCCACTTAACACATAAAATTAATATTATCTTTTCCAAAATGAGAGCTTGCACAATAGTGCATAATCTATACACTACACATAAGGTGATGAATGATAAATACAATGCAATCAAGGCAAATGCTTACAGCTATATGCTTCATATGCTTGACCCAGCACAAAAATTCAAACAACGTCATTGTGCACTACACATATATAAAACCATGTGTAAAACCTACACGAGGGTCATGTGTCTGTGACACACACACACATTATCTCTGTGCTGAGATTGTGGAGTGGGGACCTGTCAGGGTGGAAGGGTCCTCGCACAGTCAAGTGTACAAGTATATAGCAGTGATCTAGCATTCCTCTCAGATATTTACACTAAAAATTCACTGGAAATCGAAGATAGAATATCTAATGCTCTCGCACATGTACCTTTAGATCTTTTGATGTATAAGGAGAGCAATTAAACAAATTCTTTCCAATTTCCCTTTGGCTCCCAAAACTGTACAAGAGCTTTAATGAAAGCTTAGTGCTAGCATAAAAGATAACAGCAATTCACTTGCTTCTATATCAGCTGAGATAACATATGCACAACTAGAACATGAAGTACAAAAAATTCCTGAAATCCAAGCACTTGTATACAGTATATTCCATCTTGAGTGTAATCGGTATGTATATGATCAACCTATGGTGATGTCAACAGGGAGCTCGATGTCATTGAGGTTATAGAAGTTGATGTCAGTGTTGTCTACGACACCCCAAACCAATGGGACGGGGGCAGCCTTCATCAGCAAGTCTAGCTGAGTGGCAAGCTCAGGGACGGGATCTTCTTCACTGAATGGACATAAAAGAAAAATCATTATAATTAGACATTGAAAAACTACATATTGTCCAAGCATTCAGACTTATTTGTTCAACATTGCTTTCAATTAATTGTTCTCTCTCTCTCTCTCTCTGCACCTAATACCGGTAATATGAATGTGATATAATCTGTTTATTTTGTTTCTACAGGTACATGTATATTCCCTACGTCCTGTTTGTTACGCACATGTGCGCCTTGAGCATTTAATCTTTAAATGGCTTTGGCACCCTATAAGTCTTATATTATAAGAAGATTTGACTAAAACGCATATATACACATGTATTACATATACCATATTCAAGGGAATACACACACACCATGAACAGTGAGGGTGATCTGTCAGGCTTACATATGCCTTGAGTTTAAATTAATGAACTCCCTTCCACTTCTCACATACCCTGTAGTTAAACATGAGAAGAATTATTGGTGTAAACGTTAGGCTAAAAAATAAGTTTGTTCGTGAGATATTTGATGGGGCCCAATGACAAATCCTCAATATAAAGATGAAATGTGATTTCTTGGAAATCATACAGGCATTCTAAAGTGTCATGGACTTGTGTCAAACCCTCCTAGGTGTTTCCACTGATTGACAATGACTGATACAAGCTATACTGTAGATTAAACCTTTACAATCATCAGCGACCTTTAACCTCGGTGACCTTTGAACCATAGTTACACTACAACTATAGTTTTGTTTCCTACCTGCATACAACCACACAGAAGTTGGGCTGACCAGGGTTGGTTTTCTTGTATTTCTTGTCTGGCAGGAATACATCAAATGCTATCTTAGAGTCCACAATGAGTGGAGAGAATCTGAATAAAGAATACAAGCATACATAGTAGTAAATACCAAAATAATAATTCCACATTTTCTTTAAAAATCAGTAGAATGGCTGAAAATGGTAATGGTGGGGTAATAATAATTGCAGGGCCTGAAGAAAGAGCAGTATTGATAGTGATGTTACTACCCTGGGTACTTAAGACCCATTTATTTACCATTCTTATTATTTATCAAAATTAGATCAGTATAGTTTCAGTGCACTAATGATATTGAAAAGCTTAAATCCCAGGACATTTAGAAAATTGACTTTAACAGGGAATGTTTAACAGATAGATAAAAACACATTTGTAACAACACAATCATTTCTTCACATCTATTCACATGAATTATTCATCTGGTTGATAAATACATGTACATGTACATAGGTGTACTAGCTGCAAACAAGGCATTAAAGGGTTTGAAAACAACAAACTAGTGGACAGTCATTACTATTTTACTCAAAGTGAGTATCAAGGGTGAAAGTGATCTAGTGGGTGACCTCTTACCTTTGACCTGAATGTTCACAGGTCAGATTTGCTCCCTGAATGACCTGCAGTTTGTTCAATACATGACCTGCAATGACAAATGATCACAAATAATAATTATTCGTACCTTAACATAACACAGGCAATACGCTCACAGCTCCTTAAAACTGCAAACTAGAGCTAAAGGAACTTATTAAAAGGGCACAATAGTTAATTTAAAAAATGGGAGTATTTGAAAGGTCTGTATACAGTGTAGCTTTAATATGAGACAAATTAGGGAAGAGAGAGAGAGAGAGAGAGAGAGAGAGAGGGAGAGGGAGAATCGGAGAGATGAGATGAGACTCAAACCAGTGCTAAAAAAGAGAAAAGAAATACAGAATTAGGGGCTAGGGCTGCATTAAATTGTATTTTCAGCTCAGAGTAAAACAAATAATTTGAGTTTTAAAACAGAAATCATAGAAATATCTCTAAGTCCTTTACAAATAAAACCCTATGATCAGCTGTCATATCGGTGTATCATTTGCAAGCAATATACTGTATAATGGCAAAACTCTACATTTAACATTACATTTTTTTAAATACCTAATATTTGGATATATCATGCACTGACATATTGTGCAGCCCTGTAAAGAACTTAAAGATAAAGTTGAGTTGTGGTCATGCGATTGCATTGTGAAAGAAACATTGTGGAATCGATCAGAAAAGGTTGATCATCTAGCATGAGTATTGGTGTGTACTACAAGGTTCTGGAATCATCAAAATGATAAAAAATTTGGCCCAGTCTTGGGTAAATTTACAAGCACTGTACACAGAAAGATGTATATGAGACTACACGAACATGTGTCATAAAAATCTGTCCCGATTTTTATGATGTTACATGCCATATTTAGAATATTAAGGCATTTGAAGAGCCATGCTTTTCAGGGAACATTTTTTCTCTGATGTTCTCCCACACAAATTATTATAAATAAATAATTATAATAAATTATTTTTCACCTCTTCCCAGAACTCAACCTTCTCTTTAAAAACAATACAACTAAAGCCCAACCATGTAAAAGCTGACACTAATTGAAGATAACATACCAACCAATTCATAAACTTTATGAAAGTAAAGTGATCAATATCAGGTAAAAGCATACCCGACAAGTAAAACCTTTTATGCAGAGGGAAAGGAAACAATAGATATTTTATCTTTTTATCTTTCTCCATCTCAAGATCTAATCCATGTATATAAGCTCCTATTAGCATAAAATTAACCATCAGCATCCTGTATAATCAAATCAGATATCAGGAGGGCCTGGAAGGGTTATCCTACACCATCTTATGTGCATTTAATGAGGGTTGTTAATTCACTCATAATCAAGCATGCATCACTGAATCATACTGATCATGGGCGTCAATCCGAGTTTGAGCATGGGGGGACACAATTACATGTCACTCTCTCTAGTTATTCTGTTTCACGGCATGTACTTTCATTGGTGACCAGTTCAGTTCTTGCCTTTTTTATCTTTGACATTTTATTACATTTTTAGAGAAAGAAGACGATTTGTTGTACCGTTCTCGACTCTTAATCTTTGTCTGAATTCAGTTTCCCACCTCCCGCGCGCGTAATTTTTGACGTTTCATTAAATTATTAGAGAAAGAAGACGATTCATTGTACCGTTCTCGACTCTTAATCCTTGTTTGAATTCAGTCCCCCCCCCCTCCCGCGCGAAGCACGGAGGCTTTGACGTTTCATTAAATTATTTTAAAAAGAAGACGATTCGTTGTATGTACGTTCTTGATTCTTAATCTTTGTTCGATATTTGACATTTCATTAAATTATTAGAGAAAGAAGACGATTGATTGTACCGTTCTCGACTCTTAATCCTTGTTTGAATTCAGTTTCAACCCTCTCGCGCGTAGCCTGGAAGCTTTGACGTTTCATTAAATCATTAGAGAACGAAGCCGGTTCGTTGTACCGTTCTCGACTCTTAATCCCTGCTTGAATTCAGCTAGTTTCCCCTCTCCTGTGCGAAGCCAGGAAGCTTTGACGTTTTATTAAATTATTTTAAAAAGAAGATGATTCGTTGTACGTAGGTTCTTGACTCTTAATCCTTGTTTGAATTCAGTCCCCCCCCCCTCCCGGGCAAAGCGCGGAAGCTTTGACGTTTCATTAAATTATTAAACTAGATGGAACTTCAACTGCGTGCAGTCGAAAATGATGCCTCCGCCATAGAGCAATTTTACAAACCAAAATGGAAGCAATTTTTAAAATTCAAGTTTGATTGTAATCCATCTGTTGGTTCTAATGATAACGTGATCACAAGCTATTTTAGGATACATAATGAGCCCTGTGACCTTTGACCTCGTGACCCCCAAATCTAATCAGTTCATTAGCTCTGCAAGATACATACATGACCCAAGTTTGGCGGTAATCCATCAATCGGTTCTTGAGATAATGCGATCATGAGCTATTTTTGCATACATAATGAGCCCTGTGACCTTTGACCTTTGACCTCGTGACCCCAAAATCTAATCAGTTCATTAGCTCTGCAAGATACATACATGACCCAAGTTTGGCAGTAATCCATCAATCGGTTCTTGAGATAACGCGATCACGAGAACGGGACGTACGTACGTACGTATGTACGGACGGACGGACAACCAGAAAACATAATGCCTCCGGCTACTTTGTAGCGGAGGCATAAAAAAGAAGACGATTCGTTGTGCCGTTCTTGACTCTTAATCTTTGTTTGAATTCAGTTTCCCCCTCCAGCGCGAAGCGCGGAAGCTGTGACGTTTCATTTAATTATTAGAGAAAGAAGACGATGCGTTGTACCGTTCTCGACTCTTAATCCTTGCCTGAATTCAGTTTCCACCTTCTCTCGCGTAGCGGAAGCCGTTTGACGTTTCATTAAATAATTATTAGAAAACGAAGATGATTCATTCTACCGTTTTCGACTCTTAATCCCCGTTTCATGAAATTTTTAGAGAAAGAAGCCGTTTCGTAGTACCGCTCTCAACTATTAATCCTTGTTTGAATAAAGTTTCCCCCCTCCTGCGCAAAGCGCGGAACCTGTTACGTTTCATTTGATTATCAGAGAAAGAAGATGATTCGTTGTCAACACAGAGAGAAAGAGGGAGAGAGAAAGAAAAAAAAAAGATTTTATCCCCAAATCGTAGGGGGGACATTTCACCACCTGAAAATTTGTGGGGACATGTCCCCCGTCCCCCCCCCATCCCCCCTGGGATTGACGCCCCTGATACTGATATGCATGAATAAATTCACCTAGGAATATAATGTACATGACATCAAATCATGAACAAAAATAATTGTAATAATGTTATGCTAAAGGAAAGGCTATTATAGCATGTAATACATTTTGGAATGTGTCTGACATCCACTATAATTCTTTTTCAAAATAAATTGAGATTACATGGTGAAAAAACTATGCTAAGTTTTGAATAAGGCAGAAATTTCCATGTCCACTTTGAATTTTGTCATAAAGTAAGTTAAAGCAGACTAGAACATAATATCACTGGATTCCATGGTAACTGAAAGGATAGGCAGGGATTTACAAGGTCAAACAAGCCACTTAAGCTTTTACAAAAATTTCAGCCTGTGCATGGGCAGATAAATGCCTTGTTAACCGAAACATGAAATCCACTAAGTTAAATCTAGATACATGTGAATATTTGAGGGAATTATTCTACAATTCAAATACACCCCAGCTGAGAAATCCACAATCAAGGGTAAGGGTCATTTAAGATTCTGCAAAACTATTAAATGGGTGACACCAGATTTAATGAAGGTGGAGGAAGAGAACTTGAGTAAGGGTCCCATTTTTTCTGTGTTTCTTTATATCTTTTTTTATTATTGAACATTAATCTTATGCTCAATAGACTGCTGTTATTTATCAAAGGCAATCTACAATTTACAAGCGTAGCTTTTCACTAGATTCCCCCATATTTCACTACAAATATATTCATCTAATTTCAGTTTAAATACCATGCAATTGTATTTATATCTCTGTATGTTAATTCAACTGTATTATTACTTTCATGGCCTGATGTTATTGTACAGTGTATGTATTTTTACACCTATTGAAAGAACAGTTCTTTTCATTCTTATTTTTTATTGCTTTTGATTTATGTAATGAATGTGAATGTGAAATGTGAAATAAAACTGAACTAAAAACTGAAACTGAAACTATCTAATAAGGTGAAACAATGCACATATACATGTAGCATGACAAACAAGGTTCCTTATATAATGGCAGGCAGGCAGATTCTGTACAACGTACACTTTAGTATGTAATGAATAGACTGAAGAGCTGGGGGTGGGGGTGGGGGGGGGTGGGGAGATGATTTTACATATTTTGGACCATTACATTGTTTTGTAGGGGGAGACTTCCTCTTTCCTTCTCTGAGAATATTTTTCATAATGTACTGTAAATGTACATGTATATGGCAGCTTTGGGAAATATAACAAAAACAATTACATTACCATAGGTTAAAGAACAAAAGTGCAGAAGAAAATTAAAGGGAATTTAGAACTTTTTTATTTATTCATCACTATCATTATTTAAAAACTTTATTCTATACAGATAATGCTTATTTTGTGCATGTATGCTTAAGTTTCTATTTTCTCGTACAGGTGTATATCATTAGTACAGCAAAGTTAGGACCATATAGAACTTGTTTTAAGAAAGAAAGCAAAAAAGGTAAGCTGGAGATATATGAAGAGATATTATAACAAAAACAAAAAATTTCAAACTGTATAATTTAGGTTACTATTATATTTTTAGGGGTTATTCTTTGTCACTGATAAATATCATGTGCTACAGCTGATTAAAATCAATATGTCACTAAACTATTGAAATTCACACGTAGGTCATTTTTCCGTCTGATAATGGTAAAATGGCGGATTCCAAAAAGAAAACAGCAAATATTTGTCCCATCAAACAGATAAAACCACATTTGTTGTTCCCTTTACATAAGGCAATAAAATTCAAGTAAAAATGAATTCTAAAATGTGATTATAAGATTTGGTCAGAGACCATGCACTAAGAAAATTAATCTTCATCAGATCCATGACTTTAACGAGCATTTCTTTAACTTCATTAAACTTCAATAAGGTTAAAAAACAACTGTATTTTGCTTTTATACTGATTAATTGAAAAGAAAATCAGTGACATACCTGTTGATTTAGCATCCGATGGTTTGACCAAGGGCTTGACAGCTCCACTCCAGAGATGACTCACAGGAGAATTCATCAAGTCACTTAAGTTTTGCTCCTCAAGCTGTTTCTTATCCTTGTATTCTTTCCAATTGTCAGGTTCCTTGGTCGTGTCACTAGAAGGAGTCTTGGAGTCCTGGGTCTTTTCCTTCCTATCACCAATGATTTCAAGAACATCAATGATCTTCTTGGACTTGGCCAGGATCTTCTTATTGTTGTTGCACAGCTTAGTGAGCTCCAGCTGCTTCTCTTTGACTGTTGCTACATTGTTGATGCAACGCCCAGCAGCGATGCTTGCAGGGACCAGATCCTTGGAAGGGAATGGAAGGTGTGCAGGCTTGATGCTCGAAGCAATGTCTGGTAGAGTAATCTTATCAAAGTTCCAATGAGAATACTCAAGGTAGGCCTGGATGTCCTGGTCATTGATCTCAGGTCCCTTGGGTTCTTCTTGCATCATCGGAACCACCATGTCTAGGAACTCTTCGAGATCTACAGATGTATCAGAGGCCGTGTCAGAGAGCCCTAGATCTGAGCTAACACTCCTGTCATGGTGCTTGTGCTTGCCTTGCTTCAAGCCCTGTTTGACCCGTTTCCTTGACAATCTGTAATTTTGATCATGTTTGGCAGACTCTTGGTCAAGATCACTTGGTGTATCTTTCCCACTATCATCAAGTGTACAAGCTTTTCTCCCAGAGTGAGGTGGAAGTGGTGGACAAACATTAAGATGTGAAGAGAAATTGAATTTCGCTTTTCCTCTGCTACTATCGCTTTCAGTACCACTCATCTTCATCTTTTTGTGTTTCTTTGAACTGTCCTCACTGCTTGCTGCCAACCTTCTCTTGTGAAAATCTAATAGACTGATACTCATGTCTTCAAATCCTGAGCCTTTGCCGGTATCATCATCAGGGTAAACAGGACCATCAGAATACACAGAACTTTCATCAGAAGTGTCTTTCGAATGTTTGGTGCTATCAATCGGTTCCATTGGTTCAACAAACTCACAAGTCTTTTCCACTCTTGGAGACTCTCCATCATGCTCTTCAGATTGTTTACAGTCTCTAGACATCCCTGAACATGTCTCATCATCTGTCATCTTGGTGGGCTTAGAATACCTCTCCCCCTCACTGGCATCTTTTCTACGTTCCAGGTTTTCAGAGTTCATTCCATTTTTATCGTCCTCCTTCTGGCAGGTTTTGTAATTTTTCATGTTAACTGGTTTGTTTGATTTTCCAGGAGATCTATGACTTCTCTGTCTGGCTTTGATGGCTCTTGACATCTCTCCTGCACTGCCTACCTCTGAGGAGTCACAGCCAGACTGCTCCCTCCCGCTGCTGCTGTTCGTGTTGGCATTGCTGTAACCTGCTGACATCCTGTTGCGTTTGTACCATTTCCGGGAGGATACGGAGCTGAGACTTCCAGAGTTGGAGTCACTGTCAGGCCAGATGGAATTCATAGGTTCATCGTCCCGAGTTGTTGAAACCAGCCCTGGACCTTGTGGTAAGCCAAGTTCTGGGTGTGACGGTACTGGTGCATCCGAAGCCGATATTCATAGTCAGTGACATCAGACCTTAGAATGATCAGTAACAACAATCACGTATAACTACTACATGTAAGCCTAACATCAGACCTTAGAATGATCAGTAACAACAATCACGTATAACTACTAGGCCTAACATTAACAGCAAAACAACATATGTCATGATCATCCTCATAAAAAGTAAATTTCACAAACGCAATTGATGATTTTAAAATATATCTAGAAATGCATGAAAAATGTGTTTAAAATCAACATCCACAAATCCCGAATATTCCCCCCCCCCGTTTTTTTTAAACCAAACTTTTTAAAACAGAAATAAATTTCTACGGATTATGACTACCGAGTAAACTCTATGGCATATACAGATTCTTATATTACTAGAATTGATGACTCACTCGATGTGACGTGTAGTGATGTATCCAAGACGCATAAGATGACAGTATACCTAAAGGAAAAAAAAGAAGAGGAGTTTAACTTCCAGAATTAGTCTTACTTCTTTTACTCTAAGCAATACCATACCACAGATCAGTTCTGGTCTTGCACAGGGTGGGCTAGCCTTGTGAACCCCTGAAAACTTCTTTGTTTTGCTCTGATTACAGCATATCTCCTATCGTTAAAAAGACAATCATCCATTCTCTTCCGTCATCACCTTTAATCAAGAGTACCAAATCAGTCTATTTGGCTACTGTAAAACGACGAATTGCTCATGATGGCCGTTTTTGGCAGAGAGGAAGTTTTGTGAATTGCAAAAATCTGATCTTGTCATTCAATCATTTCAAGGCACAAAACTATTGCAAACTATCTGAACCACTCACAACTTAGTGGACGTTTCTGATTTTACAGATTATCATCATGGATCCCTTATACCAGATGTTGGGCATTTCTTAAAGCCCCTCTAAAGTGTTGGGAGCCCCATATTCGGCAATTATTTGATGGCAAAATTTCACTTAAATTGTTTCATAATGTGAAAGAGAAGGTCATTTGAGACACACTTCTGCAAAGATTTCCCCCCAAAAATGTGTTTGAAGACAAATATTGATAAAAGAATTTTCGGTGCTCCCAACACTTTAGAGGGGCTTTAATATAGTGTTCTCCATGTAACTTCATCTCTTCCTAAATCTGATTTTGACAAATTTTGTCATCAAGGAGGATACAATCTACCAATGATTTCTTTGGTCTGCCTCATTTGCTCCTTCCTTCTTCTTTCTGCAGCCCATTTTGTCAACTTCTTTTCTCCTGTCCTCTTTTAAAAGTGCCCAAACCATCTATAAATATTTACTTTTATTACTAAACTGTATGAATTGATAATACTACTCCATGTTCTATGTAACCCTCACATGGAAACACATTTTACTTCTGCTAAAGCCACCAGTATAGGTCTATGAACTTAATGTACGATTTATTTAATGTGTTGTGTTACTCTTGAATTTTAAAGGATATCCAATTATTCGTAAATATTGTGATTCTGTTTTGATTCAATAAAACATAAAAAACCTTTACGTCAAGATTTCTACTTACTCTGTAGTGTTCCTTGTCTATGTAGGTCGGGATCAAAAGATTGTACGCTCGCTGGACAGAGAGGGGGATACCACCGTATTTCAGCTCCATTGAACCCTGAAATCAAGACAAACGAAAGGCTCCAGATCGATTGACAAAATTACTCTTAAAATCTAATCTAAATCATTTAGGTATTTCATTTGTTGCCAATCATCAAATGGACAAAGATGCTAAAATTCAGACTTGTATTTGACAGAAGCCCTTATAACAATAAATGTATGTACATTACTGTGAGCTGATTGACATGACTCGATAAAACCTCCTAATCTTTCGTTGTTGCTAATTAATCAGCGATTATCAATGAATATTATCTATCAAATTCCTTCAACAAGCAAACCATACATTTGTAACTTGAACATTCAGTATGAGAGAATTCTGTAAATCGTTTTTAATTTGTCATCATTACCAGGCCTCAAGACCAACTATAGAATTGACCTTAGTTTGCTTACCACTTCTAAAAGAAACAAGCCTTCTTCAGGATAAAGGTACTTCTGACCTTGCAGCATGTAGCCCATGGTTCGCCAAAACTTGCCCTAAACAAATGAAAAAATATATATCATAGATAATTGCACGAATATGAGACCCAATAGGTAATAACCAACAACAACAACAACACCAACAGCAAAAACAAATGTCGGAATATGACAACAGAGCAAATAGGGAAGTAGGTTGGGATTTCTCTGAATTTATCGATTGTCCTAACTCCTCAATATAACATATGTGGGAACTACTGGAGTAAACTCTTATGGGGCGTTGCAAGAAAGTTGCAATTGATTGCAAGTTGCGATTGATTGCAATTTGCAAAATTTGCAACTGATATTTGCAATCGATTGCATCTCAACTTTCTTGCAACGCCCAAATAGTCTCCTAAATTTCCTTGGATTTTGTTAGGATTTAAGTTTTTGAAAATTCAATGAAATTAACTAGATCTAGCTTTTATTCTCCCCCCTCTCTTTCTCTCTCTCTTACTAATGGGGCGATGCAAGAAAGTTGAGTTGCAATCAATTGCAATTTGCAATTATCGCAAGTTGCTTGATTTTGCAAATTGCAATTGATTGCAACTTTCTTGCAACGCCCCATAAGAGACATATTCTACTTGTTCAGATAAATCAGACTTCAGGAATAAGATCAGCGAAACAAAAGGAAGACTTAGACCGCATACGTCATAGGACCACGTTCTTTAAATTGTCTTTCCTCCTCTTTGCTTCTCCACATTTCCCCCGCCCTGGTGCCCCTATCTATACCACAAATAAATAAAAACAACTTACCTTATGACTTTTGACGACTATCAGCTCTTTATCCGGCTCCCATTCTCCAACTGATAGAGTACCACTGAAAGAGAAATGAGTCACTTCAGAAATGCTGTTGTATGACCTGGGGGGTGTTTCACAAAGAATAAGATCGACTTTAAGTTGGACTTAAGTATAACAGGCCGTTCATGCCATTGTTTGCTATCATTATTTACTGGCATTGGTCTCTCAAGGGATGTACAAATCATGGTAAAAAATCTACAAAACTTACATTTTTGATAATTCATTATTGAAGGAAAAAATATTATCTAAAGATTATAATTTAGAGACCAATTGGGATAGCAACCAATGGCATGAACGGCCTGTTATACTTAAGTCCAACTTAAAGTCGATCTTAGTCTTTGTGAAACACCCCCCATATCTACCTTCCATATTACTCATTGTAATATGAGCAATGATTTTCATGTTAGGTATACCTGGCTAAATCTCATTCAAACATGACAAATAGTCAAAGATAATTTACACAGAACAGGGCCCCGTCTTACAAAGAGTTGCGATTGATCCAAATGAATCGCAAGTCCTCTAATCAATCGCAAGTTTGCAGTCTCCTATCTCTTATGTACATAATTGCGTTTGATATCAATCGCAAATAAGTTGCGATTAATATCATCTCTTTGTAAGATGTATCTTGAACGAGCAGACTTGTTGAGGCAGGTAAATCATCAAGAACATGTAAATATATGAAAATGTACAGTCCTGCATTATAGGAAAATCCAACCGTAATCGCTATTTGCTCTGACAGAAGGCAGAAAAATTGGAGAAGCAAATTGGTGAAAGTTTTAAAAAAATTGACAAATAATAAGAAAGTTATGAAATTTTAAGTGTTGCAATCACTATACAAATGGGAATTTCAAATTGGCCGAATTGGTAATGTCACTGTGATGTAGTGGCAGACAATTCTGCCATTTGTTCCAACACACAAAATGAATAAAACGTCAATTGTTTCAAAATATATTACTCATGAGGGTATTTTTGTTTAGAGGAGCTATAATAATATGCTATCCATATATTATTGAGCAGTGCCCCTAGAGAAAATGCGTATATAGGAGAAAAACAGAAATTAAAGATAATTTTGTACACAACAAAAAAGTCAACAATCAAAGGGTTGTCACTTGTCATTGACTATGTCACAATCCACTGACCAAATTGCCAATTTGAGATTTGCACAGATGTACTGATTTCATATCTTAAATCCATAACTTTCCGATTGTTGGTCAGATTTATTTCAAATTTTCATCATTCTCTTTCTATTATTTTTCTGCTTTCATTAAAATGAACTAATATACAAAGGTTGGATTGCCCTTTAAAGGTACTATGTCCCATTTGCAGGCCAAAAAATGAAAAGGTTAAATTCCAACGGCATTTGAAAGACAATACTAATTTAGAACTTCCCTGAAAAAAGGGGGGCTTGAAAATGTCTTTAAGTGGGAAAATAACGACTATTAGTTGTCGAATCGACTTAGGAGCTATAGAGCCAGTAAGTAATAGTCTGATTTTTCAGACCATTGTACCGAATGGTCGTACGTTTTATGCTGCGCAAAGATTCAATCAGTTTAATTTTGGCCATTACAAGAAGTGGGTTATTGATGTAGACAAATGCTCATGTACCCTTTACAGCTCATTTTATGTATGTTATTACCAAAGAAAAAAGCCAGTCAGTCACTCAATAGTGTCTGACAGTGAAGTCTAGCAAGTAAACGGGTTTCCTTGCATAATTTGAATATTAGGACACTGCTAACGTTTAAATTTCACAGATAGGACATACATGACATATTCATAATTCCTGCAAAGTTCTACAGAATTTGATGTTGGCTGTAAAAGGGACATAGTATCTTTAACAGTAGCCTGGCTGGCAGAGGAGAGCAGGAGTATGGCTTGTGGATGCCAGGCAATTTCAAGGAATACAGTCAAAAAGATAATTAGCAATAAAAGGATAGGGTAAAAGAGACAAAGAATTCTTTTTAATATGCTTCCTAAAGCATCTCTCATCAGCCTTAAGGATACATGTAAATGACCAGAAAACAACAGAGAAACTTGTTTATGCTTTCATTTCAAGTCATTTAGATAATAATAACAGTTTGCTTTTCAGATTCCTAGGACCATTACTTTGCAAATTACAGTGTATCCAAAACTCTGTTGATAGACTCATAGTAGCCAAAGGGTAACATGTATCTCCTATCCTATCTGATCTTCACTTGTTACCTCTAGATAGTAGATAAGATACATGTAATATCTAGGATTGAATATAAACTACTTTTACTGGTATTCAAATGTATACAAGGTAGCGCACCTGTTTATCTTCGTGTACGCACCCAAATGCAATCTCCCATTATGCGAATTACAAAACATGTATCACACTTTTTAGGAATTAAAAATGCAAATGTTTTGCTAAGTTTTTTTTTTAAAAGTCACTTGTAGCTGTTGTACATGAGTGATCAGAATCTGGTTTGATTTCTAGTGCATTTATGCTTAGATTGATTTCGATCCATCACCAATCTTAGGGTGCGTTTATGCTCACTTTTGAAGGCAGAATGAGCGATTTGAAACGCTCATTGTAAACGCTCATCGTAGGTGTACTGTTTATGCTCCCCTTCTCCGGCTCCTCCAGGCAAATTCGGGCTCTGCAGCTGGATTCGCAAACCTGCACTGCGCATGCTACGTTGACCCCCGGAACGTCATTTAAATGCGTTTACAAATGATTGTGCGTTTATGCTTCCCCAGAAACTGTCTTTTTGGAGAATCGCCGATCGTAAACGCACCTTTTTGTGAGTAAACGCACCATGTTTTGAACTAACCACGTAACAAAAGCCTCATTCTGGCCAGAAAAAGTTGAGCATAAACGCACCTTTAGAAGCGTAAATGCACTAGAAATGGTGTTTTCAAAGGATTGAAACTGTGAGAATTAATTTCTTTCCAGCAAGTTGTCATTTAGCTCCTTTACGTTAACATTTCTTCAGTATTTCCTTTTATTTCGCACCCCAAAACATATATTTTCACATGACATGGTTGAACATGGTTGAACATGGTTAAACATGCATCAAAAATTGTGCTAATCCTTGCTTTCTCCACCGCCTGTGTATGTAGATTTTGTCCAATATGGGCCATCAAAACCTTGTATGTCAAGTTCAAATACAAACATTTTCCTTAAGATTTTTTTTTACTCAAATGCTAAAATAATCAATTGGTGCATACTGCATTTGTAGTTAGGTGTGTAATTTTGTGCATGATATTGATGGTATAGCAGATGTGTGGCATGGTAAACCACAGATTGGGAAAAAATTAATATTTATTTTTCGGGGGCTACTTTTCAAGCTTGCCTGCATAAAAATAACCTTCTTTTGTTTTGCATTGAACTCTAAGCAAATTTACAGGGGCTCTTTTCTGATTTTCGGGGGCTCTTTTGGGCATTTCGGGGGCAAATTTGCCCTGAGCCCCGTGTATTTTTTTCACTGCCACAGAATTTAAAAGAACATTAATATCATATCTTTCTGAACTCCTTCCTCGATACACTCCTGTCCGGACTTTGCGATCTGCTTCTCAATCTCTCCTCTCTCGGTCTCACAATATTTCTTATAAACAATACGGTCAACGTTCTTTCGTTTATGCAGCTACATTTCTTTGGAACAATCTCCCCCTTCAAATTCGCAATGCCAGTTCTTTAAATACATTTAAAACAATGCTAAAAACACATCTCTTTAAGTCTTGTTCTTAAATAGCCCTCTGACATTTTGCCTTTTATATTTTGTATAGATTAACGTAGCATACTATTAATTTATGAACTATTTGTATTTTGGTTGTAAGTGATTAGTAATTATATACATGTATTATTTTCATTTGCAAAGTTTTAATGTTAATTGATTTGATGTAATTTGTAATGCTAATTCTGTTTCCTTTACTTCTCAACTTTTTTCCTTCTAAACCGCTTAGAGGCTTTTTGCAATTTGCGGTATAGAAATGTCTTATTATTATTATTATTATTAATAATATATAATGACATACTGCTAAGTGTAATATGCTTCACATTTCTGTATCTTTATACAGTCAAACCTGCTTTAGTGACCACCTGTCTACAAAGACCACCTGTCTGCAAAGACCACATCTTTTGTTTCCCTTGAAAATGGTTTCTCATTGAAACATGTACTAAAGGAACCTGTCTACAAAGACCACTTTTTGTGTTTCCCTTGGGTGGTCGCTATAGACAGGTTTGACTGTATAAGACAGTCTAGGACAGTGAATAAAATATGTGTAGTTTCCATTCATTTACACATTTACATTTAAAAAAACCTACCATGGTTAACAAGTTTGTATCTGAACAAGGGTTTCGTTTGTCAAGATCTACCCCACCCTAGCCTGGATCCATCACGTTGAAAAGGAATTTAAATAAAAGACGTAATTTGGAGCAAAATCTCACTAATTTTAAAGCTTCTTGCAAATCTTTGTTTCAATTATATCCCCCAGTGATCCAGAGACATGATGTGGATTTACAAATTACAGTAGAAAATTCCTTGGAATAATACCGCAAGATTCGTTGACCTGCTTCCAACGTCACACTGCCGTCATAAAGACTGTGATTTCAAGGTACCTGCTCGGTACGCTCACATGCGTGGACATGTGCTTCTTCGTTTCCATTGTCTGAGCATGCCAATATCAATCATATATATCTGGTGCTAATGGATTTCACCTTCCTCATGTTATGCACAGATATCCATCTACATTGTGCATGTATCATGGATGCACAGTGACTTATCAACATCTTGCTCTATACATTTCTCTCATTTGAAAAAAAAAATCATAATTCCAAATTAATTAGTTGATTTCACAAGTACACTATACTTCTGAATTGTTTGAGCTGGAAAAAAAATATAATTTTGATCAAAATTTAACCCTTGCCAGTAGTAGAGTATTCAAACATGTGTTTTGTCAGTATACTGCTAGGGTCATGCTTTCATGCAACATTATTTCACCCTTTTTCATACATTTTTAAAACCCTTTATTACATGTCCTGGTGATTTTCCACTGAATTTTTACCATCAAATTCAAGTTTTTGTTTTAAAATGTCAATATTTTTATGGTCAGTTTAAAATCTGATCTTAAATATTATACAAGTATTCATAACAGAAAAAAAGGCAATCAAAAAGAGTTTTATTAATTAAAAAAAAGAGCAATTCTCACAAAGTTACAAAGTAATGTGAAAGCTTTTCCATTATTTAAAGCTTTTACAACAAAAATAGAACATGTTGGGTTTTTTTTTTAATTATAAAAACTTCAAAACAATTCTCCTTTTAAATCAGAACCCCGACTGAATGTCCAGAGAAACCCAGACCTAAAATAAGATTTATGCCTTTTTTATGGCTTCTATTTCCTTGACAAAATTCAGAGACAACTTCAACATTTAAGCCACACACACTGTATCTGAAGTTGATGATTCTCGGAGAAACAAATCATCTACGTATTTGAACAAAAGGTCTTCTATTCCATAATATTTACATTTACTAAATATGTACATGTACATGTAAACTAATTTCACATTACTACCCAATCCAACCTTTGTAACACAGACTGTAGAGTCAAGAAATTTACAGATGGTAGAAAGTTATGAACAATTGAACTTTAGGTTAAATTAGAAAAAGTCCCCCTACTGCATCTTTGTCTTTATATTTAATGAATATGTTTTCTGTAAATTCTCAGATCGATAGTTATCCTACAAGAAATGCAAACAAATTTCACCGGTGGACATATATTAATGATTATTCAAGATTCTCTCTGAAACATTTGGGTCCTGTTGTTTGGAATAATGTAAATTGTAACCAATTCAATATTTCATTTAATAATACTTTCAGGAGGCAATATAAGAAACAGTTAATTTGTTCATACTGATTACTTTTAATTTGTTCAATATCTCTTTTAAAATTATCCTGTGGAACCATACCACACTGTTCGATGCTCTTATTTTTATGTTTTATGTTTTATGTATTGTTTGACCAATCTCTAAATTTTATAATAATAATGTAAAAACAAACAAACACATAAACTAGGTGTACACACTCTAACAAGCCACAAACCTGGCTTTCATTGTGTTCACCATTTTCCAATTATCCACTTATGTTTTTATTTACCATTGACTGTTTTTACAAATTGTTTTAATTGATGTTGGAATCTGGAAATAAATGATTTGAATTTGCACAAACATAAAAAATGACAGCTTACATGTGTACACATAATATTCCAAAGGTACAAAACACAACATGTTAAAGGTACTATGTCCCATTTGCAGGCCAAAAATGAAAAGGTTAAATTCCAACGGCATTTGAAAGACAATACTAATTTAGAACTTCCCTAAAAAAGGGGGCTTGAAAATGTCTTTAAGTGGGAAAATAACGACTATTAGTTGTCGAATCGACTTAGGAGCTATAGAGCCAGTAAGTAATAGTCTGATTTTCAGACCATTGTACCGAATGGTCGTACGTTTTATGCTGCGCAAAGATTCAATCAGTTTAATTTTGACCATTACAAGAAGTGGGTTATAATGTATGTAGACAAATGCTCATGTACCCTTTACAGCTCATTTTATGTATGTTATTACCAAAGAAGATAAAAAGCCAGTCAGTCACTCAATAGTGTCTGACAGTGAAGTCTAGCAAGTAAACGGGTTTCCTTGCATAATTTGAATATTAGGACACTGCTAACGTTTTAATTTCACAGATAGGACATACATGACATATTCATAATTCCTGCAAAGTTTTACAGAATTTGATGTTGGCTGCAAAAGGGACATAGTATTTTTAACACACTACTACAAATGAACAAATAAATTTTTTATCATAATTTATGTGTGTACTTACAGTCTTGATACCCTTTGAATCCTAAGAAGTTCAAGTCTCTGCTCTCGCTTTCGCTCAACCTGTTGGTCTTGTTTCATGCTGCCATCAGGATGCCCTTCTTTAGGCCCTCGGTAGGGTATCACAGTCTGATTGTGGTTGTGTTCAACTAGATCCTGAGCACTATCAAACAAAATAGAAAGCCGTGTAAACAGGTCTATGTATGGTATCACTGTCTGATTGTGGTTGTGTTCAACTAGATCATTAGCACTGTCAAACAAAATAGAAAGCCGTGTAAACAGGTCTATGTATGGTATCACTGTCTGATTGTGGTTGTGTTCAACTAGATCATTAGCACTGTCAAACAAAATAGAAAGCCGTGTAAACAGGTCTCTGTATGGTATCACTGTCTGATTGTGGTTGTGTTCAACTAGATCATTAGCACTGTCAAACAAAATAGAAAGCCGTGCAAACAGGTCTATGTATGGTATCACTGTCTGATTGTGGTTGTGTTCAACTAGATCATTAGCACTGTCAAACAAAATAGAAAGCCGTGTAAACAGGTCTATGTATGGTATCACAGTCTGATTGTGGTTGTGTTCAACTAGATCATTAGCACTGTCAAACAAAATAGAAAGCCATGTAAACAGGTCTATGTATGGTATCACAGTCTGATTGTGGTTGTGTTCAATTAGATCATTAGCACTGTCAAACAAAATAGAAAGCCGTGTAAACAGGTCTATGTAGGGTATCACAGTCTGATTGTGGTTGTGTTCAACTACATGTAGATCATTAGCACTGTCAAACAAAATAGAAAGCTGTGTAAACAGGTCTATGTAGGGTATCACAGTCTGATTGTGGTTGTGTTCAACTAGATCCTGAGCACTATCAAACAAAATAGAAAGCCGTGTAAACAGGTCTATGTAGGGTATCACAGTCTGATTGTGGTTGTGTTCAACTAGATCATTAGCACTGTCAAACAAAATAGAAAGCTGTGTAAACAGGTCTATGTATGGTATCACAGTCTGATTGTGGTTGTGTTTAACTACATGTAGATCCTTAGCACTATAACACAAAATAGAAAGCCGTGTAAACAGGTCTATGTATGGTATCACAGTCTGATTGTTGTTGTGTTCAACTAGATCATTAGCACTGTCAAACAAAATAGAAAGCTGTGTAAACAGGTCTATGTATGGTATCACAGTCTGATTGTGGTTGTGTTCAACTAGATCATTAGCACTGTCAAACAAAATAGAAAGCCGTTTAAACAGGTCTATGTAGGGTATCACAGTCTGATTGTGGTTGTGTTCAACTACATGTAGATCATTAGCACTGTCAAACAAAATAGAAAGCTGTGTAAACAGGTCTATGTAGGGTATCACAGTCTGATTGTGGTTGTGTTCAACTAGATCCTGAGCACTATCAAACAAAATAGAAAGCCGTGTAAACAGGTCTATGTAGGGTATCACAGTCTGATTGTGGTTGTGTTCAACTACATGTAGATCATTAGCACTGTCAAACAAAATAGAAAGCTGTGTAAACAGGTCTATGTAGGGTATCACAGTCTGATTGTGGTTGTGTTCAACTAGATCCTGAGCACTATCAAACAAAATAGAAAGCCGTGTAAACAGGTCTATGTAGGGTATCACAGTCTGATTGTGGTTGTGTTCAACTAGATCATTAGCACTATCAAACAAAATAGAAAGCCGTGTAAACAGGTCTATGTAGGGTATCACAGTCTGATTGTGGTTGTGTTCAACTAGATCATTAGCACTATCAAACAAAATAGAAAGCCGTGTAAACAGGTCTATGTAGGGTATCACAGTCTGATTGTGGTTGTGTTCAACTAGATCATTAGCACTGTCAAACAAAATAGAAAGCCGTGTAAACAGGTCTATGTATGGTATCACAGTCTGATTGTGGTTGTGTTCAACTAGATCCTGAGCACTATCAAACAAAATAGAAAGCCGTGTAAACAGGTCTATGTATGGTATCACAGTATGATTGTGGTTGTGTTCAACTAGATCATTAGCACTATCAAACAAAATAGAAAGCCGTGTAAACAGGTCTATGTAGGGTATCACAGTCTGATTGTGGTTGTGTTCAACTAGATCATTAGCACTATCAAACAAAATAGAAATGGAATTATTCTAGCAGTGTAAACGGGTCTCTGTATGGTATCGCTGTCTGACCATGTTTGTGCTCGCTTATTTCAGAAATTTTAAATGATCATATTAACATGAAAATACATAATTCTCCAATAGAATAAAAAACGAAGACTGTTCAATTGCAATACTAATTAATGACTATGCCTCTCAGCAAGTTTTTAAAATGACTCAAACTCATTTTGGTAAAAATGTGCAAGTTCCAATATAAAAGTAAGAAAGATCTTTTAAAAGATTTTTACGTCGAAAGAATACACAGTACTACTCTTTTACATGCTCAGTTGGAAAATGATTAAAACAAATGTTTTTCTTGTAGTACATGACTGTGACATGTACATGATACTTTACCTCAGCATGAAAGCCTTTATTGGACCACCTCCTGCAGCAGCACCAAAGGTAAATTCAGACGCCATTGGAGTAGAAAAGTCCTTTATTTCTTCAGAACGGACCTTGACTCCAGCTTTATCTCCTTTTCACAACCCAGCTCCAATGTTCAGATCATCATCAGAACCCTGTTTCATAAAACTTGTTATCATTAACAAATGCTGAACTTCTATGACAAATAAACTCTCAGCCAATCAGATGCCACTATTTGATTCAGTAGCTTATAACAGTTATTGAAACTTGTTACTGATATTAAACAAGTTTTATGAAACAGGGCCCAGGGGGGTGTTTCACAAAGATCCTAAGTTGAACTTATCTCTAAGTTGGACTTAACAATTATGGAAAGCTGTTAGCATCTTTGAAAATACATGTATGTTGTAAAAGTTATTTTGAAAGGCATAAAATGTTGATTGAAATCATTCATAATTTGTATTATAAAGGAGATTTCATGTTCTTGATATGGAATCTATGGAAAGTCTAAAATACTTGAATTTTTGCTTTTGAATATATTTTATTTTAAGTCTACAAATGGCTCTCCATAATGTTTAAGTCCAACTTAGAGTTAAGTTCGACTTAGGATCTTTGTGAAATACCCCTGAACTGTTTCCTTTTTCTGTCACTTATTCTAAGTGGAGTGAGAAAAGAAAACAAATTGCAATTGACCATGATATACAATCAACTGATCTTAAGCTTTGTGTTACGGGCCCCAGGACTGTATTCTCTTTGTATAATTTCATTGCTGGATTGGGGCAGGGGAGCGACATGCCCACCTGGCAAACTTCAATCTGACATACCTTAAATTACACCAAAGAGAAACGTGCCCCCAAGTCATGCTTACCCCAAACACTTTGAGACCCTAAAGGCACTATGTACCACTTGCAGGCCAAAAAAATGAAAAGGTTAAATTCCAATGGCATTTGAAAGATAATACTGATTTAGAACTTCCTTCAAAACGAAAATGCTGGAAAAAGTCTTTTTGTGGGAAAATAACGACAGTGAAGTCTAGAAAGTAAACGGTTTCCTTGTATAATTTGAATACTAGGACATTGCTAACGTTTGAATTTCACAGATAGGACATACATGACATATTCATGATTCCTGCAATGTTCTAGATTCTAGACAGAATTTGATGTTGGCTGCAAAAGGGACATTTAAATTAAAAAATAATTATAAAAAAAACATTTTGGTTTGTCAGAGATTTTAGGGATTTGTTTTTCCCCTGCAAAGTGCTAGAGAATCCTAAATCAGCAGTGCTGTGTTTTGGAACAGATATTATTTAGCTGAATAATGAAAATAACACCATCAATTATCATTATTGTAAATTTGTAATTAACACTGTAATATGCATACTTGCATAGTTACATGCACCTAGATACTGGTACACATACTATTCAAAGGCTTTATTGATAACAAAGTTAAACAAGCATACTCTACAAATACAAGCATCCAGGGGCCACCTTAGGGCCCTTGGTGGGGTCCAGGGGGCAGAGCCCCTGGAAGCTCAAGGGTTTAAGGCATTTAATTACCGTGAGATGAGCAACCAGGGAATCGCCTTACGGCCCTTGGTGGGGTCCAGGGGGCAGAGCCCCCGAAAGCTCAGGGGTTTTAGGCATTTAATTACGGTCAGATGAGCATCCAGGGCCCCCCTTAGGGCCCTTGTTGGGGTCAAGGGGGCAGAGCCCCCAGAAGCTTAGGGAAAATTTATGCCATTTCAGCAACATTTGTATATAAATCACTGGTATCGAATTAGAAATAAACCAGCCCCATCAGAACGCTAGTGCGAGGGAGCATAGTGTCCAAGAGGGGTGAAGGTGACGGAAGTGACCCCCTCACAGGTTTTTGAAAAATTGTTGTATTACAAAATTACATTCCTTAGCAAAACTATAGTATAAAAACAAGCAATATACTCTTTTCACACTTCACTTTTCTACAATATTTACTTGTAGGCCTACATTTTGAAGGATATTATGCGAGGGAGCATGGGTCCCGAGCTAGAAGATTTTTGCATTTTTATTAGGGTATTTGTCTAAACGCTGCACTCTTGGGCAGCGCCGTAGCTAGAGTTTGATGTTTGGGGGGCACATACATGTAATTGAACGACTTCCTGGGGAGGGGTCTATGAGGAGGGGTGTCTGATCTTGAAATTTTTTGGGGCCACGTGCCCCTGTGTCCCGCCTGTACTTGTACATTTTGAAGGATATTATGTGAGGGAGCATAAGTCCCGAGCTAGAAGATTTTTGCATTTTTATTTGTCTACACGCTGTACTCTTGGGCCTTCAAGAGCCTAAAAGTGTGTTGTAGTCTTCAGTCAGTATTTGCTATACATTTTTTTTGGAACTTTTCACATTTTCAGGGGACAACCCCCTGGGATCGCCGCCCTGTCCAATGAGAATGAGAGATGACAGTCACTAGACAGTGGTAGACCATATTTATATACTTGTAAGTTGTAAGTTGTAACTTGTATTGTGCAGCGGTTTGCAGTGCAGTGAAACCTGTGAGAAAGTGTATATTAATTTTTATCTTCTTCTTCAAGATAATCTGCCTTCTTCAAAATACTGAGGATTCTTGCAGATCGATGCCGTATATACTCGGCCTGATTGGGGTGTGCAGATGGACCACTTCACCGGAGTTTCCCCCTACTGTTATACATGTACTATAGGGATTGTTATACATGTACTATAGGGATTGTTCTCGTCAACCGATACCGATATGATCGTGATCGGTAGTTGTAAAATGGACAGGCAGGACAGTGGTCTGTGATATTCTTATCGTTGTTTCAGAGGCCGTTGTCGCCTGATTAAAGGTGTTTTAATCTCCAATTCCTGTCTGATCTCTGGTCATTCCTGCACCTGTATGTAAAATGGAGGCCCTGTGTACAGGAGAATCACCACCACAAACAGCTGTTTGCACTTTAATAGTGAATCCCTACAATACGAATAGTGCAGTGGGTGCAAGGGTGGCGATTCTCCTGTACACAGGGCCTCCATTTTACATCCTATCCGAGGGACGGAGTGTTTTCCACTAATAACATAGCCTGCATCTATGAAACAATGGGAGGGGCACATTAACACACAATGCAGGCTTCAGTCAGTCAGTCAGTCAGATTTAGTTGATTTGGGGGTATGTTTCAGTCTCGTTTCAGTCTCGTTTCAGTAGGGTACATCTCCACGCCGGAGTTACGGGTCAAAGTACTATGGTAGTAAGGATATGATTCTGAATTAGCGCCCTGTTTCTACTGTTGAAAGGGGAGAATACACCTGACCAAGAACAAGACTTCAAACAGGATAGTTTATGTTAACACAACAATAATAATAGCTTTATTCTACTAAGACTCTTGAACCGAAACCATAGTTGTTGCTAGCCTTTCCCAAAGTCCCTGCATCTTTTTATCTTACTTCTGTACAACAAGTCATATGTAGTCTAATCACTTTGTGTGCCAACAAAAGGTGCAGGTGCTAACTTCATGTACTGTACATTATAATCTCTTATACTGTAGGGGCGAGAAATTTTACTAATAGATCTATAGACCTACTTGTATTAAATATAAACGATTAAAAAGACATGTGAAAATACATAAGACTTACCGTGAATTTCGGATTCTCTTAGGCATGGTATTCTTTGACTTCTATGCGAAATGTAATGCATGTACTGTGTGTGTGCGAAACATAATGTAAATCATACGAGGTATAGGTCGTCACCGCACCGTCAGCGCTGTTTATCGTATCGTACGCAGTACAGCTAGCCTATGCTACTCGTTTCGTCTCAACGTCCACCCACGTACGTCTACACCGTACCGTCACACGGCAGTACACGTGCGTGCAGTACACCGAGACCTTGCACACAATCATAAACACGGACGCCGCAGCATCTCATACACGCGCGGTACGGTACATGCGATTGCATAATATTGCGTAATATTGAAAACGAATGTCATGAGGGAGGGAGGGTAGGCCCTAATGGTTAGAGGGAGAGGGAAAGGGAGGGGATATAGGGGAGGGAAGGGTGGGGGGGGGATAGGGGAAAGGGGGCGGATCGAGGGGGAACCCTAATGCAAACTTCTACCACTTCTACGCCCTTCCATCGATAAACAGTTTTTATCTGCATGGAAATTACAAAACATACAGGCCTGAATCGGATCACGTCCCGGTACGTCATTCATAGGCCTATCTTATTTTTCGATAGGGCCTATTAATTGTTTGAGAATTATTTTCCTGGAGAGAAACCT
The DNA here is from genome assembly GCA_037976565.1 of Mesocentrotus franciscanus. NCBI lineage: Eukaryota > Metazoa > Echinodermata > Echinoidea > Camarodonta > Strongylocentrotidae > Mesocentrotus > Mesocentrotus franciscanus. The sequence continues at coordinate 1,956,462 of CP137673.1, forward strand.
TTCATGTGCAAATATTGTGAGAAGATATTCAACTCATCTGGTATGATAACTCTGGATATAACCGTTACTTGATTTAAAAAGACGTTATCATGCACTGCTTTTTATGGTCTCCATTGCGTTAGTAGATTCCAGGAAAATATCACTTACGGGGGTTCAAAATAGCAACAACAAAAATCGCCTCGCCGCTACGCTCCGCATCGTCACTGGGTCAACCCCCCCCCCTTAGCTAAAAGCTAGATCCGCCCTAGATAATGGTGACCAGCAGTGGCGTAATGAGCAAAAAAAGTTTGGGGGGGGGGGCAGACAAAACAAATCCGCATCACCCCACTCTTACATGCAGGCCCCGCTGAACGTTTTTCAAAGTGGGTGGGGGAGGCTAAAGTATTTACGATCAGGTAGAGCGTAGCATAAGTTGGCGTGGGGTCTAGTGGCAAACCCCGGCGGGGGTCAAGGGGCGGAGCCCCCGGAAGCTCAGGGGGTATGGGCACTTAATTACGGTCAGATGAGCATATTTTGGTACCTTATTGATGACACTGGCAGGTCACTAATTCTCTCTCTCTTTTTTGCGGGGGCAGGCCCGCTCGGCCATCCCTGGATCCGCGCCTGCAAATAACTGTATCTCAACAGTCACAATGTGCATTGCATACAGTATTTGTTGCTAGGCTAGGCAAGACAAACTTTATGGTTTGCCCTACCTAACACATAATTATGCAGTCTAGCTGCAATCTGACTCATTGAAATACAATTAGTTTGAACAGGTGAATGTAATAATTTGTACTGAGGCACTCCACAAAGACGCATGCATTATATTTGGTTACACAGTCATATACATTTGGCAAAGTAAGGGCGAGTTTCACCTTTGATGTTTTAAATATCGTCAGCAATTTTGTGAGTAGTAGGCCTAATCGAATCATATTAAATGTACTGGGCGATACAATGAACAAATCAATCTCCATGAAATCAGAAGCGGTTCTAGAAGATTTTTGGGGGGCGGGTAGCTTGAGCCCCCAAACCGCTCTAGAATCTCTCCTGAATGAAATAAAACTCGTCAACATTCTGCAAGAACTAAATTCTTCATGTTCATCTTTTAATCAATACAATATAAAATAGAATAAAACATATCATACACAGGTATCAATAACAAAGATGAGGCAGATATTTTCATCAATATTCGAAAGAGGCAGCAAACAATGATATCGTCAAATGATATTTCGTGGTTTATGCCGCTGGTTTAATTGGATTAAGTCTTGTATAATCATCTGTTACATCCTCAGGGATTGAATATAGATCGGACAAAGGTTGAACATGCTGAAAAATTAACCACCGATGAAGATCTTCATGCCCGACAATAGTTTAAAGATATTTTTACTCGGGAAAGGCCTCAGCTTGGAGATTCAGCACAGTATACAACAGATAGATACATTTGGATGGTAAATTGTATTCTTGATCGTAGTGAACTTTCAGTTCCTTAATATATATTGCACATTTGAATGGATTTTAGATGGATGAAACCGAGCAAATAGATTGTATATATGAATATATGAATATCAAATTGATTTAAAATGAGATTAACGAAGATACCAATGTTTGAAAAATCTCTGACAATTATAGGAGTCTCCGAACAGGTGGATTACAAAACACAACAGGTGGCGCCTTTTCACCCTGCAAGTTGTATGAAGACAGGGGCAGAAGGGCTGACATGATGAAACGATCATCAATGAAGGATTTTCAAGGGATCCACAGCTTGAATGGGCCCATGGATCTGTTCCCTTCGAATGTATTGGCTGGCAAATTATTCTTGAAGATTTTGTAGTACTTAGGTACCACTCTCGACTATAACAGTTGCATAAAATACATCATCAATATTGCACTTGAGTTTGTCGTCGACGTATCATCAAACTGGAGCTAAAATGCATCTGGCTTATAAATTCATCCATGGTTCTGAAGATTGTCAAATTGTAATGCGGTCTGAAACATGTTAATTGAACCGTATGCATGGCATACTGTTGAGTTGTACTCAAACAAGGAATATATAATATGTTTACAACAGAATACACATGTATAAGTTTTAGTGAGGCGATATCTTTTTTGAAAGACATAATTATGACGTTTATAACTGAATACAAGTTTCTTAGTAATCAATGACCTTTTCCTGACTCATATCAGAACCTCAACATATTTTAACATGAAAGAAACATAAAATAACAAAACCTTCATACAGACATTATTAATAAAGAAAAAAACACACCCTAAAGACACGTTTACAATTGATAAACAGAGATATAAGCAATTATGTGTAAAACAATTTATGAGACATTTATAAGAATAAAATATTTTCTCATTTTTATTGAAATTGTAAAAATCGAGACACATTAAACATCATTTCAGAAGGCCTCAAAAGAGAACAAATTCTTGGATTAAACATTCAGATTCATATCTCTACCACGTCTACCATCAACGATGCCACTGACAAGTACCATACAGCTAGGCTGATCTTTGATTTGCTATGTGGTGTGGGATGTAGGGAGGGTGTTAACACGAGCCTGGAAGAAGAGTGTCCCAGTCTTGCAGAATCGACCATTGATAAGAGTATCCGTCTTCATGAACTGTAGCCTTCCACGACGTTGCATTGTGCTCTGTACCTCGTGAGGGCGTGGCATCTTGTGGCACGTGATAGTGGTATTCAGATGATTCTCGCAGTCCGACTGGTCAAATAGAGTCAGGCTACAGACAGCACTGAATGGGAAATACAGGTTCCTGTCGTTCTCTCCTTTGCATAACATGATAAAGATGGAAGTATAGGAGTCTGAACGTGTCACATGACCTCTCAATTCAAGGCAGAGGCGGAGCTTGTAACCAGCTTGAGAGGTGTAGAAAGGTGGGCTCAAAACAGGTGCAGTGAAGTCACGGGAAGATATTTGGACCTTCCATTGAAGCTGGCCTGAGTAATTGGTGTTCGTTGCAAGCGAAATTTCGTTTCTTAAACTGCTGACTTCTCCAGAGAGCTCTCTTATTTTCCTGTAGAAAAATAGCATGGATAATACTTCACGTATAATATGTGCTTCTTTTCACAATAAAATATACTTAACGAATTCATGTTCACCGTCAAATTTTTATCAAATTTTAAAATGTGTTGGACATTTAGTTTCAACGAATTATCCAAAGGCATGAAATATACAATGCCCCCAATTTCGCCCAGCTTATGAAAACATAAACCATTGTATACCTCACCCCCACCCCCTCCCCTCCCCTTCTTCAATCGTCATCATTTCAAAGGAAAATCGCGCAAATCTTTGTGGAATATGTAAACCATCAAATTAATCTCTTCCAAAAACAGTTAATGTGTTTTTTATCAAAGTTACTGAACACGACATACTTATGACGTTTTAGAACTACCAGCGACCATGTTAAAGTATACGGGAGAAGGTTTCTTTTAGTACAACCTTGCATATAAGTTCATAAAAATAATCGACTTTTGGCTTATGCTATACTTCATCAAATGACATGTGCTTTTGGCCTATAAGGTGGTACAAATTGAGATTACGAACCTGTCATCATCTGCATTCTGTCCGACTAATCTGGAGCAGGTCTCCTGTAGCTCATGTATAGTGGAGGACTGTTCCTGGACATGCTCGGTCTGTGTGGTGTAGTGAACTAACAAGAGATCTAGATGGAGACCTTGAGATTCCTGGCTATGGAGCTGAAGATCACATCGTCTTACCTGTAATACAGAAAGGTTATAATCAGTTAATTTCAAATCTCTGCTCATTGATTGGCTTGTCGACTGACTTTCTCGATTGATGGTCAACTGTGTGGGTTGCATACCTATCGTATTGCCTATTGGAGTGCCAAGTTAGGTGCCGAGTTGGATGCCAAGTTTGGTGTTGTGAGAGATGCAGGTAGGCTACCAATTAGGTTGCCAAGAGAGGTGTCAATATGGGTGCCAATTTGGGTACCGATAGGGTGCCGACAGGGTGGCGAATGGGGTGGCCATAAGGATGCTGCTGACAACAGTACACAGAGAGGTGCTGAGAGGGCTGCCAACTGGGATGCTCAGAGGGGTACCGAGATAGGTGCTGGATAAGTTGCCGAAAGGGGTGCCGAGAGGGTGTCGAAAGAGGGTCAGACTTTGGTGCGGATTAGGGTGCTAAGAAGGTTGCGATGCCGATTAGTGTGCCGATTTTGGTGGGAGTACAGTACCCATTATTGTGCCCATTGGGTTGCCGAGAACGGCGCCGAAAGAGGTGTCGATGGGGCAAGGGCGGATCCAGCCGGCGGCAAGGGAGGGGGCCTAAAAAGGGGCCCACTTCGTGCGAAAATTTGAAAATCGTGCCGGTCGATATTTCGCTCAGTGGGGTAGTGAGCAAAAAAATTGGCACCAGAATTTTTTCCACCCCTTAGGCGCCAGGGGGGCCCAACTTCTTTTTTCAAAAAGGGTGTTTTTACCTGTTTTTTTCTAGGGAGGGGCCCGGCCCCTGATCCGCCACTGCGATGGGGTGCCGAGAATGGGGTGCCGAGATAGGGGTACCGAGTTGAGTGCCGTGTTGCCAACAGGGGTGTCGATGGGGGTTTCCATTGGGTTATTGAGAGGGGTGGCAAGAGGGTGCCGAGTAAGGTGTCGAGTAGGTTGCCGATTAGAGAGCCAATTGGGATACCGAGTGGTGTAACGAGTTGGGGTAAAGGGAGGAGGGGGTAAAGTGTAGTGCCGAATAGAGTGCTTATGGGGTCCATTTTAGGTGCCGAGATGGGTGTAGAGTTGGGTGCAGTATTGAGAGCCGCGTGATGTGTCGATTCTGGCGACAATTTGGGTGCCATGTTAGAGTCGACCCGGACCGGACCAGCAAAGCACGTGTCGTAAAAACGATGAAATTACCCTGTGTAGCTCAGCACACATCGTAGTTACACATGGTTGACAGATGAACATTTTGAATATGTCAACAATAATCGTAGGGTAACTGTTGCTCCTGTTTTCGTTACCAGGCTCCCGATTCAGCCAGGAGCACCCAGAGCTCGATCGGGAAAGATCGTCAGCCAACCCGACAAAGGCTTTACTTATACTGTTTCGAGCGTCTGATACGATGAGGAATACCCCCTCTCCCACTCCCACACACTCACACACACACACATACCTAACTTCAAAAATAAAAACACGTCATCGCGGACAGGCAGTGTCTGTCGATACCTCGAAACTTTTTCGTAATTTTTGGACACTCCTTAATTTTACCCCACGGAGCCACAATATTGTGTCTGGTCTGCACGTTGTTTGACATGCAGTAAAATAGTTATCAATTTTCAGATGTCTTCCGGCTCACTGATAATGATAACTTCGTAATGCCTGCGTCACTTATCCAACGGTCTCCGGCCGAATTTGTGGATCGCCAGAAAGTCGCCGAATTTCAAACCCGCCAGGGAGTCGAGCGTATTTTTCGCTTGAAATCTACCCTGTCACATATTGGACGGGTCTTTGGAGGTGCCCTTTGAACACTAGTGATCAAAAATCGCCCATCGCCCGTTAGTAAACAAACGACATAATGGCGGGCGCCGTCCGAGTTTCGGTCGATGATCAATAGGTCTGTCGGTGACCGCCCGACGTCCTGCCTGGCGTCCTCCGACGCGTCCGCGCCTCGAATTTATTATATAGGACATTTAAAAAGTTGTACACATCATAAATCTGAGGTCTGGGATTCCTGAGTTGACAGGAAGAGCCCAGCTGTACAAGTCGGGCGGGAAACGGGAGGGGGTCGTTCGAGTATCGTAGGGAGCCCGTGTGATGGCGGCCCCGCAGCTCTGCCGACCTCCGTCCGAATTTTAAAGCCCCAAATGGTCTAAAATCGTCGGATTGCCGCCCGAAAATATAAATCGAATGTTTGCCTATGCACGAGCGATCTACGGGCGACCTGCTAACGAGCTCTGCGACCTCTAAATTCGCCATTGGAAAATCGCTGAATTGGGAGCAGGTTTCGGTGCCCTGGGAACGTCGGCCAACCCCTAGAAAGCGCGGCGGAACCCGCAGTGATCGAGCAGACACCGAACGTATTCCTGGCGAAAATGCCCTTTTGAGCTCGCAAAGAAGTCGGGCGGGCTCCGTCAGTGGCGGATCCAGGGGTGGGGCCCGGCCCCTCCCTAGAAAAAAACATGAAAAACACCCTTTTGGGAAAAAAAGAAGATGGGCCTCCTGGCGCTCAAGGGGTGGGGTGTTTTTTTTTCAATTTTCGAAGGCAAAAAAAAAAAAAAATTGTGCTCACTTGGAATTTGCATGTGTAGTTATACGAAAATATGTCTTGATTTTTTGAGCTGTTCAAGAAACTTATTTGATCATGAAAATGGTACACATGTATTTGAAAACACATTCACATAGCATGCATAAACCATTGAATGGAGAGGGTATATGAGAGACACGGTATTAGAGACACAAGATAAAAGAGGTTACAGATAGAAAGCGACAAAGAGAGAGAGATAGAGAGGGACAGAGAGAGACAGAGAGAGAGAGAGACGGGGGGCAGAGACAGAGAGACAGAGAGGGGGGCAGAGACAGAGAGACAGAGAGAGAGAGAGGAGGATAAATTATGAAGTTCAAATTCGGGATGAAGAAGATGTATAAGTTTCTTTATACCTGTGCATGGCATCCCATAGCACCAAACTTGCATGGAACCATAGACTTAGGACAGTCTCCGTCTTTATGATCCGTGTGCTTGGGCATCTGTAAAACACAATGGTACAAAGGTTAGAGGTCAATAAAGATCATGACTTTCATTTTTTGACATTCAGCCAAAATGATCAGGCAGAACTCGTGGGAATAAACTATATTTATTTCAAGTTTGTGGCATATTTGGAATCATTATTTGTTTATGCTGTCTTGGAGGAGGGAGGCTGTCGCAAAGTGAACAATTATTAAAGGGCATTCTAGAATATATCAGGATATTTATTTAAAGAAAAAACCTCAATAAACTCGACTCATAACAGTTATATGCCCTATTATCAAATGTGTAATAAAAGCAATATGGGGAGGGGGAACGTTAGCATTTTTAAGGCACATCCCTCTATAAGTGGCGAGTAAGTCTGCTAGCTATTATAAAGATTAAAACCTAGCTTTCAACAAATTAATCTGATTATTAAACATAATTCATGTGAATACTGGCAGATTTGAAATTTCTATCGGTAAGTTCCCTGTCTGAATTGAAAGAGCCACACGATTCAGAAAAATTTCCAAAATTATTGGAGGAAGGCAGGAAGCAATCATCCCCCGCCCTTCCTATAAATCGACGCCCTCGAGCGAAAGGGAAAGAATGACGGTCTGAATGAATGGTGGTGCCACTTTAATTTTGATTGGCTCCCTTGAAAAAAAAGTTGGGCAATCGTTCAAGAATGGAAGGCATGCACTCACATCCTCTCGTATAATGTTGACCTTCCCACACAGAGGGCAGTCTATAGCATACCTAGGACACAGAAGGAGTTGATGTTGCTGAAAGAAAGTCAAGAGGCAGTATAAACAGTGTCATAAGCAACACGGCCACCATAACAGAAGTTATTATGATTCTTACGCCATCGTCTAGTTGGCGAACAATGTTTATGTCAACATGATTTCATAGAAAGCAATAGAGTACCGAAGTGCGCACGTCATATATTCGCTCATCGTCCAGGTTACTGGTTCTAAACAACACTCTGCACATGAGGTTCACCGCGAAATCATTCAAGCAACGGGCTGGAGCAAGGCGAATTCAGTGTTTGGGGCTGGTGTGATCACGACACCATTGTTTAGCTCAAACTTGTTTGGAACCAGCAACCTTGACAACTTGGCCAGTATGACGTCACACTTCGGTATTCTATATAACATGGCATTAAATACGACAATAATAATAGTAACATAGAATCTTGTATAGCGCTCATGTCTGGCACATTGCCACTCCTAGCGCTCCATTCTTACCCCGCTTTAGCAGGGCTGCCATGACCATGATTGCAGCGCTCGTGCATTATTTCCTTCCAGATACACATTTACCTCACCTGGGTCTAGTGTGTCAAAATATGTAGATTGATGTCTTGCCAAGGGACATTTAGTGCTGCGACAGGGATTCGAACCACGTACCTTGTGGTTCACAGTCCGGATACTCGTTCACTATACCACAACACCTCTATGGCAAAAGATTACACTGTCTACATCATTAAAGTGCCGGTTCAAAGAAAATCACAAATATGGCAAATAACGTATCACTAGAAACTGGTAAGCTAACGGATGGCCATCGTACAAGTTTTAGGTCAACTACATATCGGGTGATTTATAAAAATACAAATAAAACCACCTTCATAGCATCTGGGATATGCGAGAGATTCGCCAGAAAAATAACGATGTTTTAATGCCGTCACAATATGAACTAATCCTGCCCAAGCAGACGACATCCCATAAAGAATGAACATAATTGCAATGCTATTATTTCTCAAATTATAACGAGTTTAGTTCAGTGGTGGATTTTTCACCATTCAAAAAGGGATATGAAACCGATTCTGATAACTAAATTCTTTTGTTTGTAAATACACAGGATAGGGGTTAATGAACAATCAAAGAAACTACACTTTCAAATTAAAAAAACCCCGGAATGATAGCATGGACGGCATTTGTTCCCTCTTGAAACGCCGAACATACCGCGGTGTATGCGGCTGAAAATACAATGGCGTCTTATTTTGTTTACAAGCGACGGATTCCTTTATATTTTTAATCCTTGCATTTTTCATCAAAATAATACCATGCACGGGGTTTAGAGTAAGGCAATAGATTAAACATTTAGCCTGAGGGTAGTGAAGTAAGAGAAATAACTGAAGAGAAGATAATAAAACAGGCACTGAAAATGTGTGAGATGTCATGGGACATCGTCTGCTTGTGCAAATCATGTTCAACATGTGACGTCACACATCTCAGCAGCGATCGGAGAGATTTTCAGGTGCTATGCCGGGGCTGTATTTAAGCGTTTTGTAATTGATAATAATCATTACTTCGAATGTTTTCAAGCATTGAATTTTGATGACCTTGTCCAATCAAAGTTTTACCTTTGCAATAATCACAATAAAGTTAGTATTTAAAATTAATGAACCTTACACATTTAAAGCATTAACAAATTTGACTTACATCGAGAGATTTATATGCTACGCTTTGCTGACAATATGTACATTCTACCAGCCTTGCAGGGCAGTTATTATGGTGCTCCTCTGCATCCATTCTCTTGTGGTGTGTGAGGCATCCATTGGAACACGGTATCATCGCATGGAGACAATCACCGGTGTGCTCCTAAAACAAACAACATTCATATAGCACATTTCATATTTGATACAACGCATTCAAATCTAATGCATCGACAAATTTGAAGAAGAAAGAAGAAGTTACAATTATCATAATACTGCCTGCCACAGATACAAGTGTCCCGGTCTATGAAAATTTGATCAGTTTTATTGGCGTGTCAGTGAACTTGAATGCCATTGTTCTCCACCTCCCCATAAGCCAAGAGTCACGATGATTTTCACTACATAAAGTGCAGCTGCATGTGTTTATCTTTATGGTCAACAAAAGGTACTAAGTTTCCAAGTTGGAGTAATTCATGAAATGGATTTGTCACTATTATGTAAAAAGAAAGAAACAAAGAAAAAAAAACCCAAATGAACAAAAATTCATTATTTTGAATACATTAATAAAATACATGGTTACTCGTTTGCCATTATTTAGAATACAACCCACCTCTAATAAGCGAAGCTCTCCCTTCCATTCACAGTCCACATTGGTGCAGAGTACTAATAATGATAATACTTCTCTCTTCATGGCAACGTCTTCAAACACCTGAGTAGCAAATACACACTGTGAATTGAAGACTGTATTCATATACTTGTGAGACAATATCGATAAAAAGCAAAGACCTAGAGGTACATTTGTTTACATAACACATCACGATTACAGAGTATCGTCTTTTTATAAATACAATTCAGATTTTAACAAATCTACCTTTGTTTTTCTTTAGACACTATACACGTACAATTTCAGAGTGAGCCCCTGAATCATGATTCGATTTGTCACTTTATCCAGCTGCAAAACGTCAAACGAAAGAAGGAGAAGAAGAGTTTCGAAGAAGAAAGTGTCATTTAAAGTTTATTGGGATATATATATATATATATATACACTGTATATATTTTAAATTGAATTGAATTTATTTTCTTCTGCACACCATACAAATCAAATTACATTTTAACGATACAACATATACAAAATATAACAATTTTTTTTTGAACGTATACACAATATAATAATAGAAATGTTGACATTAAAACAAAATGGAACTGATACACACTATCAAGAATTATTCATTAATAAATTTGCAGAAGAAGAAGGGCTAACACAATAAGCGTTTGCTCGATAGCGTGATAGCGTGATAGCCCGGGATGGGGTGGATGATTAAAAGTAGGTCAACCCCAATATCCAACATGCATCATTGAAAATAAACGAATAATGACGAAGTGAATGTTAGGGAATGGGAGTTTGTGTGAGAGAGTTGAAAGGGAGAGACACAGATACAGAGAATGAGTGCGAAGGAAGGGAAGAGAGCCGGATGGAGTGAGAGGTCGTGAAGCTTTAAAAGAGAACGAGAGAGAGAAAGAGAGAGAGAGAGAAAGAGAGAGAGAGAATGAGAGAGATATATATATATATATATATATATATATATAAAGTGGGAAATGCAAAAAAAAAAAAAGAGCGAGAGAGAGAGAGACGGCGTGGGGAGTAGGCGATACGATAGAGCGGCGTTTTTAAACTTTATTTTTCAATCACGGTTTCTAATATTTGGTGTTTCGCGAAATCGAAATGGAAGCTCTCATTACCAATCATGTGAAAGAATATGTTTTGAATAATACGTAATGATATTTTGCCGGGAAACCGCCTACTAATTGATATATTTGGTAAATTATTATATCTATTGGGACCAAATAGATATCGCGCACTTGGTCGAGTAGTCCCATATACATCTTTCTGTGTATACAGTGCTTGTAACTTTACCAAGACTGGGCCAAATTTCTTATCATTTTGATGATTCCAGAACCTTGCAGTACACACCAATACTTATATGCTAGATGATCAACCTTTTCTGATCGATTTCACAACGTTTCTTTCACAATGCAATCGCATGACCAGAACTGGTCTTTATCTTTAATGTAACTATATTTCTCTCACGGCACTCCTAGAGATGTCTAGATGTCTTGCGGCACCCCGGTTGAAAAACGCTATATACGATAGAGAGTAACAAAAAAAGATGAGAGAAGGAGAGAAATGAGAGAAGGAGAGAAATGAGAGAAGGAGAGAAATGAGAGAAGGAAAGAGATGAGAGAAGGAGAGAGAGAGAGAGAGAGAGAGGAGGGAGAGAGAGAGAGAGAGAGAAAGATGATAAAAACTTACTTCACTGCGGACATCAAAGAAGAGTTTATCCAGAGGACATTTAGCAACGTTACCCGGACTGAAAGATTTAAAGAAGAACACATGCAAATTGAAATAACCATTAAACACCACACCTGACTCAATCCTACATTTTCATTTTTTTCAATTGCATGTCGGATTAAACAACTGACGTTCAATTCGTTTTGAGGAATATCACAGGTTACAGATTATCATATATATTAATTGAAACTAAGTTCATAGAAATGCGAATTAAGACACAACATTTAATTCATTTTTTTAAAATTAAAATTCCTTGCGATTATAAAACATTCTATACTATGTATTCCTAAACCTCTGATCCACAAAGTGATTAACAAAATATTATCTGCAACCATCACCTGTCCATAACAAATGAGCTAGGTGCACCTTAAATAAGACATTAATATGTAATATTTGTGCGTATATTTTCAATTTCCCAACGAATATTCCATTTTTGCTGTCCTACATAGAACTGCATGCCTGAAAAAAAATTAATATATAATGAAAAAGGACCTTTTTTAAATAGATATCTTACCCGCTTGCTAGCGTCAAGCATACTTTGCAGAATCTGTGCCCACACTTAGTCTGTAACGGATCACGAAGAGCTGACAGACAGACCGGACAAACATATTTCTTATCCAGTGGAGTCTCGAACTGAGCCTCATATCCACACACTGCAGAAACCTCTGAGCCATCATTGGTCGACATGGGGCTTGGTGTCGGGGAGACGGCAGTTGCCGTCGCCGCTCCTTCGGTATCGTATGCCGCTCCTTCGGTATCGTATGTCGCTCCATTTCCGATGGGGCTATCTTCCTCCAGCACCATAGTTCCTTCTATCCCAGTGAAATGGTCGAAAGTGCCCCGCCCAAATCGCACACCAAAGCGTTGATCTCTGCGTTCTCGCCGAGTACCAAAGTGATCATAGAATCCACGAATCGTACGACGACTAACTGGCATCCTGACTTGATTTTTGTCCTTAGCTCTCAGGTAATGGCAACACAATGAAATAGTGAATTTTAGAGCATCTGAAAGAAGATGATGATGAAAGTATCTCCTATCAAAATACTCCCTCGAGGACAACTCATTCACTTCATAGGAACGAACCAATTGAAAACGCTGATGCCGCTAAAGCGGTGGTGCGAACAGTTCTTGTTGAAATGCAATGGACCAGTTCACTGTATTCAAGAACATGAAATGGATTTCATCTACAGTTAAAAAAACATTCAGTTCCCCTGTTACGCGCTAATGTTCCTCAACTATTCCATTCGTTTGTATTGTACATAATTATATCGCATTCTCCGTTGTTGGAATGCAATTTGCATACATTAGTTGTTGATTTGTCGGGTAAGCCTCACGTAAGAATTTGGGTCGTTATGCAACCATTGCAGAGGTATGCATACAATGTGAAGATATTTCTGAACTAATCTATTTAAATGGTCATCAACCGACCCCAACAAGTCGAGTTCATTTAGGTGTGTCTATAGTGACATGTACGAAATTGTATAACGCTCCAGACTTATATAGACAAACTCATAATGGAGCATAGCAATATTTATGACAGAGCAATCCCATGACAGGCGCGTAGCTAGGATTTTATTTTAGGGGCGGTAGTGAGCACGCAAAACGTGCGAATAACTTACAGAGCGCCCGAAGCGCGCTCCCTGGGGCGGGGTGCAGGAGGGGAGTTTTCCCCCTCCCGCGCGGAAGCTATGACATTTCATTAAATTATTAGAAAAGGAAGATGATTCGTTGTACCGTTCTCGGCTCTTAATCCTTATCTGAATTCAGTTTCCCCCCTCCCGCGCGAAGCGCGGTTCAGCTTTGACGTTTAATTAAATTATTAAAGAAAAAAGTCGATTCGTTGTACCTTCTCGACTCTTAACCTTGTCTGAATTCAGTTTCCCACTCTCGCGCGAAGCGCGGAAACTTTGACGTTTCATTATTAGAGAAAGAAGACGATTCGTTGTACCGTTCTCGACTCTTAATCCTTGTCTGAATTCAGTTCCCCCCCCCCTCCCGCGCGAAGCGCGGAAGCTTTGACGTTTTATTAAATTATTAGAGAAAGATGAAGATTCGTTGTACCGTTCTTGACTCTTAATCCTTGTCTAAATTTTCAAAAAATGTTTCTTTGTCTGCTCCTTTTTCTTTCTTCGTCCTCTTACTTTTTTCTCTCCCCCCCCCCTCTCTCTCTCTCTCTCTCTCTTTTTTTGGCCGGCGGGTTTTTTTGGGGGAGGCGACCCACCCCCCCCTCCCCCTGGCTACGTGCCTGTCCCATGACCTCTTTCGTGTCCCACGCAGCGATAGCCTTGAATGATATAAAATAGCCCCACTTTCCGCCATGGTGGACATTTTTGTGCCGTTATGCTGTTTAATCAAATGCGATGTAAATAATTCATTCGTGTAATCTGAGTACAATAAGGAAGATATTGAATTCTAAATTATCACCCAATTTATGTTTTTTTGAGATTACCAAAACCAGTCAGGCTCTCATCTATTTTGATTAAAATTAATGATAGGCCTAATGGAGAAGTGAAACGAGGCTCAAAATATCTTTATATTCCACAAGAAGGTGAATACGTGCCTAATATAAGAATGATTGTTCTCTTTGTTCATAAATATTGGTGGCAAATCTTAAAGTGTTGGCAACGTTTCCATGTTTTTTACTTGATGGAAAAATGTTAGCAAATTTGCCCAATGTCAACTTCCCTTGGAAATGGTTTCCGCTGACAATATAATGTTGATGAAATTAATATATCTAGATTTCTAGATTATTGAAAACAATGAAAGAAACATGACCTACGCATGTACTTTGGTTTTAATAGCGCCACGGAAGAGTTCGGGTCTAAAAGTGGAGACCCGTGGGCCTACCCTTTCCTAAAATGTCACTAGGTCACTCACCCGAGTCCCTGCTTAGGACCCAAGTTACGAGGGAAGGCTAATGTGTAAGCATAATAATATACATTACACTATCTGTCCTTTCTTTGATGAAACCTCGGCTGACAATTATATAAATGTTTTTAAATTCTTCAGTGTATGTTTCCTGAGAAGTTCTTAGGTTATTAATTAATTGCTATTATAACAAGATATTAGTTTGTTTTGGTAAACAAATGCACGTGTGTAGCGCTCAGCTGTTTTGCCAAAATACGTGACGTCAGGGGGAAGCCCGGGTCATGTGACTTCATTCACGGGCCGAGATCTTGACGTCAGAGCAAAGCTGATTGGCTTTGCAAAGAAGAGCTATTCGCGCGGGCTTACGGCCGTACGTGCACGTTCGATCGTACGTCCGTACAACAACAGCTGAACTTCAAAATGCCGTCCGAGCAGCAGAAGGCTTCGGCTAATCAAGTCGTTTCTTCACAACCAGAAAAACCTTTCCACTACACGTAAGTAGAAGAATCATATTTATACAATTTTCTGCTTCATTCTGTGATTGTTTCAAGAAATTTCCGTGATGATTTAACCATGTTTTATGCTTTACTTTTCAGTTACTTGAAGGAGTTTCGTACACAACAATGCCAGGATTTCTTGCAGCACAAGTGCCCAAATCATCGGCCGTTTACCTGTTTTCATTGGCATTTTCTGAATCAACGAAGACGAAGACCGATTCGTAAACGTGATGGAACTTTTAATTATAGCCCGGATATATATTGCTCCAAGTACGATGAAACTTCAGGCCTTTGTGAAGACAGAGATGAGTGAGTATTGCCATTGTTTTTGTCAAAGATTGGGCGAGTCGTAATGAAAATCAGTCGGCAGCTGTAGCTGTAGCGTGTGTTATTGACGCCATGTTTGTTATTGCCGATACGCAGATAACTTGTTGACATATTTTGACAGATATTTGCACTCAAGTAGGCAAAATGACAAGAAGAATTCATTGATGTAATGACCACCAACTTATGTCAAATTTATTCCAGACTCTTTTGTTACTATCAAGATAATGTGTTACATGTGTAAAACGGCAAAATGGGCCGCAGTGTCAATGTAGTTACAACTAAACAAGGCAATGTGCTATTGCGAAATGTAGTGTAGGCCTAGTGGATTCATATTTGGGCGCGCTCCGCACGTTTTATGCGTGCCTTGTTTTTGTTTGGAGCATGACCACTACAGTATGGGTTGGGCACGGCGTGTTATGATCCAGGCAAGCGAATGGATCAGTTCGGCTCGGCCCACATATTTGTTTAGGAGTTGGGGTAATCGGTTGATCATCAGCATTTTCTCCAAAATAGAGGCTATTTGAAGATATATTGGTTGTAAACATTGATATGAATAGAGCTATTTTCAGGCTTCTTCAAAATCAAAAAGACAAATGCAAGTAGACTTTTCTAGACTAGCTAGATCTAGACCTATGTAATGTTTAACTTAAGTAGACCTACTCTAAGTAATCTCATAGCCATTTACTACATCATTATGTGAATTTAATTTGTTCATATTTTCTTTGTGTAGTAATATTGCTACATGTATGACCATGAGCATTTTACTGAAGCTTTGTGCACTTCAAACAAATTTATAATTGTACATATTAATTTTAGTCATAATTAATCTACTAGTACTACTGGAGTACTGGTATGCATTTTTCAAGGGTTGTTTTATGCAAAATTTATCATGAGCTTTAAATTTTAATGAGTTTTAGATTTATCTGGGCACAGAAAGCTAACAAAGACAAACTAGCAGTAGCATGGAATGAAAAAAATAGCTTTTAGTTTTAATTAATGTGGAATGGGGTCCTTGTTAAATTGATGTCTATTGTCAATTGTCTAGTTTAATCTCCGAAGGTTTTTGAAAAGGATGATGAGGGATTAAAAAAATATATATATTTGATATATGAGTGCAAATTAATGGTGTAGGGTCAATTTTAACAGAAGTTTATAAATGCAATTTAATTTAATACTTTTGTGCACAATATGCTCCAATCAAGTTGCAGTTTTCTGTGTAATTAATATTCTTTGTTTATTGTCAAGATTTTGCAGATTTTTTATTCATATGAGAATAAATAAGTAAAATGGTGATGAATTGGGAAATACATGTAGATGTTGAGACATGTACATGTAAGGACTCAGGAGTAAGGATCAGTTTTAATTAGACTTACACATTGACATAGAGTACTTAAAGAGAAGGTTGAGTTCTGGGAAGAGGTGAAAAATAATTTGTGAGCATTAACATTGTATTATGCAAGAGTGGAAGAACATCAGAGAAGAAATGTTTCCTGAAAAGTGTGACTCTTTAAATGCCTTAATATTTTAAATATGGCCTGTAACATCATAAAAATCGGGACAGATTTTTATGCCACATGTTCGTGTAGTCCCATATACATCTTTCTGTGTACAGTGCTTGTAACTTTACCAAGACTGGGCCAAATTTCTTATCATTTTGATGATTCTAGAACCTTGCAGTACACACCAATACTTATATGCTAGATGATCAACCTTTTCTGATCGATTCTACAACGTTTCTTTCGCAATGTAACCACATGACCATAACTCAACTTTATCTTTCAGGTTGTTTTGTAAGGTTTGCAGCAGGTTCTGTCTTGACTGTACACACATGTACATGTACATTGCGTACATGTATCTGCAGTCTTGCCTGATATTAATATCAAGCAAATCTAAGTACCGGTACATGACATGTAATTTTGTCCCTTGGTCATCATGGCATGTAACCAAATGAATGAAAGTCATCTAGAGGTGTCGTGGTCGAGTGGATACGTCACCGGACTGTCGATCACAAGGTCCGCGGTTCGAGTCCCACCGCGGCACTAATGTCCTTTGGCAAGACATTGATCTACATTTGCCACTCTCCACCCAGGTGTTAAATGGGTACCCGGTAGGATGCGAAAGCCAATGTAGTATGCTTAGCAATTTGAGCTTAGAAGCTCTTGCTGGAATGCTCCCCAGGGAGTGGAGAAAGTGCATACATTGTGTGCGGGCAAGCCAGAATCCGATGACCGGGGGTAATAACTGTAAAGCGCTTAGAAACTCGGACTTGCCGATGTATTAAGCGCTATATAAGCAGATATATTATTATTATTATTTATTTTTTTTATTTTTTTATTATTATTATTATCTAACTTTGACTTTTACAGCACATCAAGGTGACTACCAGATAATGGACATGTCCAAATATCAAGTACATGTATATTGACACCTCCAAATACTTTAAAGTAATGTACCGGTATACAGCTTATTTCAAGTGGTTAAATATAATGTAAGAGAAACCTATTTTGCTTGAATATTTGTAACGAAGTAAAACCTGTGGTTGACAATTAACATTAATACCATACCACATGTAACCTATTTTACTTGTGTGAAAACTAAAAAATTCCTCTTTGATCTTCATTGAAAGAAGTCATACATGTGAACCGCCCCCCCCTCCTTGTTTTAAAAAGAGTTTTGATTGATCCGAATAAAAATGTAATCATTAGCTGTTAAAAATATCCAATGCAACTATAGTGAATGGAGTTGCAAGTATTCACAATTCACAATTCACAATTACCTGGTACATCTTGAACTACTGTATTGAAAACTACCTAGTAGTTAAACCCCCAATTTCATTACTGCACTTGGTACTCCTACATGTACATTGTATAATATATGAAGAGTTTAATTCCAAAAGGAGCTACATGTACATGACAATCCACTTCTGATGAAAATTGAGTTATTGATATCAGAACATTGTCATTCTACAAAAGTATATACCTACATTTTGGGAGCAATTATGAAAAAATTCACCTTCTAATATCACTTTTCCATAGACGCATATACAAAATCTGGTAAACAAATCCTTTTTTCTCTGAAGTTACAAAAGTGGATTTAGCTCCTTTTGGAATGAAACTCTTCATATATTATTGTTAATGTAGCAAATTTCTTCAAATTGATTTCTTTTCTACATGTGCTGTATGTATTTTGACATGATCTTCCAATATTTTCAAACTAACA
This sequence comes from Mesocentrotus franciscanus, assembly GCA_037976565.1. Classification (NCBI taxonomy): domain Eukaryota; kingdom Metazoa; phylum Echinodermata; class Echinoidea; order Camarodonta; family Strongylocentrotidae; genus Mesocentrotus; species Mesocentrotus franciscanus. The sequence goes on from CP137673.1 coordinate 1,974,834, forward strand.
ATTAAACAATGCCAATGAAACAAATAAGAAATGAGTATTTCACAAAGAAAACTATTATCATAAAATGTCATGTACCCATTTTCCAATACCTACCGGTACTGCTTTGTTGTAGCATTTCATAAGATTGATAACCTTTCAAGTTTCAAGAGCTATGAGAAAATTCCAAATGTTATCACATGTTCCAACTTACAGTTGCGCTCTCATTGTCATAGGCAGATTCAGTTTTCGTTTGAAATAATGGAAGTAATCTACACACTAGTACACAGTGCACATACAGGTGTACAGTACATGTACAGTGTAGTTCAAGTTCAAGTTGTTCATGTGATCATGGCGGCATATTTTTATCTCTACCTTCTATGGAGTATGCCATGATTCTGCGGAAGCCACTGAATCTGAGATTTGAATAATACTCGGTGACTAGGTACCGTAAATCTCCGTGTACAAGATGCACCTTTTTCCAGCCAAAAAAATTTGAAAGTCGGGGTGCATCTTATACACAGGAACAGGATTTTTGATTTTATTTATTTATTATTTTTTAATTTTAATTATTATTTACGCCCCTCTATCTGGCGCTGTGCCTGGCAATGTCTCCCAGCTCAGTCATACACGGGGTGTTGACTCACCACTCGGAAACTAGAACCACACTACATGTATGTCTAGATTTATGTTTGGACTTTGAGGAAAATTTGTCTGTCATCTTATAATTTTAAAACAACATTGTTACTATTATTTGTGACAAGTACACAAGCTCAAATCGACGCCTTCAACTGCGCCTCGCAGTAAAATGAAGGTCCTTCCCCGCGTTGGTTTTCGAACACGGACCTGGCATGCTGCCTATGGGGTCGGCTATTTTTTTTTTTTCACGGCTTATACACAGAGATTTATGGTACAAATCTAGGCTGTTGTAATGTAGCATTAGCAAGTAGCAATGTTTTACCATGTAACAGTATTAAGGTTCAAGTAAGATATCGATATGCGCCCAACAGGGCTCAAATTAATTTTTTGTCCACGGGGGCTCTTCCAAAAAAAAGGAGCCCCCGTGAGCCTTCTCACGGGGGCTATTTTAGTAATGACGGGGGCTCATTTTTTAATACAAATTTCCATTGAATTGATACCCATGATACTCTTTGCTATTTCATCATTATCAGGGGCGGATCTAGCTTTTTGCTAAGGGGTTGACCCAATGACGCTGCGGAGCATCGTCCAAGAGCCGCGTAGCGGCGAGGCAATTTTTTTTTTGTTTTTGTTGCTTTTTTGAACCCCTGTAAGTGATGTTTTCCGGGCATCTACTAACACAATGGAGATCATAAAAAAGCAGTGCATGATAATGTCTTTTTAAATCAAGTAACAATTTTAAAGGGGGGTTGACCCAATGACGATGCGGATACTGTGTGTGTCTGGACTCATGATGGCGTTTTCCATGCACATCACATTTTCACTTGGCAGCCCAAGGGGGTTAAACCCGCCCTCCCCGTAGATCCGCCACTTATTATCATTTATTTCGGCATTTCCCTCTTACAACTTTACAAGTTACAGGGGTTATACTGTCGACTTTCATCCCGAGATGACATTCTCTCAATTTCTTCCCATTCTGCACATTCCCTCTTATCATTCAAAGCAGTACCTTATTACATTTTTCTTTAGTCTTTACTATATCCTTCCACAACATCTTTGGTCTTCCTCTCCTTCTCAATATTTTTTCACAACGAAAAACTTCTCTATGTTTCGGTCCTTGCGCGATCGCCTCTAGCTTCAGCAGATATGGGGTGGCAGCGTGAACACCGGTCGCTACTACCGGCGCGGTATAGCCGCTGCTGACGGTCGCACTGCACCGCGAGGTTCCGTTGTTTGTATCGGTAATACAGTCATAGAGAATCTGATGTGGAGATGGGAAATATAGCGCCCTCTTGCGGCGAATAAGCGCACATTTGTTTACAATATGGCGGCCTCTAGACACCGAAAAATATGAGCGAGAAATCCTGCACGCTAATCTAACTTCCATAGTTCCATTTCATTGGTTTAAGGTTTGAAATACATATTAAGTTGAAACTCAATATTGTGTGAAAGTTATGACAGAAAAGATAATCTTTATTCTATATTTCCAGGGGGCGATTTTTAATTTTGCAATCGCCCCCGTGAGCACACTGACGGAGGCGATTATGTAGCTCACGGGGGCGAATCGCCCATCGCCCCCGTGTATTTTGAGCGTTGGTGCCCAAAGAACATTTGGTCAATTACAGTTTTATTTTCAATTAAGTTGTTTGTGAAAGTAATGTGCCGTCACTTTAAAGGTACTATGTCCCATTTGCAGGCCAAAAAAATGAAAAGGTTAAATTCCAACGGCATTTGAAAGACAATACTAATTTATTCAGAACTTTCCTAAAAAAAGGGGCTTAAAAATGTCTTTAAGTGGGAAAATAACGACTATTAGTTGTCGAATCGACTTAGGAGCTATAGAGCCAGTAAGTAATAGTCTGATTTTTCAGACCATTGTACCGAATGGTCGTACGTTTTATGCTGCGCAAAGATTCAATCAGTTTAATTTTGGCCATTACAAGAAGTGGGTTATTGATGTAGACAAATGCTCATGTACCCTTTACAGCTCATTTTATGTATGTTATTACCAAAGATGAAAAAGCCAGTCAGTCACTCAATAGTGTCTGACAGTGAAGTCTAGCAAGTAAACAGGTTTCCTTGCATAATTTGAATATTAGGACACTGCTAACGTTTAAATTTCACAGATAGGACATACATGACATATTCATAATTCCTGCAAAGTTCTACAGAATTTGATGTTGGCTGCAAAAGGGACATAGTATCTTTAATAAAGTGTACCTACATGTACATATATCACCCAAATTTTTTTGCTCTCTATGTTAGGGGTTCCATGTTGCTATATATACATTGAAATATTGCCAGTTTACATGTATTCTCAATTAACATAAAAAGTGACTTGTGGGTAGAGTAGACAAGTCGATGCACCCCGGCACCCGTACGTGCTCGCATCTCGCATACATGTAGAATAGGGCCCTTATATATATATATACAACCCAAGTCTGACTTGGGTTTCGTGCATAAGGTTTTATGTTATGGCTTCATTTTCTTCATACTGGATTAGAACACTAGTTTAAACTACATCCAAAAGAGGAGCTAAGGATGATATTTTTAAAATTTCTTGCCAAAACTGTACATTGTTTTAAAGCAGTACACCTTTACATGTATTTATATGTAGGCATACATGCACTGTGTACATCTGTTCTGTTTGATATATTTCAACAGAATTCTGAGGTAATTCTTAGCTCAGTAAGCTTTAAATGTAATACAAGTGGTGTTTTTATCATTGTAAGTCTTAAAGCCCAAGTCCACTCCGATTTTCAAAAATTATAACATGTTGTAAATAAATCAAAGGTTAAAACTGCCAAATATCACGGGCGTACTTCAATCAGGTGATTTTTAAGAGCGATTTTTGTTTCGGGTATTTCAAGCAAAACATTTATATTGCTGTACGGATGTGACGTATGCTCCTCACAAAGAAAGTGCCAGCGGTATACATTCTGACAATAGGCTATTTTCGTAATGTAACCAAATTTAATGCATACGTCTTTGTGAAGTGCCTCTATACAAACTATTTCATTCACCTGATAAGAATAATAGTGTTTCATTATTCTTATCAGGTGAATGAAATAGTTTGTATCGAGGCACTTCACAAAGACATATATTAAATTTGGTTACATTACGAATCTGTGTTGTGAGGACCCTACGTCACAACCGACTCGCTCATTAACTTGTTTTTTGCTCATTAAAAAAAATTATTAAAAATAAATCTGAGCACCATTTTCCAAAACCAAGTTATATTTGTGCTTTTTAGATTTTTGTCTATCTAATCAGCTCAACTTTTCAGTGAAGTGGACTTGTACTTTAAGTCTTGTACATGAAAATACGAATACGAATAGGCTTATTTTATAATCTTTTGTCTAGATGATGACTATGTTAATATTGAATCTTTGCTCATAGGTGCCCCTTCCTTCACCGCAACACCGGAGATACAGAGAGAAGATATCACCTGAGATACTACAAGACGGGAACCTGCGTTCATGAGACCGATGCCAGAGGCCACTGTGTCAAGAACGGGCCTCACTGCGCGTTTGCGCATGGCCCGCATGACCTACGACAGCCTGTATATGACATACGAGAGATGGCTCAGACTAAGCCTCCAGGACAATGCGTTGTGCCTCCAGTTCTATCACCCGAGTGTACGACATTACCCAGTGACCTAGGATCTCTTGCAGCTAGTCTCATCACTACACAGGCTCCTTCGGTAGCTCCTCCAGCTGTAGCAATGGACAAGGATAAAACCATGTATGTTGATGATCCTAGATGGCAAGGTGAGTAGATAACATTGGGGAATTGATCCTACATGCTCATGTAAGTTACACCTTTTTCAAAGAATATGGAACAAAGAATTTTCTAAGAACTTTGAAATCATATCAGGGATTGCCCTAATGATTCATGAGGAAATAGCCATTTAATTTTGATAATTGATTGTTCTACCTTTTACTTAGTAGAGATTGTTCAAAAATAATCAATCACAACGAAATTTGATGGTACATGTAGATTACCATTACAGCAGTTCTGTAACTCGAGAATTGCATGAAAAATCTTCATTCCTATCATTGAAATATATACACATGTCTTCTTTTGTGTGCAGACTTTGCCACTTATTGATTTTATTCATACCTGGCAATTGCTGTGAGTATCTGCTTTCACATACATGTACCTTTATTTTCCATGTGTTTTCAGGTGCGCGTAGTAAATTGTATTATTGATTTAATTTTGTTACCATTGTGATGAATTGAGGACTACTGATTTTTATCTTATCCTTGCTTATTCAGATACCAACTTTGTATTGGCCAATTACAAGACAGAACCTTGCAACAAGCCTCCCCGCCTCTGTCGCCAAGGTTACGCATGTCCAAGATACCACAATGCTAGGGATAGGAGAAGAAATCCACGCAAGTTCAAATATAGGTGAGAAAGTATTCCCTCTTTATGTGTGACTTTTAAATTAATAGTAAGGCACTTCAAGATGGTTTGTAGACCTAAAAACCTGAAGTTCCCTCAATCCAGTGGTATATTGAAGAGATCTACCGTGTTAGGAACCTCCCACCAAACGAGCAAAATGTAAACTGGCTTTCAACAAATAAAATTTGAATTTGGCTTTCAACAAATAAAATTTGAATTTGAATTCCATATTATTTTCTCTCTGTCTGTCTCTCTCTGTCTGTCTCTCTGTATGGCTGTCTGTCTGTCTGTCTGTCTGTCTGTCTCTCTCTCTTTGATCACTATATATACATATACATCCAATGCTTATTCCAATTTCTGTCTTTATTTTGCTATTTGATTATGATTTATTTGTAGGTCTACCCCCTGCCCCAATGTGAAGATAGGAGATGAATGGGGAGATCCAGCAAACTGTGAACAGAACGATAATTGTCAATACTGTCATACAAGGACAGACCAGCAGTTCCACCCAGAAATCTATAAATCTACCAAATGTAATGACATGCAACAAACTGGCTACTGCCCACGAGGCCCGTTCTGTGCATTTGCACATGTAGACCGTAAGTTTGAACTATTTTTGTAATAAGAAACGATTTCCTTGTAGTGTTCACCTTCCATTAGGTGTAGGATAACAGATAAATTATAATTTAAAGAGAAGGTTGAGTTCTGGGGAGAGGTGAAAAATAATTTGTGAGCGTTTTCATTGTTATTATGCAAGTGTGGAAGAACATCACAGAAAAAATGTTCCCTGAAAAGCATGGCTCTTCAAATGCCTTAATATTCTAAATATGGCATGTAACAGCATAAAAATCGGGACAACTTTTTATGCCACATGTTTGTATAGTCCCATATACATCTTTCTGTACAGTGCTTGTTACTTTTACCAAGACTGGGCCAAATTTCTTATCATTTTGATGACTCATGAACCTTGCAGTACACACCAATACAATGCTACATGATCAACTTTTTCTGATCGATCCCACAACGTTTCTTAGACAATGCAATCGCATGACCAAAACTCAACTTTGTCTTTAAAAGCTGACACTTTCAGCTTTAAGTATAGATTTCCTGTGATGAAATAGATAACTTACCTGTGTATATGTGTATCATTATGTTGACATAGAGAGAATACACTGTTTGTTTTGCAGTTAAGTTAGAAGTTACTTGTACAAACGTATTAATATTAATTATTAACTGAGAACCATATTCAGACAAATAGAAATGGTCATATTGCACATTAGAAATACCAAATTAAAGTGAATCTGACGTGCTATAACCAGCTTGAACCACATGTACAGGTGTACATGTATTTAAATATTAAAGATAAAGTTGAGTTCTGGTCATGCAATTGCATTGTGAAAGAAACGGTATGGAATCGATCAGAAAAGGTTGATCATCTAGCATATAAGTATTGGTGTGTACTGCAAGGTTCTGGAATCATCAAAATGATAAGAAATTTGGCCCAGTCTTGGTAAAGTTACAAGCACTGTACACAGAAAGATGTTGGGGCTACACGAACATATGGCATAAAAATCCGTCCCGATTTTTACGTTGTTACATGCCATATTTAGAGTATGAAAGCATTTGAAGAGCCATGCTGTTCAGGGAACATTTTTTATCTGATATTCTTCAACTCTTGCATAATAATAATGATAACGCTCACAAAATATTTTTCACCTCTTCCCAGAATTCAACCTTCTCTTTTAATGTTACAAGAGCCATGATGATACCATGCATATTAATTAGTTGTGTACTCTATCAAATGTACATGTACATGTACATTTTTGTAAGTCAAAACATTGCACATTCATGTAGTAGAAGAGGATTATTACATTTCACTTTAATTCTAGTCGGTGGGGAGCGTGAATTCATGATTGTTAACATTTGTTTTTGTATTGTGTGACTACTCCTCATGTCTGCAGAGGAAATGAGTAACACTCAGCGTGAATTAACTGAGGACCAAACGTCTAGTCTATCCCAAATATCACCTGTGTCGTCAGCATCATCAACCAGTAATCCGGTCAGCAACCCCTCTCTACAAACAGTGAGTGACTCTCTAAAGGTTGACATGGATATCAATTTTCCTTTGTATAGTAGCATTGTTGTGATTGTCATTGTGAAGAAATGTTATGAAACGAGATGAAAATAAAAGGGAAATTTGTTGGCTGCCTGCCTGGTATAATGCCGGTAACAGCTGAGTCTTGTCAATGGCAGTAAAACAGCCTTCTTGCGACCAGCCAAAGACTTCCATTGATGACCCGTGTAGAGTGAGAATATCTATACTAGTAAAACATGGAATTCAAATTTATGACATCTACCAGTAATCGATTTAGAAATCCTTCCACTCGGACTTTAAATTACCCATGTGTCATAGTGACATGAGGAAATAAGACTTGATTTTGTTATTGAATGTACTTAGCATTAACTCTTGAATTGACAGGCTCAGCATGAATCACTTGGTCAAATACAACTTTTATCGTTTAAATAACTTCCAATGTAGTCTTGAGGATAAACACATGCCACCTAGTGGGAAAAAAGTGATATTTAGCATGATGATGATTGCTTATAGATGAAATGATTATAAGGACTAAGCTTACATGTATTTTACAGAGAAGACTGATTTCACTGACATGTACGAAAGAAGAACAAATTGACAAGGTTCCCCAAATTAATACAATTTTATTTGTAAGTGTCATTTATAATTGGCCTTATTGCACCTTCATTCTCACCAACACCAACACTGTGAATACCTTTAAAAAATCAGATGGTGTTTAGTTTTAGAGCTGAGAATAACAATGGTAGTCTAGTCATAATACAGATGAATATTTAATTACAATAATGTCTACAAAGAGTGGAAAAGTTTATAAACAAGACAGTAAAAATACTCAACAGGTCAGTATGCTTTACTTTCTAATATCACACATAACCTATTTTATTAGTTTTTTGGAAAAATTTGATGTATCTAAGATAACTGATTGTAATTGCGTCACTTCAGAGCCTTTCATATTTTGTTATATAAAGAGATGTTTCTGGTTTGAAAGTTCATCTTGCAGATCACTGCCATTACCAAAATGTTCAGTGTACGCTGTACAGTCAGAAAGCTGCATCAAGAGCAACATATTGTAATGTAAGATTCTCATTTGGAGGCTTTTCCTGTACTTGTAGACTGATACAATAACAGTTCTGGAAACAACCCAACAAGTGATGCTGCAAAGTCCATATAAAGAATATAACATTTCTCCGCCTATCTTCTTGTTTTCAGGAGTTATGTCTTGATTTTTCGTTTGTGCCACCCAATGTCCATGGTCATATTGGAAGCGGTGATGCATCAAGTCTTAACAGCCCAGGTAGTAGTGGTCTTGGACCCATAGGTAAACCCCGGTCTAACAGTGCATCAAGTAGCTATTCATCAGTCTCTGAAACTTCTAGCTATCATCGTTCTCACAATGCAGAGAAGGATGACAATTCAGTAAGTCCTCATTTCTATCCTGTAGATTCAAGATTAAAATTTTATTCTCCACGATAAAAAACACAGATATTTGGCCTCCATTGGCTAAAGATAACAATAAATAACATAAGAAAACATGAATGCGCACAAGACAAAAACATCAATTAGATTTACAAACAAATTTGAATACATTATGACAAAAGTAAAGGCCTACGCTAAAGAATAGGAAATAGCAGAGTAAGATGATAGACCGAAAAGGAATGAAGGATTAGCAAGAAAGAACAAGAATGTAGGTGAGGGGGAGAGAATAAAAACTGCTTGCATACCGGTACTATGCCTCCAAACATCTGCTTTACTAAAGTAAAAAAGGTAAAAAGGCAGATTAGTTCTCTAAGGATTTTCTTCTCCCAGGACAATGATTCCAACCTATAGATTGAAAGTCATTCAAGCAAACCAATACAGCATGGCAAGGCCTGGAGCAGGTTGAATTAACATTTTAAATGAGTGCATGAGGGATGTTTAGTGATCAAAATTTGTAAATAATAGACCGCAGGTAAAATGAAATCCATCCCCAATATATGATGGATCTCTGGTTTCTGAATTTGCCAGCGAGGGTAAAAAAATATCCAAATGTATTAAAATTTGCCTTCTGCAATTAAAAATGAGGTGACATGATGGGGAATAAGGAACAGGGTGTCACACTCGATTCTATGCTCCTTCTTGTATCTGACCTTACTGCAGCACCCCTACAATGTCATAGAATATAGATAATGGCGTTATTGTTATGGTTGCTGATTTTATTGTGTTAATACACATGATATTAATGTTATATGACCTTTTCTTTCTCCCACAGAATCTCTTTTTCCCAACCTGTTCTCAGATGCCACTGACGATAAACCACAGCACCAGTTCTTTCTTTGCCAGCTCCATGTCACCTAATGCACAACCATTTTATCCGACCAGTGATACGGTGGAGTCTGTTATAGGTAGGTTGGACATGCTTTATATCTTCCACCCATAAGCCTCGTTCAGATAAGATTCAGTAAATCGCCGTAAAAGATGGTGCAGCAACACTTTGAGTATACATGAACGGCAAAGGGCTTTGTTTGGGGGTAAAATACTTAAGTTAACAACTGAATTATTCATACCCCTTGTCAATTTGATGTTTTTGGCCCGAATTCACAAAGGAGGTTTAACTTAACCCATGGTTTAAAAATTAGCCCAAAATAAGCGTACCTTGCCTTGCACGCGTCTAATATTGGACCTCTGACTGTGTCGCGCATATTTTGCGTTAATTTTAGACCATGGGTTATGTAAATGAACATTTAAACCATGGGTTAAATTTAAACCTCCTTTGTGAATTTGGGCCTTTGTGTTTTTCGTTACTCAAGAATGAAAGGTGGACTTGTTGAATTAGGGTCTTTGTTTTATACGTTTAGATGTAACTTTGGTATGGCACATTCTCATGAAACATAAATTGGGACAAGACAATGTTTAACATAAATGACCGAACTTGGTAAGAGTATGAATAATTTAGTGTTTAACTGTAGCTTGTTGCATCCATTGCATCGATGTGTAGCAGGTCATCTGGGTGTATTAAGAAATGTGAAGGGCACTACACCTACCTCATTAATTTTGCTGCAATGTTTTCTTTTTTTATACTAGCGGTTTACCGGCTTGTATCTGAACTAGGCTATTAATGGCATTTAAACGTTTTTTGTACCGATCATACTTCAGATGTTTATTCATTTGGTACCTAATTCAGTTCATATTTAGGCGCAAATTGTAAAACTTGATATTTTTAATTTCTTTCTAGTCACTGTTAGGTTACCTTCAATTGGTCTAAATATGCCCCCAAAGTGGCCCTTTATATTATCACTCAGTTTGTGTGTGATAAATAAAAAAAGATATCATCTTTCTATATGTTGTAGAATGGGGCCTATGCTATGTTGACACTAAAGTAAACCAGAAATGATTGATTACAATACTCTGTGCGGTATCCAGCTCTATATTGTTTAAATATGAACTTAATTAAACCAAGCTGTTTTGAATAATCAAAGATCATAACATACAGCATTTGATTTGAACCAATTAAACACAAATCTTCACCAAAAATTTATGATTTCAACATCATGCTGTCAAATTTTCCCATATTTTCATGTTTATTCTTTAAGAAAATATGTTTCAGCATGTATTCATGTGCCTTTCGAGTGATATTTATTGTTGAAAAAGTTGTCATTTAGTTTCTTTGTCTGGTGCACAAAAGTCTCATCATGGCTAAAATTGTTTGCAATGTACTTATGCATGTGCAAGCAATTCTATTGATTCATTTAGAGTTGCGTTATTACTTGTGGGTAGAACATTATCATTTTTACTTCATCATAATTTTTGCTTTTGTGACTTTCCATGATTTCATTGTGATGAAATTGCTTTCAAATGTTATTCAGTTCATTTTGAAATTATGCACTTGCAGATGTTACTACACAAATGTGTTACTGTTTTTGTTTTTTATTATTTCGCTGATAAAATAGTTCAGGCAGTGTTCTCAGTATCATCTTGTAAATTTTACAAATTATAGTCTGAGAAAGTTAGAGATTGTAATGAAATAAGAGATAAACTTCAGATTGAAATTAATTAGCAGATTGGTATATCTTAGACTACCGTTAGTTAATAAACTTTTATTCATGTGTGCAGCAAGTAGACCGAGAATCTTCATAAATAATAGACAATTATAGTCAAAAGTTACAATATCACCGTGCTTTTATTTGGTTTATAATAATTCTAAAATTTTATTTAAAATGATAAACCTTAATTGTACGGTAGTTAATGTGTACTGGTTTAATTTTTGCTAAGATAACTACCTAGTCCTTTCATAAGATTAACTGTTAAAGTAAGACGGTGATTGGTCAATATTTCGGGAAGATGCATAGGCTAATGGGTAGGGCAGTAATGTTGAACCAAGATGGAATTGGTCAACTTAATTCCTTTAAGTCCCTTAGGACTAGGTCCAGACTGCCTACTTCCAAGAAACCTGTCTTTCTTTCCTTGCCCCAATGTACAACAATGATGATAATGCAATGATGACTACAATTAAAATGATATCCCAAGGGATTCCCAAAGGCACCAACAATGACAAAATCATGTTATTGCCCTGGATCCTAGCCGAGTTGATAAGTAAGACCTACTTCTCGGACCTACCCGTGCACCTACTGTGGCACGACGTGTCTATCCCGCACAGGGCTTGTCAGTCACCAGAGGGCCTGCACAGACCAAGGAATACCCTCTTAAATCTTTGTTCGCGAAGACATTTAACGCAAAAGAGAATCCAAGGAATGCATTTTGACTAGGTCCCGATTGAACTAATTGGGTAATGATTCATGACGTAGTGAGGAATGGCCTTATTTTATGTTCCCAGAAAATGCCTTAGATGAACTGAATTTGGATGACTTTGATGTAGCAGCCATAGACAAAGAGTTGGACAATGACAATTCATCAATAGGCAGTTCTACTACAAGTTTGGGCCATTTACCAATGGGTAAGTCTTATAATCCATGCTAGATCGGTTCTCTCTCTGCACACAAATAAAACAATAGTAAACTCTTTAAAAGAATGGTTTTATAAAGGATAGCAATAATATTCTAAATAAAATAAAATAAGTAGTCTTTATTTTTAGTTGTATGCATGATGTATCCTCCTTCCCATTGACATCTATAGCTTGTAGCAGTATGTACAAAATATGAATAGAACTTGATGTGGAGCTGAGGAGAATATGTTTTCTGTTTAGAGCCATATTAAAGGGCGTTTACTCTGTGACAAAATATACAGGTTAACGCCCTTCTGGCTCCAAACAAGACGATGTATTCTCAATAGATTTGCATATATATATATATCTGTAGATCCAAAAGCTTTAAGAAATGCCACAAACTACCTGAATCTATCTAGAATAGCCTTGTAGTATGTAGAGTTGGAACTTTGTAGGTCCTCTTTCAAGAAAGTGCTATTATTTTGTTATCTTATGTTATTAATTCATTTTCAATGAAAGCATGAAAGTTAGCTTTTCATATCAAATGCATGCTACTTGGCTGCATAATGTCAAAGAAAGAATGTTTATGAATTGTCAGTTATATTTAACCAATACTTAACCATATTTATTATTTTGTTTAAAATAACTTTGACACATTGTGTTCTGTCAGGATCCATTCGTGTTCACATTTTTTTTTCATACTAATTAACATTACAAAAAAATTATGAACCTTTAAATAGAATCGCTCCATGATCTTGAAGTCAATACAGTATAGTCTCTCCAGAAATTGTGTCTAAAATATCTTTTTCATTTGAATGTTAATTTAACATTAAAAAAAAATTCTTCACTTTTTAATTTGAATGAAAAGGGTTGTAAATTTGTATGATTCAGATCTTTGGATATGAGATCTGTTAAGGTGTCTACCTTACATGTATGTGTATTGTGAACGTTTTGCTTGAAGGAAACATCATTTCAGTCTTTAAGAAACCATGAAAACCACCAAGCAAGCACTGTTTTATTACGCTCCCCATATTAATGATTTCATGCACAAGAAGCACTTTCCAATGTCTTAAAGCCCAAGTCCACTCCGATTTTCAAAAATTATAACATGTTGTAAATAAATCAAAGGTTAAAACTGCCAAATATCACGGGCGTACTTCAATCAGGTGATTTTTAAGAGCGATTTTTGTTTCGGGTATTTCGAGCAAAACATTTATATTGCTGTACGGATGTGACGTATGCTCCTCACAACGAAAGTGCCAGCGGTATACATTCTGACAATAGGCTATTGTAACCAAAATTAATGCATACGTCTTTGTGAAGTGCCTCTATACAAACTATTTCATTCACCTGATAAGAATAATAGTGTTTCATTATTCTTATCAGGTGAATGAAATAGTTTGTATCGAGGCACTTCACAAAGACGTATGCATTAAATTTGGTTACATTACGAATCTGTGTTGTGAGGACCCTACGTCACAACCGACTCGATCATTAACTTGTTTTTGCTCATTAAAAAAAATTATTAAAAATAAATCTGAGCACCATTTTCCAAAACCAAGTTATATTTGGGCTTTTTAGATTTTTGTCTATCTAATCAGCTCAACTTTTCAGTGGAGTGGACTTGTACTTTAACATCAGTCTTCATTGCGTGAGGCTGTTCACTGTGTTCTTAAGCAAAAATTATTTCTTGATGTTCACACATCATGTTATTATTTTCCTCATAGTGTCAGTTTGAAGCCACATGGGCTTTAACCCTTATACTTTAAAGAGAAGGTCGAGTTCTGGGGAAAGGTGAAAAATAATTTGTGAGCGTTTTCATTGTTATTATGCAAGTGTGGAAGAACATCAGAGAAAAAATGTTCCCTGAAAAGCATGGCTCTTCAAATGCCTTCATATTCTAAATATGACATGTAGCAGCTTAAAAATGTGGGCCTCATGTTAATGCCACATGTTCGTGTAGTCCCATATTCATCTTTCTGTGTACAGTGCTTGTTACTTCTACCAAGACTGGGCTAAATTTCTTATCATTTTGATGATTCCAGAACCTTGCAGTACACACCAATACTTATATGCTAGATGATCAACCTTTTCTGATCGATTCCACACGGTTACTCTCAATGCAATCGCATGACCAGAACTTTTTCTTTGATGCAGAATTAATACCCTTATGGCCATAAACAGATAACATTTTTATATACCAGTTTAAACATTATGATTCTTCATAACACTAGCTTTTTCAAATTGTTGGTATAAGCACCAGCTACTTTTCCATCTTTCTTGTCAGGTTTGAGCTTAGGATCGTCAGCACCGGTCAACATCCCAACCAGTAGCAGTCTTAATCATAAGTCTTCTATGCCTGAGAGTCCGGCTTCTCCTCTCTCACAGCTACCACCTGCGTTTGTTCCGCAACACATACAACAGCAACAACATCAACAACAACAAATAGAGCAGGTCAGTCAAAACAATAGACAGGGGCTTGTTTCCCTGGAAACTTTAAAAACAGCGACAGTGGATTAATAGTTTACTTACTCTTATTTCCTTATACTAGATGTTTTCAATCTTTTAACTTCCACATCTAAGCTTTTAGCCGCAGTGGATTTTATCTCAATATTTTGGTATATTATTATTTTTATTTGCATGTTTACACAATAAACCTTTTATTAAATGTAATTGCAATGAATATACACTATTTGTGTAAAGTTTAACCGTGCTGAAATATATAATGAAATTGAAGAATAAAAGTGAAGTTGAGTATTTGTTATCCTTACGTCCGTATCAGGCTGCAGCTGCATTTATGAGTCAACCCAACACAGCACCATCTAGTATAAGGCATATGGGTTTAGGACACATGCTAGGAGACCCTATAGGATCCGCCTCAGGGTCTCCTAGCTCTAGTACACCTATGACAACCTCTGCATCCAACTCTACCAGTGGTACCAGGTCAGGGGGGCATAATCATACCAGTGGAGGTGATGGGGAGACAGATGTAGGCAGATTACAAGAAGAGTGCAACACGCTGAGAGGTCAGGTCCAGAAATGGGAAGAGTCATGGGCACAGGCAAAACAGGTGGGTTCCTTTCAGCTACTGATTCAGCAAAGCACCTTCTTGTCGTAGATCATATCCACTAACACAGTGAATGTTTTGGTTTTACTACTCGTTTTCAGTGTTAACCCTTTAGCACCTTCTTCGGTACCTAAATGGCTTCAAATTGGACTTACAATTTCTTGATTTGCCTATAACCTTTCAAATGCCGTATGTGCAAACTTGTATGGTCTTGTATGAGGATGTCTCACAATTGATACCTTGGGGATCCAATTTTGATTCTATTATATTTGTAAGAGTTTCCTTAACCCTGCGTTCACACTGCTAGCATTCATCACATTACTATAGGATTCTAGTATAGCTGTCATGAAATTTTTCTTAGTCTGAATGCATTGTAAAGAAATGTATAATGAAACATTGTATAGAGCATTGTATTGTTAAAAAAATTGCATAACTGGGCAGGGCTTATCGTGAGTGCGCACTTATGATTGAAAATCTGTTGTGTCAACTGACCTCATCAAAATTAGTTTCTTTATACGACATTTCTTTATACGATGTTGTTTTCTAGTCTGAATGCTCCTTTCAGTTATGATTCTTTATACAAGCTTTGTTTATATTATTCATAGTGTGAACAGGGTATTAGTTATTTCACTCTATCAAGAACCATTCAAACCTAGTATGCAATCAGAAGCAGTCAGAAGCAGTCAGAAGGTGCTAAGGGGTTAATCATTTTGAAGTGCTGTTAGTATTTTATAAGTAACACATGGTGCATGCTGAGTGGATCCTTTGGAATTTATGTTGATTTAAGTGAGTAGTAATTGAAATTCTTTATCACTATGCACATTTACATTTGGTGATAAAAAACTTATCTACACATGGCTTCTCTCTAGATTATAACATTAAGTTAAGACTTCTCAAAAGGAACCAGTACACTGAGACAAAAGAAGGAAGACAATGTTTCATGAGTCATGACAATCTAATAATTATGTCGTCACCTTCTTAAAATAATGGCCTACCGGTAAGTCACATTTTGAAGAATATTATATTTTTGCCCAATTCATCTCTTCATGAGGCTATCCACCTTTGATAAATGGCATACATGTATGTGCTGAATTGAACATATTCATGCTGTTTATACCCAGTTAGTATAATGGCCTAAGTCAAGCGTGTGAAGAAAAAAAATATATATATTATTGAGTAAATCCAAAGTAAATCAGTAATCTAATCCTCTTATGAAACAGATTTGATAGACAGCATTATTTGTATTTCATTACTCATATATCCTTAAACCTTTCTGTGTAAAATTCTGTTTGGTTCAGTTTTCTCTGTTTTTCTCAAAACTTGAAAATATGACTTAGGCCATTATTTTAAGACGGTGACAATATTCTCAAGCTTGCTTTTATTCACCTGCTACAAAATCTGTTTGTAATGTGCGACAAGGAAGTGGAACTGATATGATAAAAAGTACTATTCAACTAAAATTAGCAGTCATTACCAAGAATCCATTGCTTCATAAAAGACAACATTCAAGTATTTCCTCAATCAAACACATAAAATCCACTCATTTGAAAATAATAATAATATTAAAGATAGCATCAGAATAGCAGGTAATACTACACATTAGTCACGACTCAAGTGATGTAATATCAAAACTGTAACAGTACAGAGGTCTTTGAAAAGAAACAAAAACGAAAACACTCATTTGAAAATAATAATAATATTAAAGATACCATCAGAATAGCAGGTAATACTACACATTAGTCACGACTCAAGAAATGTAATATCAAAACTGTAACAGTACAGAGGTCTTTGAAAAGAAACAAAAACACCAACCACCAAACAGACAGACATCTAGAAACTCTTTGAAGAGGCATACCTGTCTTTGATTCATACTCAAAGTCAGATATGAAGACCACATTATGTCGTACATATTGAAACGAAGGACTTGGTAAAAGGGAAAATGGATAGGTAACATATGGCCTAGAGGTGTTGTGGTCTAGTGGATAAGTCACCCGACTGCAGATCACAAGGTACGGGGTTCAAATCGCAGCCCAACACTAACGTCCGTTGGCAAGACGTTAATCTACAATTGCCACTCTCCACCCAGGTGTTAAATGGGTACCCGTTAGGATGCGAAAGTTAATGTAGTTTGCTCAGCATTGTGAGCGTCTGTAAAATGGCGCCTGGCCAGAATGCTCCCCAGGGAGTGTAGAATGTGCATACATTGTGTGCGGGCAAGGCTGAATCCAATGACCGGGGTAATAATATATCTGTACAGCGCTTAGAGACATCGTTGATGTATTAAGCGCTATATAAAAGCGGAATATTATTATTATTATGAATTTCATAACCTATGTGATTGCGCTGACAAGCATGCCTTATTTCATTACTTTCAGCATGAATGCTAGATTGCAAAGGTTAGGGTGAGGCAAAGGTTAGGGTGAGGCAATGTGTAATTGCTGTGTTATAGATTTGATAAAGAACAACAACTTCCATACATGTGTTAAAGATATATTAAAAATACATTTAAACTTTATGACAGAGCATTTCTCATAGAATTCACAGTCAACATTAAAACATTTACTACTTTTCTTATATTATGGAAAATCTATCATTCAGTCTTTAAATTCTCAGCTAGTTGAGGCATATATCATTTTCATGATACATTAAAGTTAATAGACATTTCTCTCGTAACATATTGTTGACACCACACTTCATTTTGCTATTCCAAACAAATGCTAGGTTTGACAAACCATGTGATATGGTTTAAGGGTGTCAGGTACATTTCTGGAAAGAGCTTGTGTAGATGTGTCATTTAAAAAAAAATAGAGAATGAAATTACCTATTCAAAGAGCCAATTATTGAATGAAACAAGTAAAAAATTGTCCCTCATTTGTACTGGTAAAATTCAAGGGCATTTCAACATGTCTACTCAAATGATTGATACTCCCATAACCATTTCAATGCATTTTGACTAGTTTTGGAGAGGTTTTTGTTTTGTTTTTATTTGATTCTTACAGGCATGTGATGCATGGAAACGTGAGGCTACGGAATCTCAAGAAAAAGCTAAGCATGCTGAATTAGAAAAGAATACAGCATTACAAAGAAAAGAAGAGGTAACACATACTTCTTACTCTCACTCAACTTTTAAAGGGCAATCCAACTTTTCTTATGAGTTCATTTTTATGAATGCAGAAAAAATGAGAGAAACGGAAGGGCGAAAGTTTGAAATAAATTGGACCAATAATGAGAAATTTATGAATGTTTGAAATATGAGATCACGTAGTCTATGTGAATCTCATATTGGCAATTTGATGAGTTGATTGTGATGTAGTCACAGACAACTTTCCTGTTTGTCGTATACACTAATCACTAATTTCTGTTTTTTCTCCTAAGTGCCTTCTCCTATGGGCTACTACATTCATTGATATTTTATGGATAGAATGTTCTCATAGATCCTCTGAGTCATACACTTGAAACATATTGACATTTTGGTCATTTTGTGTGTTGAGACAAAAATGAAAGTTGTCCACCACTATATCACAGTGACATTAAGGCTAACTTACCATCATTATGGGTGGATACTATTTCATCAAAATGTTCCTTACTCCTACAAAACCAGAAACTTTTGAATTGGCATTATGGCAGCCATTTTCATGTCAAGAGACTTTCGGGTAACGGTAATTGCACAATCCGGTGTTGTGAAATTTTAATTCCATAATCAATTTTGCGAATATGAACCACTCACAAAATGTCCAAATGTTTCATGAAAAATTTCTGGATTTACAGAACACATTTAGAGTGTAACACATCGACCATTGCTTAAAACTTTTGTGACTTTGGATTTTAAAGAACAAGCGAATCAAGTTGATATTGGGTAGTGAAAGGAAAACTAATGTTGAACATTAATGTACAAAATCTCTTGTTTAAAGGTGGACTTGACCCATTGGCTATTCATTCTTTTGTTCAAACCCATTTAAATTGCATGGGATAAAACTACCTATATCGGATTCATTGTTGATATGTGTCTTGTTTTGATGAGTGATTTATTTTGTGCATCCCTCTAATGATACAAACAAACCCAGCAGTTTATGTCTTCATTGTTCAATCCCTCCTCATATTTTTATAAACCCACCATCTTAGTAATGCATTTGAAGTAGTTCAAGTGCTCTTTTACCATTATTTGTCAAATCTTTGTGTAGTTTTTTAAGTTTTATGTCACTTTAATCCTTGAATAGAGAGTTTGTTTGCCTGTTTGTAGTGAGAATATTGACCTTCATTACAAATATTTGAAACATTGGAACCACAAAAACTGTAAAGTCGTACAGTCATAATCATTAATGATATCTTATAGGAAAACTGATAGTCTTAAATGAATACCTCTTTTAGATCAAGTTTTTAAAATTATTGTACTGTAATTTTAGTAAACAGATTTACAATGACTAGAATATTGACATGTTTCAATGAAATTGGCAGCTCTGTGTCCATGGAAGATTTAGTCATTGTTATCATTTTAGAGATGTATAGGCAGTCATCAGTTTGGCCAGTATTTTATACTGCTTTCTAAGAGCACTTCTATGAATATATTATGTATTATTGGCACAGATACTTTCATATTTCTATGATGTATTACTGTTTCATGGTGCTACAAATCTTGCGTGTTATGTCACAATATAGTTGTAGTCTCTTAAATCTTGTTACGCATATAGCATGCTGAGATTAGCACTTCAGACTTCAGATTGCTTGGTTTGCCGTTGATTGACATATCAGACCATGATACTGTATCATCATCTAAGCGTTCTGTCTTTCTTCCTTACAGGCTTTCACTGAATCTAGAATACTAAAGCAAGAGATAGAAGGCTTATCGGGAGGACCACATTTACATGTGCTTAACAAGGTAGCAGAACTGACAAATTTACCAGTGAACAAGCTTAAACAACTACAATTACAGCTCAAACTGGATCTAGAAAGGGTTGAAAAGGTGAGCGTGTAACAAGATCTTTCCATCTCATCCTTCTAGAACAGTATTATGAAGACAATGCAAAGTATTCGTAGTAGTGGTTCATGTCAGGAATTTGATCTAACTACCCTTCCTCTTCTTATTTTTTTTTTTTTGGGGTTGTTTTGTTTTGATTTTGTTTTGCTGGGGACATTTATATAGACCAAATCCAAGCAATTATCAGATTCCTTAAAATTAAAACCATATCAATTAGAGGACTGAAAATTGTCTTGGTCTGTCCATCAGCTCAAGTTTTCTGGGGAAGTGGGGGAGGGTGGGGTGGGAAGAGTAGTTGTTCTGATGCAAAAATATTTATGTAGCTTACTGGGATGTGAATTAATTTCCTTTCTCGATGTATCTTTTTCAGGTGTTACATATAAGAGAGAACTTCACATGCTGCCTGTGTCAGGACCGGGAACGTAGCGTGGTTGTAGGACCGTGCCAACACTTAGCCCTCTGCTCATCCTGCGCAACCACAGTTTGTGAATGTCCTGTATGTCACATACAGGTTAACAACAAGACCAACGTGGTGGTTCCTGCACCCCTCTGACTGTGGGGTGCCTCCTGGGGTAGAGAGAGGGCTTAGCTTTGGTGTCAAATCATCCAAACATATCAGCTTTCCAACTAAATCAGTTTGATTTCATGTCACTATGTTCCATTGTAATTTGTTGTGAGGGAAAGGTCATAGAGGTAAAGATTGAGAGAGAGAGAGAGCATGAGAGAGAAATGGGGGTAGAGGGGTGAAGAGTTGACAGATATGTTTATTATTGTTTCAAATTATTGTTTCAAGTTGTGTTTGTAGTATGAGTATGACAGTATCACATCTTTCAAGTGTGATTTGTTTATCTTTATTTGAGATCATAGTTGAGTATTTACCATGATGTATCCTAGCCCATGCTAGCGAACCCCCCTAGATATGTGTTAGGATGTGTGTATAGGACGCAAGCTCCTCTCCATAATTCTTCCATATCCATGCTGCTTTCACACGCCCTGTTTCAAAGCATCATCATGTGATATTTATGATTAGCTAGTATTACTTTGTAATACTGTTATAAATTCATGCTCTTCTTGTAGTGTATTAGAATCCTGATATGCTTGTGTGCCATGTGATATGTAGTTGAATGGCAGTCTTGAAAGAATTTTTTAAAGCTATCTGTGTATGAGTTTTGCACCTTTCATGCTTCTAAGCTAGTTACAGTATATCCATCTCACAATCGAAAAGCAAAAATACCATACTAAGATATAATTGTATGTTAAGTTTATTGAGAGGGTCAACCTAAATCTCTAAACTCATTTTCTGTTTACTGGAATTCAAGTGCCATCTATAAAGATGAATACCATTAGAAAAGATGAATAAAAAGCTTCTACTTGTTCTTATTTTGTTGTTTACCGGCACATTTAAGTAGAAATAAATCAACTTTGTCATGCATTGAAGTATTCAAAACCTTGCTAAGATATCTTCTGGTCCAATATGTAAACTAGATAGACGATGCTTTAAATGTTTGCCATGATTTTCAGGGTTAAGAAAAGTTTAATTTTATCTTCCATAAAGTAGGACTGAATCCATTGTATGGGTGACATCAATTGGTTTAGGAGCAGTATATCCCTATGTTCCAATGCATAATGTCTTTTAGTTTGACACTTGTTAAGGCTAGATGTACAACAGGTAACGGCATCATACCATGTTCATGCTCATGCTTATAGCTCCATCAATTAAAAAAAAGACTCTTCCAAGCTTTTCTTCAAATTCAAATTCTTGCAGTTTCTTTTACAGAATAAGCAAATATTTCAATGAAAATTTCACTTATCTAAAAGTAGCTTTGCAAAATGACCCATTTGCAGTCTTGATTAGCTCCAAGACAATCCTTTTATCACCGCTATAGATTAATCTTGAACTGGAAATAGTGAAATAATCTTGAAGCCTTTGGTATATGATGTTGTAGGTGGACATTGTTTGTGTGGCATGTAATAGTTAAGCCCCACTGCACTACTTGTAGCTACTTGCTCCCTCTATATAGCAAACAATGCCTAAGCGGTGCCCGTTGGTCCCCCATGATCCCCTTTTTCTTATGTTAATTGAGAGCTGAGTTGATGAGATAACCACCTGTCAGTGACCATGCTGGGAGGTCTAATCCCTCCTGGCCAAACTAGTGCAGACAGGCTTTAAGGACTATGAGTTCAATTTGATGTGCTAGATAAGAACCACAAATGCAAACTTTTTTCCTTGATGATTAATCTTCAAGTCCAGCACGATTATAATACTACAATGAGGAGAAAGGACTTACCGGTAAAGCACAAGATTCATGCTGTATCAAGATGTCTGAACATAGGGATGTACATGAAACCGTAGCAGTTATTCTTTAATATAAATTTTACTTTTGGTATGTGACCATGTATTTACATGATAATCATCGTATCATACTTAATATGTAGACATATTTCTGTTCATGTGAATTGATTCGCAAAGTATGTATTGTAGCTTTCATCAGTGTTGAAAACATTCAGGTATATGATTCATGATGTGTTTAGCAGCTGTATGTTGGATGGGACGTTATGTCGTTGTGATATGTGAAGCAACTCAAGTTAGAGATTAATCCCCTTTCTATTCCATACTAGATTGTAATGTAGGTGATGTTACTTTTTATTTCATGTGAAAACTGGCATGTCTCAAATTTAAAAATGCACAATTATTTTGTTGTAATTTTTTTGCTATATTTAGTTGTATTTTGTTAGAGATAAAAATAAATAGTAAAGAAGATGTAATTTGCGTCTAGTATTCAGCAGTCTGGTCTTCCTGTAAACGAACCTAGGATTGGACCTGAGGTCTGTCCAAGCTTTGAACAAGTAGATCTAATAGGTTTTAAAAACCCAACTTCTGCAGATATTCTCAAGACTTAAAGATAAAGTTGAGTTCTGGTCATGCGATTGCATTGTGAAAGAAACGGTGTGGAATTGATCAGAAAAGGTTGATCATCTAGCATATAAGTATTGGTGTGTACTGCAAGGTTCTGGAATCATCAAAATGATAAGAAATTTGGCCCAGTCTTGGTAAAGTTACAAGCACTGTACACAGAAATATGTATATGGGACTACACGAACATGTGGCATAAAAAGTCGTCCCGATTTTTATGCTGTTACATGCCATATTTAGAATATTAGGCATTTGAAGAGCCATGCTTTTCAGGGAACATTTTTTCTCTGATGTTCTTCCACACTTGCATAATAATAATGATAACGCTCAAAAATTATTTTTCACCTCTTCCCAGAATTCAACCTTCTCTTTAACACTTGGGGCCAAATTTCTTACTCTTTGATCTAACTATTGGTACTTGATGTCACAATTGTTAACACGAAAGCTGACTTGTATTCTGCTTCTCTGTTATGAGAGTTAACTCAGAAAGTTAACAAGTTAAAAATTTAGCAACTATAATCAAAATTTTATCAATTATTTATATTAATTTTAAAAACCTTTGATCACCAGTTTTACTAGTGTACGTTATCTGTTACAGCTAGAACTCTTTCCAGGTCGATTAGACAGCCATTTATACAATTGTTTCATGAATAATGTAATCCTAAAGATGTTACCGCCATGGATTTTTTAAATGATGATTGCTGTTTTTTATTATTATTGTTTAAGAGAAGGATAATGTGTATCCTGTGTTGTAGAGTCTTTGTTATTTCATGATTGAATCGCTTTATTGTGTATAAAACAGATCATGTGGTAGGGTATAGCTCACTTATAAATCAATGCTTAATAATAATATTCCGCTTTTATATAGCGCCCAAGACATCGATCCAATGATGTGCCTAAGCGCTTTACAGATATATTATTACCCCGGTCATCGGATTCAGGCTTACCCGCACACAATGTATGCACATTTTCCACTCCCTGGGAAGCATTCCAGCCAGTCGCCATTTTACAAGCGCACACTTGCTTATCCAACCGTATGAACTTTCGCATCCTACCAGGTACCCATTTAACACCTGGTCGGAGAGTAGCAAGTGCAGGTAAATATCTTGCCAAAGGATATTAGTTCCGTGTCGGGATTCGAACCTTCGACCTTCGCCTCTCCAGTCAAGCGCCTTAAACCACTCGACCTCGACACTCCTGGTTGACTGTAATAAGGCCGAGCATAAAGGCATGCATAAAACCTTTGCTTGATACATGGTATTGTATTATAACCCTTCAGGACAGGATTTAATTTTAGGGCTAAACTGATCCCATATTGTTCTTCAAATTGGCAACAATAATATTTCTCTTTTATTGCTACATTGTTAAAACATAATGTAATGTCTTTGAAAACAATATACATGGGCAAGAATGCTGTCGAAAAAATTGCCAATTTTGACCGAAAGCAATGAATGATGGATGATAACTGTATGAGGTGGGTTTTGCTGCTTACTGGCCATGATTTTGATATTGCAGACAATCTGAATCTTTTTTTTTTTCGTTTCTTTTTTGTAGCAGTGGGTAATCTTGTCATGTTGATATGTTTGCCCTGCACTCCCATTCGTCATGTTGAAATTAGAATCATATTTTATCATGTGAGTATAGTCTTTTATTCTCCACATATTTTTTATTTTTTTTAATTCATTGTTTTTTAAACGTTTTACCTGTACCTAGTAGGTTTTCTACTGCATGTAAAGTCTTCTTAGGGAGTATAATTCTACTTCCCTGTTTATCTTGATGACCCCTCTATTTGTATTTTTAGTCAGACATGGGTTATATAATTATGTAGTGTATATTTTATGTGTTCATCATTTTACATTTAATGGTAAAAAAATAATTATATTATAGACAAGTATATGAATGGTCCATGAATGTGAGTTTTTATGACACAGTCTGATATTCAATAGTGAGGATAAAACTGAATGATAAATAATGAAGATTTTGTTGTTCTTCGATTCAGTTTCAGTTATTAAGATAAAATATTGTTGTGGCATGTACATGTATTTATGATTCAGTATTCTGAAGACTTTTTAAAAAGGAAGAAATATCAGTACTCTTTATTATTTTGTTATCTAGGATTTTCAGATCAATCTTCCCTGTCCTCTAGTTTATGTTTCTTATTATATATTGAGGATACATTTTGATCAGAATAGTCATCCCATTGCTACGTTACATCATTAAAACTAGAAACAACGGAATGAAAGACATTACATCTTTTAGATTTAAAAGTTTGTTTAAAGTTGTAACCTGACCCATTTAGGTGATCCATAATTAACTCTGTAGCATCAAAACAGGAAATTACAGAAGTGCTTTTTGCTTGTTGAGAATAGTAGAACTTGAAAGTAAATCCTGTCAACTGCATTTACAAGCTTTCTCTTGATACATGTAAATATACGATTAAATAGATCCGCCATATTTCTAGCTTGATTCTAAACCTATCATTGCACAAACGCCGAGAATATATTTTGTTAGTGAGTGGGGGAAAAACGGTATGCTTGTGTGGATGGATTTTGATTTTGATTTGACATTGATAAGAGAAAAAGAATCTAGAATTATGTGATTCCTGAGCCGTATTCAGTATTCTCAAAACGACTAGCTTCTTGAGTATTTCACCAATAAAAAATGGTGGACAATTTATTGTACTTTCTTCATATACTATCTAGAGACTTTCAAAGATAAACGTGTATTATTGGAAATAGCAAAGATGTGGCAGCTTTTTTGCCGCTCAAATATTTTTATGTAATTTGGAAAAGATGGTAGATGTGTAAAGACGTTGTTGCAGTTGGTTTCATTTTCATCCTGTCTTCATGGAATAGTGAAAGATGACTGTATGTTACACGTGCTGTATCATATATGTAGAGTTCTGTTTCTCGTCATGATTAGTTATGTTTTTTTGAAGCAAATTTAAACTTGTACTGCAAAGAAGTACACACAAAAAAAGAACATCATAAATAATATGCATGTTATGAATAAAGATATACATTCTTTACCTTACTAATGACAATGCTTCATCAATATGATCTTTCTCTGGGTGGTTCTGTTCTTTTAACTGTGTTTTTTGTAAATGTATTAACTTTTATGGGGGTTGGAAAATATATGGAGGAAGGGAGAGAGAGGGAGAGAGAGAGAGAGAGAGAGAGAGAGAGAGAGAGAGAGAGAGAGAATAGGGAAGGGGGGTGTCGGGTCGATTGACTTCATTAAATATATAGTTTGCCCAAACTTGTTATCCTATAGTATATCCACTAACGGTTAGCCCAGCATGCAAGCATGAACCTAATAACAGTATACGCAACTGCGTTAGGTTTATGGTCCAAGTCATCATTTGAAGCAAATTTAAACTTGTACTGCAAAGAAGTACACACAAAAAAGAACATCATAAATAATATGCATGTTATGAATAAAGATATACATTCTTTACCTTACTAATGACAATGCTTCATCAATATGATCTTTCTCTGGGTGGTTCTGTTCTTTAACTGTGTTTTTGTAAATGTATTAACTTTTATGGGGTTGGAAAATATATGAAGGAGAGAGAGAGAGAGAGAGAGAGAGAGAGAGAGAGAGAGAGAGAGAGAGAAAATAGGGAGGGGGGTTCGGGTCGATTGACTTCATAAAATATATAGTTTGCCCAAACTTAATGTTATCCTATAGTATACCCACTAACGGTTAGCCCAGCATGCAAGCATGAACCTAATAGCAGTATGAGCAACTGCGTTAGGTTTATGGTCCAAGTCATCAACAGACAATTACAGACAGTATGGTGGCCTTTTTCCCAATGTAAAAAAAAAAGTTTTTACGTTTGGGATATAGATCTATAATCTATATATGATTTTTCCTTTTTTCGGGGGGGCACATCATCTATTCGGTCCCCCCTCGATCAGGGATGAATTAAGACTAGCTGTAAAGACAAGTAATTTTAATTTTTCCACCAGAAGAAAATACATACTAGATATAGTATAATTCATATACTAGTATCAGTAGTATGTGCTAGAGCGATGAATGATCTTGCAGAAATTATGAAGGTTATGTCAATGTCATACTCATTGACAATAGGCGACCGCCTCAAACTGGTATTTAGCTACCACGTCACTGTGCTATTTCGAGGCACATGGATCTCCTGACGTTTTCTCTTCGACGACCAATGACAAGCTATGCTAAAGATGGTTTGCAAAAGCTGATGCAATATCGTCGAGCCCATTTACCCCCTTGGTAATATTACCTTCCGCCAATAAATATATATCCTACTAGAAAGTAATGATACCTCAAATCATCCGCTATATTGATTCATTATAAATTCGATATGAGACTTTTTGTTAAAATAGTAGGTGACTAGGCTATTTTCGAGGGGTATTAATATTAATAGCGTCTTTAAAACAATTAGACGCCCCTTCGCGCATTGATATCTCCCACATTCTTAGTGATTGGGTCGGCAATATTTTATATTACTAAGTTCCGGCGCGCCCTGCCACATTTTACTTCATTCATTCATCGGAAGAACTTACAAATTTTACAGCAAAATGGCGGTGTGAATTTTGATACTTTGCAAACCCCGGTCTGCAATTCGCAACGAATTGCTTTTTTTAACATGGCGTAAGTCCACTTCTTTTTCGTTTTTAATTTGTATGAATATTTGTGCATGGAATTAGTGATTTTAGTAATGAAACATGATTGAGATTTGAGGATGTGTGGGTTGAGTCGCGTCGTCGTGTGTCCACGGCCACGAGCACGAGTTCAATAGACCCATATGGAAAATAAAATAATTAGGGCCTAATGCTTTGTCTCGTACATCATGTAGTCGTAGTTCTTTGGCATTTCCTTTTCATATGGTTTTCATATGTGGAAATAGTCGGTTCTTATTATAGTAGGGTCTACTAGAGAGAGAGTGAGAGAGAGATGAGCATGATAACTCGACAGTTTACGATAGAAGTTTAGAAACAGACTTTAGTAGTAGCCTAGACTCTTAGAGTAGACTATAGGCCTAGATCTAATAATATTAGTAAGTATTATGATGTCAAAGCAGGCAGTTCATTCTTTCTTTGAATTTTGAAAGTTTGAGAATTTTTTTTAGGGAGGCATACATAGAGGCGCACAGCCAAATTTAATTTGGAGATTGTCTCCCACGTGATAGTTGAGACTTTCTCTCATGATGGAATGGAGATTTTGTAAACAAAAGAGCACAAAACTTCAAAAGAAAACAGAACTGCAGAAGTAGACGGTTAACAAAGTACTAGGCCTATGCTTATTTATTGCAATTCTCCGGATTCTGCCCAAAGTAGAAAAATAGCCTAGAAAGAGAAAAGTTACGCACTCGCGATACCTCACCTTCACGGCCACCGTACTTACTTACGGTTAAGCCTTAGGCCTGTTAGGGTTGGTTGAATTTTTAGGTATCGCAAGTGCGCTGCGTAGCTATTCTCTAATTTCCAGGCTATTTTTCTACTCCGGCAGAGTCCGGAGAATTACCCTAATTATTCATGAAATTGAGAAATCTGCTTATCTAGTTATCACATTTGCAATTTAATCCGAGTTCCCATTTGCCTTTGCCGCTTTGGCTTATCAGCAAATGACAGCAATATGCCTACCAGTATCTTGACAATAGAATAGAGATGGTCTCCCCAGATTCCCATACTGTCCGTGTCCCGTTGCTCGCAATGTAGCCACCCCCCTTTCTTGACCCAATTGAGATGATACTTGACTTGCTGCTAAAATGGATGACCAGGGTGGTTTTGAGAAAATACAGATAAAGAAGTATGAAAATCCTGAACAGCAGTTATGTTGTGCGGCTCCACTCACATACTAAAGCTTCTTGGTAATTCAAATATTCAGTCAAAAAATTGAATGAGGTGCTATTTAAATTGACAGGATCAAATGTGTATTCAGAGTCTTTCAGACTATATCATATGTTATCAAGTAATATGTGTCACTGACTCTTGTGTCAGGTATCAACTGTCATTAGGGACTTTTCGATTTGCACGTCGACATAGTGGACTGCTACGTGTGACATCCTTTTAAGGCAATGCCCTCCTTTAACATCAAAATATATGATTATAAATTTTCATCTCTCTTCCACAGACTCCAAAATGGCTTCTCTGCATCTGATGCACACCTCATTGGAACACAATCCACTGAGATACAACAGCAAACAACCCAGACAACTTTTATATCATCGTATCACATAGACCAGCAACATGGAATTCATGGAAGATTCAGAGATTCTGTCGCTCTTCAGCGACAATGCCTCTCTGTGGGGTCAGCTACCTGATGAAGAGGAGCTTCATCTGGGATCTGGTCTGGACTCGCATCTGAAGGAGACCAAGCTATCGTCAGGCTTGGACTCTACTGGTCCTAACTCACCACAATCAGGTATGGCATCGTCTTTAGTTGTGTACTTCTAATTTACTGAACCTAATGTAGGAAGTAGGAGGGTGCATGCTCCGTTTAGCTGAATAAATTAGAAAGGGCTGGTTAAACTTTAATTCTGAGTTGTCTTTTCCATGGCCTTGTATGTAGGATAAATTGAATATTGGATATGAGAAAGGACTTTCGATCATAGTTTAGCCATGAATTTGTGTATTGGGAAATTGATAAGTTGTTGACAAAGAACAACATTGATTGATGACTTGTTGAATTAAGATATCATGATATTGCATTAGTAAAATTTAATAATTTGTTTATCATTGTAGATGTATCGGATGACCCTCTTCCTGACTGGATGTCTCAGAAAGTTTCTTTGTCTGCATGGCTTGGTGATGAGGAGGACATCCCAATGGCAGACCTTATGACCATCCCATCCTCCCCACCTCCAAAGTCCACTCCACCCCCTGCTGAAGAGCTCTTCAAGGAACTCCTTGCCGAGATTGGCGTCCCTCCTACCTCCTCGTCCCCAGTTGAAGACCAGTCCGCTGAGGCATTGCTGGCATTGTCTCCAGTGAGCTCCATCAGTGATCCTGGTTCTCCTGTTTATCAGGAGACGATGTCTCAGCTGGTATCGGAGCCATCATCCCCTATGGTCTCAGGGGTTGATAGTGCACCAGTTGGAGAC
This sequence comes from Mesocentrotus franciscanus, assembly GCA_037976565.1. Taxonomy (NCBI): domain Eukaryota; kingdom Metazoa; phylum Echinodermata; class Echinoidea; order Camarodonta; family Strongylocentrotidae; genus Mesocentrotus; species Mesocentrotus franciscanus. The sequence goes on from CP137673.1 coordinate 2,004,903, forward strand.
TTCGAGGAACAGGCTCTGGCTCTCCTTGATGCGATGGGATGCATGGAGTTCACAACTAACCAAGAACCATCAGGCACACAGGTTATAACCATTACACTACCAATCATTGAAGACCAAATGACCATCCAGCAACAACTTATACAGCCTCCTGAATCTCCCAGTTCTATTGATTCATCTATGCCAACAAGCCCAGCATCCCCGGAGGAGTATCCTGTCCCTTCCCCGTGCCCAACCCCACCAAAGAGAACCAAATCAAAGCCCAAACTTAAGAACACTTCTCCCATTGAGAAAAAGTCTAGGAAGCGTGACCAAAACAAGCATGCAGCCACAAGGTATCGCGTCAAGAAGAGGGTTGAAACCGATGCTGTTGAAGGTGAGCTGAAAGGACTAGAAGAAACAAACAAAGAATTAAAGGACAAAGCTGAAGGACTTGAGAAAGAAATCAAGTACCTGAAAGATCTCTTGATTGAGGTACGAATCTTGAAAGGAACGATTAGCAACATCAAAGCAAATTGAACTCTTCATTATAATAATGTGTTGTATGCTACGTGAAATTTTGTGTTATGTGTGATGTAAATATCCATAGTTGTACATTTTATTTTCTTTAACACTGAATAATGCATGAATCAAAATGAAATTACCAATATTATATTTTGGGGGAGTCCTTTAAAAAGGAAAATTTGAATTGATTAAACCCTGTACTTCATCAGACGGAGAGGGGTGGGCATCACTGGGCAGGCAGACAGACTTTGATTACAGTACAATTCTTAATGATCCACATTTGGCAGATCAGGGTTTTCTTCGGCATGCCACTTTTTATTTACCTTTGGTTTATCCTTTTCAGTGGGCTACTTGCTACTACTCTATGGAGTGCAGAGATGCCAACCCTCCCTGGAAATTTGTTTTTTTTGATAGTCACTTCACACAAATTGTAATGCCTCCCTGATTTTATGAAAGATTTTTCCTTTTATGCTGTATACAGATGATAGAAAGTTAGAAACCTCCCTGAAAGCTGAATGTAAAGGTTGGCATATCTAGGAGTGTACTGTTTGACACTTGTTCTCTAAGATAACAAAATGAATTACATGTTTTGTACATGTATATATATATGCATTACAGTCGATTTACTGCACGATATTTGAATGGTGACTTCAAAATGATTTGGATTAAAATTTGTTGAATGTACATTGTAATGAAAAAGACTTCTCTTTATTGATACTTTGTGTGTGTTGTAGAGCGATACAGTAACATTTACAATAACTTGGATGCACGTACTGTGTGTTAGGAGCCAGAAGGGTGTTGACACTGTTATAAGTAGATTTAAGGCTTGTCTTGTTCCAATCATACAATATAGAAGTTAAAAAACATACATTTGATAAATCTGAAGGTTGCACATTGTAACTTTGAGAGAGTAATGAATTTCCTCAATCTTTTTGAACTTGCACAAATCTGTCCATTCTAATGTTTATGAATCATTTGCCGATTCAGATCTTATTACATGTGTAAACTTTTTGACAATAATACTTGATTGAATGTTTTGTTTGCAATTGGGTGTGGTTGTACATGTGGACATGCTGTCATATTGTGCACGTGTGGTGAAGTATGGCAAGTGTTGGCTTTCGTCCAAAGTAAAGGGTGGCGTTGGGCAAAATCATTGTAATAACAAAGAAAATTGTATTCAAATTCATCATTGAAGAAAAAAAATACATACACGCACTGTAAATGAAGAAAAAAAAAACATCTTCATAGAAATGTGCAAGTGTGTGTATGTGTGCGTTTTGTTGGGGGCAGGGACTCTTGCATTGATTTCCCATTACTAAAGATGTCCATATCATTTGGTGAATGGGTGATGTGTATGTTTGACTTGAGATGGGGTAACATGGCTTGGTGAAAGTGGAGTTCTATTTGAAAGATTGGAATAAAGGGGATTTTTCTTATACGCCCAATCAAATCTATATTTGTGTACATGTTTGTATCCTTTAAGTTCTTACTGCCTCTCTCCTTCAGCCTGTCTTTCCTTTTTATATATCTCCAATCTAATAGAAGTATAGATCCTCATCTCCTGTGTATTTCTCTGTTTCACTTCTGCTTTATCAATACCACCTCCCCGGGGCTACCCCCCACCCCTGAACCCCATTCCTTTATCTCTCTCTCTTCTACACACAAATAATGGGTGCATCCATCACGATGGAGCATCATACTTCGGGATGCCGCAAGATGGCGCTAATGCTATTTGCACAGCAGTGTTCGGAGGCATTAATTATACCATGTGATTATACACATGTATTTGGAAAGAGACTGATGGCATTGACAAGTCCTGGGGAAAATTCCATTGACGTCTCTTCTTCTGGTTCCGCTGCCATACAGGCCTTAATATATTATGTGTCAAATTTGATTAAATGCGACTGTGTATAGTTAAGACTAATACAAGGGCATAATTAAGGGCATAATTAAAGGATAATGAGGGGAGAGGGGCGCTAGGATTTGTGTATGTAAATACAATACGGTGCATATTCTAGTCAGTACTTTCAAATAGTCCATTTCCATTCAAATACAAATATACAAGTAATACAAAACTTTTTTTCTTTAATTGTCAGTATTTTTAACAAAATGAGATACAAGTATGTATTCAACAAGAATAAATAATTCATTCAAAAGAGTGCAATGCTTGCTGGATCAGAATTCATTCACCATTCTATAAGATATAGGCTTACAACCAACGTACAATTTTCTTTTAAATAGTGATATCAAATATCAATCAAGGAGATGATTATTATAAATCAATAAATATAAAGATAATTTCAAAATTATTTTGCTTTAATTAGTCGGAACAGAAAGGTATGCAGGACGCTGCTCATGAATGCACAGAACGTGCATAAGGAAGTAGTGGTTCCCATAATCGGCCTATGTCATGGTAAGAACGTTTCAGAAATAGCAAAGAATCTGTACATAACTTACTGTATTACACACCATTATAAATTTTTATACACGGTGACCTTGAACCTGTAATCATAATTACTCCAAATAAGTAACTAAAATTTACAATACAGTGTTCTTCTTCTGAATTTCCAACAATCTCATCTCAGTTGAGATTCACCGACATGAACAGATTGTGAATTCAGTCTAATTATAACTTCATCGGTGACATTGATTATTACTCCCCCAAAAAAAAAAAAAAATTCTCCAAAATGCATTCCAAATTAAAGTGTTCTATTCTCACAAATATAAAAATCAAGAAAAATCAGATAGACCTTCACAGGATACTTCCGACTAGCATCAACGAAGCGCATAACATTATTTTGAGCATAACATCGCGTACGGGCAAATTATGATTAAAATGGAATATTATGATGATATTCGGGCAACTTTAAATTGCTGCAGGAATTTGGGAAGGTAACGCCCCCATCCCCCGCGCTTCGTGCGCATGTGTCTTTGAAACTAAACTAAAAAATGATCTTGGTAATGTAAAAACAACAGGAAGACTAATGTGTGGAGTGATAACCTGATGACAAAATCCTGAAAAGGAATGACAAATATGAGTGGATGTCAATTTAAAAATCTAATAACAGTACGATGCATGATATACACATGGTGTTTTCGAAAGAAAAACAACTCATTTTATCATAGGCCTATCCACTCCAAAGATACTTGTGTTGATAAATGAAAAATAAAACGTAATTTATCAAATTAATTCTGAAAATAATAATCAGTGATCGAATCTGAATGTTATAGCACCATTAATTGAGTGATTATAAATGTATCAAATAGACTCGTACAAACACTGCAGAAAGAATAATTATAGTATATCCTAGACAAAGCCTATAAAGTTTGGCATATTATGATAGGGTAAAAATCAATCACAAAGTCATGTACGTCACTATACAAATTCATGTTTATCGTGTTATAACCATAATCAGACATAAAAGATATCATCGAAAAGAAAATTGATAAATATAATGATAATAACTTACAACAGGTTTTTTCCGTACTTGTACATAGTAAAACGTCCGAACTATCATACAACGGAGGTCAAGAATATTTAAAGCAAAATGATATTTCTTTGGTACGGTATGGACTTTCGTTTAGTCTACCATGCACACACCATGGAACAATATTCTATACTTCAACCTCAGCTCACTAATTAATTAATGTAATTAAATTACAGGTGGATGGGGGGGGTGGCCGCTACCATACAGAAACTAAAAAATGAAAAAGGTCTTCATATGACTAAAATTATCATATTCCTGGATAAACATCCCCTCTGAGAGAAAGAGAGAGAGAGAGAGAGAGAGAGAGAGAGAGAGAGAGAGAGAGGGGGCTACTGAGGGCCGGCCATATCGCCGAAATTATGTTTCGGAGAAATTTGTGTAACCCATTCGGAAAGCCACAACCTAACATACAGTATTTTAAAAACAATTAAAAAAGGAGATCTATTCAATTTTATGCGAAATTATTTTGGCACTAATAGTACAATACATTGTCAAAGACATTAGCTAATTTGCAAAACTTCAAACTTACTTACTGAGGAGGGCCTGTCACAGATCGCCGAAATTATCTTTCGGGAAAATTTGTGTAACCCATTCGGAAAGACACAACCTAACATTCAGTATACAAACAATCTAAAAAAGGAGATCTATTGAATTTAATGCGAAATTATTTTGGCACTACAATACAGTGAATACAGTGTCAAATCATTAGCTAATTCGCAAAACTTCAAACTAAGACGTCAGCCCCATGATGGAAATTGGGCCGGCCACGCCCATGAGCAGAACAAAACACGCCCTGGTTTGTAGAGACCGCTATAGGCGCTGGCTACCTCATCAGCCCAACTGATGTGGAACCTTTCAAGCTTCAAACATCAACTCACATGACCTTGTTGGAATACCTTTAGATTAGCTTACAGACAAACCTCATTTCCATTTCATATTATCACGTCACAGTCTGACTTCATCTGCAAGGGCACACTATAGATGGGTGGCTATCATATTACAGAGTTTCTGCATTCAAAACTGAATTGCATAGATGACATTCAAGCAAAATAATGTTCGCTGATATAATCCAGGTCTATAGTATATGCCTAACTTGCTCAAAGACGAAACATAAAGAATCCTTTATGCTCAATATTTGCGCATTTTACGCAGACATGAGTTTACTTATACTTAGCCTGTCCAGCATTCCCAGCAACTACATGCAGTTTTCATCATTGTTGCAGCAGAATGCACTTTTGCATTTACAGTGATTACTGTCATTGGACTACCTTATGTTGTTCCCATAATCACAGTGTTCATTCACCCAAGGCGCATTTGGAACATAGCCTACCGTTCATAATCTCTATTCACAGGTATATCTCTCATTTCCACACAGCGTCAATCATAACTTTGATAGTCTAATTCACCAGGCCCGGCTTCATGTTGTTGATGTCCATACATGACTATGGGATTACACATGGCGTACGGAGTGTCTTTGGGTTCAGCAATGACCTCCCTGTAGAGGTCAGCAACATTCACTTTAATTCCATAGCGACACCGAATGCCGAACATTTCACAGCCATAAAACTGAACGTTATACCAGTCCAAACCAACTTGGTCGTAGGCTGTATTGACGATCTTCTCCGCTCGTAATGGTTTGTATTTGAGAATCTTATGTTTGTCATTGTTCAAACGAACGAGTCTCCCACTCGCAGCTTGCGTTAAAGCTTCTTTCTTCACCCAGGGATGTCGAACGTGAATGATGTAGCCATCGCCCACGTAAACGCCCCAGTGGTTGAATGTCGAGGACGGATGAAGGAACTCGATGAGATCACCTGGCTCACACCGAGGGAGGAGACGGTCCGCGGAACAAAACTTGTTGTTGGATGCACCCATTGTAACTTGGCAAACTAAATCAAAATAGAAATGATTATAACAAAACAATTATTAGACCATATTCATACACATTGCTGCACTGCATGAACAATGAATGTAACAAGACATTAGTGTTACATTCTTTCATCTGGAAGTCAGACTAGAGCATTATGCCATCAGATTAATTTTGGAAGAAATCCAGCACAATACACCTGATGTTGACAGGTGTTAAGTATGACACTGCACAGGAGATTAGCATGCCAGCAACAGGCCTCTTAACTCAATTTGAAACATAGTTTGTAATCCATGAAGACACACCATGTCGGCAAGGGGTGTCTCGTTGTTTTGCCAGATGTTATCACATCTATCCTTTTCATTTATACTCAGACATAAGTGCCAAGAAGTTTCACCAAACAAACGGGAGCATCGATTCGGGATTCAATCGCCCCACCCCTATTCCCCTCCCCCAATAATTAATGGATTGGATCACCTTTGTAATATGCCACTGAGTAATGTTTCAAGTTCAATATTATTACGTTAAAAACGTTTGCCCCCCCCCGAATTATTATTTAAAAAATGAGCCGACAATACTCCAAACAAACTATCAAGCGAACTTGAGGCGACTATACAATGCGAGCCACGACTCTAGTCGATAAAAGTTGATAACAAAATATCAATCATTAAATGAACCAAATCTATGAATAGTTGAGATGTTTACATTCGGCGTATTAACACCTTAGCTCACTCTGATTAGCACACTGAGTTCATGAAATGAAAGTCACAATGGGATCTGGGAGGTCTATATCAGCTTTTAAAAATAATCATCAACTTGATGTGAGGGGATACAAACATGGGTTAGGAAATATGTCGGAATCAAATGTGCAGTCTTGGTAACTGTTATTATGAAATACGTCGATGAAAGATGCCGACATGAATACCCCCTACCCTTCATATTCATAATAAAGTTCAATCTCACTGGTCATGTGACCTGGGAAATCATGTTGATGTAATTGTAAACTAAAATCAAAGAAAAACAAAAAAGCTAAACAGTATCACTATATGAAAATACATGTACAGTGAAACCTGTCTATAAAGACCACCTAAGGGAGACAAGAAAAAAGTGGTCTTTATAGGCAGGTGGTCTTTGTAGACAGGTGCCCATAGTACATGTTTCAATGAGAAACCATTTTCAAGGGAAACAAAAAATGTGGTCTTTGTAGACAGACTGGTGGTCACTAAAGCAGGTTTGACTGTATATAGTTTCTATCAATGTCGTATAAGGATTTTACGTATTCTTATTTATTATCTCAATATTCGGGACTGCTCCATTTTAGTCAAGTTCGTCCACTATAACTTACCTGAATGTGGTCTCTGCCTCCAAGACTATCCCTGATAGAAGGGAATTCCTTGAGATTGTTGAAGGATCGCCTTTCAGGTCTTGGAGTGACCTGAGAAAACACGGTTGTCAAGGCAACCTGACCTTAGCTTAGGTTGGTGTCCGGTCACCTGCCACGGGCTATATCATTCACCTGTAATAGGAAACGAGAGGTAAGATTAGGAATGTTTCTCATTTAGACCAGGGAACTCCCACCTCCCTGTTTAGACCATGGATGTTGAGATCACAGACAGTATCCCTGTTTAGACAGTGGAGATATGAACGCGAATTATTGCTTGATGGTGGAAGGAAACGTTACATGCAAAGTATATACAGTATTCAATTTTGCCTTGGTAACATCGAAAGACATCACAAAAAACAAAACAAAACAAAAAAATTGGGGAAAAAACTGAGTATGTAGAAACAGTTATGTTAAAACTAGATTAATTGAAGGGGGAGTAGGGCGCACCAAAGTTGCCGAAAAGCTTTTTAAGTTTTTCCAGTCCACCCACCATACACACACACACACACACATACAATGTACGGGAAAGCAGTCAAATAGAAAACCCAATTTAGACGCCGCGACGGCGCTGTATAATTCATGAACAAACCTTGCCATAAAAAGAAGATATTTCAAAACTTTACTTACGGTAAACCTTCTAAACAGATAAAGAGAGAGAAAATGTCTGGAAATATCTATAGCACCCGTCCACTGAATACAATTTTCAGTCTATGGAGAACTAAACTGTAAATTATTACTTCGGAACTGACGATACAAAAAATTGTGAAAATCACAGAGATTTCGGGGGAAAATACAGTAGTCCTACAATTACTCCCAAATACCAAACATTTATTTTATAAGCCACAATGATGTCATAATTGACCAAAGGGAAACCGGATGTGTATTTTTGTAACCGATGGGAAAATAAAAATCGTCTAAACAAATTCAGACAGTCGGGTACATGTACTTCCTCTTTTGCCCCTTGATTATAATTATTTACTGTATCAAGGATATCAATGTAAATTTAAATTTGAAAGCTGAAGGGGAACATTGCCGAGCTCAATATTAATGGGCCCCACAATAATTCTGTTTTGCGGTCGAGGCCTATAAGCTATAATGGTCGCTGATCTAAATCAGAAGGAAACTTTACCATGCAGCAGGCCTCGAGTTCGCGACCAACGGACCGAGACATCAAAAACAAGATACAGTCATGTAGTTTACCACCAGACGAGTCTCGCCTTTTCTGACATAATCGTGACAGGAAAAAAGAGTCGAAGTCGAACAATGGATCAAGGTGAAACCAGATGAATGGCAACATAAAATATAGGGCTATTACTTGATTGTCGAAAATCAATTTTAAGTGCACAGACACGTTAATTTGTCGGACCAGAGACATGCCATATTACAGCTAGGAAATTGAGTTTTTAGTTCATGATGAATGGTTAGCCTAATTTTAAAGTTTAATCAGAGAGATATATTTTATATGTAGATATACATTTAACTCTATATGGTCGAACTTAGTTTGACCAGGGAGTTACTCCCTGGTTGTACCATGGGTCCATGGTTTTACAGTATGAAGCACTGAAGTTATCTTCTGTTATCGCCTCTCAATTCTCATTTGTCCACTTCAAATTGATGACAGGTGAGGAATCCTCTCATCATCTCTACCCTTTGGCCCCGCGGAGTAGAAGGGTGCGGCTCGTTATCTTCTCGACGGGAACCTCCGGCGAGACTAAAATCTATTACCCCGGCTTGTTATCTTTTTCAGGAAGATATTTTCACTTCATAATTATCCATTGACATAAAAAAAAAAAACGAATAAGCGTATTGTGCATGAGCCAGCTAACCTTGGCTCAACAATAAGAAGATTTGAAGAAGATGTTCAAGTGGTCATACCCTATAATATACAATGCTACACAGCCGAAAGAAAACCACTTGTGGAGTATCCACATTATCCAACATTCTGGAAGAAGCTGGAGTACGCCCCACCCCCTGGGCCCTGACATCCATTTGAGTGTGGTTGCAGCCCAGAAAATAAAGTCAATATTACAAAAGGGAAATTTCCTAGACACCAAGTTGCAATGGCCGAGAATGGCTGTACATCACACGGGGCTCCCCGCCCTCTGCATGCCTATATAATTATGGAGGATTTCCGCCCCTGTTTATCAATGTCTGGATACGCCTATATAATGTTGCACTCCTTACTTTAAAAAAATGTATCAAACCGAATAGTGATCCGTTTTTCTTTCCTTTTCTTTTTGTTTATTTGTTTTATATGTACTTTGTTTTTGTTGTTGTTCTGTTCACAATTTTAAACCTCATTTAATTTTGCTGAAAGAGCATTAATATATTCAGGAGGAAACCATCCGTCAAGGTGACTTTTCAGAAGTATCTGTAGTCGATCGAGAAGAATACACAGTCAGACAAATAAGAATATTCCAACAAGTGGAGTGAGCTAATATACCATCCTGACTCAGCAAGATATCTCAGGTCTGTAAATCATTATTAGCAGGTCAGAATAGATGCTGTGATCGTGATTAAAGAATAATGATTACCATCCCTCCACACCATCAGCATCGATTATCATCATATTCCACCTGTTTACAAGGTTGTTGATTGTAGTGCGTTGGGCAGCCACCCCCCCCCCATCGCATCATCGCATGGCCCATGGTTACGGTGTAAACTGATTGGTGTACTGTCCATAAATTATTGTCTTTGCCCCTCCCCTCCCTCCTTCAACCAAGTCCAGAAAATATGTCTTGTTGTATCCGGGTTTCAGTATCTCAATTTCTATTTTATAATCTCCCAAATCAAATCGACAGCAGACGATCTATACATTATGTGCCCGAAAGTACCGACGGCAGAAGTTTCAGACAATAATAATACTACCCCCGGCCCCTTCCCATCCTGATCAATAGTCAGGCAGGAGGATGACAACTCATTGCAAAATTGCATTACACTACAATCACAAATTTTCTACATCAAACTTTGTCAGAAATGTTTAGCTCGTCTTTGAAAATACCCCTTTCAATGAGGACAAGCGTTTTCATGTTTTTAAAACCAGTTATGATAAAAGCGTTTAAAACTTTCGGACTAAAAATAATTCCGTCACGTCACTCACGTGATTAGGAATAGAAAATTATAAGTGCGATTGTGCGAATAATAATTGTTCTTTCTATCTGCTAGATGAAAATAATGGCAGAATTCTTGTCGCTTAGTTGAAGGTAGTTCGTTTCGAGAAACTTTGTTCATTCTAAAAAATTTATGGAACAAATCGATCCCTGTGTTATTGACCTTCACATGAACTCCTCTGACGTCATAAAATACACTTTTTATTGTCTAATAATCAATGTGTCCTTCAAGAATTGTATAGAAACAAGAAGTAGAGTATTACATGAACCTGTTAATTGATTTACTTCAAAAGGATAAATAAACTAGACAGAAAACCAGTCTGCTTTTTAACATTGTCTTTTGACGCTGTCCTCCAGTCAGCGGAACACATCCCCGAACGAAATAGATTGATTTTTTTCGGTCTACAATAAAACATGATAGAAAAAAAAGATATGATGTATGTTGTTTCCAAACAAACTATGCCTTGGTCATGAATGATTGTTGTACAGAGTACAGACATGTATCAACATCAACTATACCATCTTACCATACTGTTATCTACCAATTGAGGTTAAACTACGATTCATCCACAAAATATTTCAGACATGCATGTCAGAAAACAGACAAACACCACCACTACCACAACACAAATAATCATGGCAACTTTATTTGTTAACGTCAATAATATGATGTTCGTTCATTCATGCCCTATATAATAGGTTTACTGTTCTAGGCCTATAGATCGTTGCTTCATTTCACGTATGTAGTAATACCAACCTCTTGTCACTATGAACCCAGAGTCAGAATAAGATCATGACACTCCCCAGCTCTGTCACCAAGGACTCTCTTCGCATACCAGGCGACGGACCTGCTGTAACTCGGCAGCCACTTGACAAGATACCACGCCTATACCACCGGCTCACAATGACACCATTCTCCGTAAGATACAAACAGATATATCACAGCAGAAGCTACTTTATGGTCCGGTCTCCCTCCTAGGCAGTTTGGTAGATGATTGCTTGCTAAGTTTGACACAACTGTTTTTCAGTCTTATACTTATCACAGTCACAGATCTTGGAGAGTTCCGTCGGTCTATTTCCAAATAATCAGTTGTAGAAATTCCCCCTTATACTAAGATCCGTGAGGGTAATAGCAGTCCTAAAGCACTTGAAACTTTGCGAGTTTATGCAATGTAACGGGACTAAACGCGAAATCCATACTATACAGACACACTACTCGTAGCGTAGTCTGCATGTTCAGACCCTAGTTTGAGCTGTTTAACATGATTTTCTAGCTAACAAAGTAACAGAAACTATAATTTAGTCATATTTTTTGATCGTTTTCATTAGTTAATACGACTCCATACGATTTTTTTAAAAGTTACGATCTACTTGCTTGCAACTGTGTAAGACATTTGTGGATAGTTTTCCCCATCTTGAGTGTTTATTACACAGACTATTTTAACCACACATGCATGTGCGTGTCGGTGCACACCAAGGCCCTCTCTACCTTTGTGTACACATAAGATAGTCCAACACAAAAGAAATATATTGGACTACACCCAAAATGCAAGCTTTCTCTTCCAAACGCGTCAATAAAAATTTATTAATGAATGGATTCTAAACATTATGTAAATAAAGTTTCAGTGTGGTTGCCATGGCAATAATTTTCAGATTATACTGAATGAAATTATCCTTCGAAGAGGTCTGTTGGTGCTAAATTCCGCTTTGTTCTGTGGTGACAATATTTCATCATAATTATGGAAAATATATAGAAGGGACATATCAAATTATATGAGATATAATACTGTCATGACATTTTTGCATTGCCTTTTTTAGTTTGTATACATGCTTATAAACTATTTTCATTCAACAGTTTTGGTACGAAAACAATAATGTGTCAATGCAAGTAGAATAATTATTGTTTTCAAGTATATGAGTCCATTTCTCTATAAGGAGTTACAGACTTTCAGTTTATGTGTATCACAAAATATATGACTTTTTTGACTTTTTTTCAGATGGCTATAGTAGCAATCAAGAGGAATATATAGAATACTGACACTGTTTTCTCGACCGTCTCCATCTTGGCCAGGAGTCAACATACTTGAGTCTGTTTTTATATCGACAGGAAATTATACGGGTGGTCATTTAAATGTTATGTAATGTGCCAAAGATTCATTGTGAAGATACTGTATTTAATCTAAGGATTGAGGACTATGACAGCGAGAGAGAAAGACTGATCGAGGTGTTGGCGTGAAGGGCACGGGGCTGGGCGGGGTATGGGGTAAATGGGCGGGGCTAGGATCTTGACAATTTTTTTAAATGATGTGCATGACATTTTGTATCTTAGCTTCCCATGCAAGCCGGACATGTCAACTACAGTATCTTACTGTGCCTACTCAAAGAGCAATGAAAGACGTGATAAGAGCTCAATCGAGATAAGTTTGTTTGATATTTGGGTAAGATAGCTGAAATCCAAGTGAACTTGAAGATTCTTAAAGACTTTGGTCCCGTTAAGGTCATCCCATTATATGGTGAGTCACAATGTTGACAGTTCGAGCTCTTAAAAACTCAGATAAAGAAAGAAAAAACTTTAACCGTTTGTTAAAGAAGAATCTATAGATATTGCTACTGAATTCAACAATAAATAGCATATCTTTATTAGCACATCCGTATGCTAAATTGTCTTGGTATCTTTACTCCTCACATTCATTTTATAAAATGTTGTCGCCGCTTCAGTCCAGTCTAACCTTCCAGAGATTTTACTGTTAGCGCTCTCTATGTAGCAACAATAATTTTGTTTTGTTTTTTGTTTTGTCTGTTCTACCATTTGAAGAAATGTTAAAAATGAGGGAAAACAATAATTTGTGGTAGAATAGAGACCTATTTTGATATATACCAAATAAACTAGTAACTACCATGCATATACTGACATTTCAGAATAGCATAATGTAACTCTTTCTTTCTTTCTCTTTCTCCAATTCTCTCTCTCTCTCTCTCTCTATCCCTTTCTCTCTCCGGCTCTTTCTCTTCATCCAAACTTCACATCTATAGAGAATGGGTTATACCACTGAATAACAGGATTAATGCCTTAAAGAATAGAGAAATATGAAGCATCATCATCATCATCATCATCATCATCACCTGCATCACCATTATCGTCGATATTATCATCATCCTTATCATCATCAACAGCAGCATTATCATCACGGTGATCTCATCTCACACAATTTCACCATAAACACGATAAATCGTTTTCGATAGTAAATAGTCCTATCAAAGTGAATATGATTAACGCACAATTTAGCCAGACACACTTCTATCCAATAAACATAATTTCCAATCAATCCCTATAACAGGAGAGAAAACACTGTCTATAATAATGGCAAAGGGGACGCATATACAACACTTCACTTTGAACTATTTTAAATTGTATTTCATGTAACAAAAATATTCTTAGCTTTTTTATACAACGTGACGCTACACTCCTGTTTGAGCCTATTCCATCGTCACCTCCTAAACCCAGATGCAAATATTTACTTCATTTTTGCGATTTAGCAAAAACATGATGATATTTTGACATAATTAATAACATATATGAAAGGGATGTGTCGTTTATAGATTTCGAGAATTGGCACCATTAAAAGTGAACCAATGAACAAATTAAGAAAAAAAATTGATTTAAGTAAAACTACATTTGAAAAAGATAGAGAAATACATGTATTCAGAATTGTTATCAATATCTCCGTATTTAAAATGAACAGACGCCCTCTGTGTTCTGAGCAGACGAAAATTTTCCTTCATCATCTTCACGTAAATAATCCAATATCTCCTTCTTCAAATTCTTCTCCAGATAGCTGAGTAAATATTTATCCCTTCTATCTTGGAATAATGACGCATAAACGCTTATTTTTCTTAACAAAACATAAATACCTGGAAAATATAATGCACCTGGCATCATCACCATCAAGTATATAAAACTACCAACATGCGACTACAAAATAAGTTCTTCCTCACATAATACCCGAATTAACAGTTATGTCCAACTGGTGTCATATTTAAACAACTGACTGTTTTAAATAGCTTTGGCTGATACAAATAATAATACCATAGCAACTACTTACTCAAATTAACCTAAGACAATTTCAATTTGGTCACATACCGGTATTGAGCATGACAATGACCCATTACGTAACCCGAACATGGTTTCTGTGAAACATACCATAGGTTATTGAAATCGACTTTTAAGTTCATTTTCGAAAATAGTTGTGATCGTCTTAATTGCAACCAGGTTTAACATAAATTACACTGTATGTTGTAGGGTTAGAACTGTGACAGAAATTTCACCCAAACTGATTACGATACGTTTCTATTGCAACCAACTATAGAGTAGTGATGCAGCAAAGTATCTACAATGTTTTCTTTACATTCTCTTTATCACTTATTTATAATTCTTAGTTAGGATATAAAATTTCAATATATACATGTTACACAATTCTGATTTTTTTCTTTTCCTATTACGTTGAGAAAGAGAAAATGAAACAGTTTTTTTTTTGGCAGTATGATAGTGAATCACATGGCTTCATGAAAACCACAACGATGAATATCGCTATGTACAATGTAACTTCTAAAATAATTAATCTACAAACTCTTTTTCTTGTACTGTTAAATAGCAGGCATACCCAAGTCACAACGTCAAATCGATCACATCAAAACCGATCGAATCTTCGCCATTCAAGGGTCATATCATTCCAGTCGGTCTACTCTCATTTCGGTCTCGTCGGTATGACTGGGGCATCTTTGTATTACCCCCATCTTTCTACCTATGATTACATGGCCTCCTTGTAGAGAATTATTTAAGGCAAACGTAACAAACTATTGCATTTTTAAAGTCACACACATCTAAACGGAATTGGTCCTCACTATCGGATGGCAAACAACAAATGCCAATTGTTCTGGAAGATAATAAATAAAGCACATAAGTTATATTTCATGCAAATAGTTCTATAAAAGCTCCACACCACCTTGTTATTATTTTTTTTTGTCGCCCAGCTAGGTACAACCAAACTGCATTTTGTTCACATTGAAGTGCTCAGAACAACATATATACATATAGTTCTGCTTGCTTTGTTACGATAGCAAACTAAGCCTTGAGAGTTTTTTCACGGTTGTTGTTGCTAAAACTAGTTGATTTGAAACTTGAAAGACGTAAACATTCTGCACAAAACAAACGAAAATAATCATGATAAACAGAGTTGGCTTGGTCATGCAGTAATACTAACTGATTCTCCATTCGATATAAACACTGGCAATCACGATAAAATATTGACTATAATCACAAAAGTTTGTTTTAAAAGACCACCTAAAATAGTTAAAATTTCCCAGAGTAAAACATTATCATAAGAACAATAAAATAAATTGTAAAATTCTTTTTTTTAATAAATACATGAACGTTGAAATTTAAGAGTAATTTCCTGGAAATGTTTTTTTTTGCACACGATTTTATCCAATCAGATCATATGAAAAAAACTGCTGTCATTATCTTTTGATCACTCTTTACGATCAGATTAAATACAATGGACAGTGAGTTGTAATAAAATGTAGAAAAAATAAGAAAATATTTAATTTGTTTACTCTCTGTCTACTGTAATCAGGTAGGCTGGTCGAAGGCCCAATAACCATTATTTTCACGACATATACTACAGTCAAACCTGTCTATAGCAACCGCCCAAGGGAAACACAAAAAGTGGTCTTTGTAGACAGGTGGTCTTTGTAGACAGGTTCCTTTAGTACATGTTTCAATGAGAAACCATTTTGAAGGGAAACAAAAAATGTGGTCTTTGTAGACAGGTGGTCTTTGTAGACAGGTTCCTTTAGTACATGTTTCAATGAGAAACCATTTTGAAGGGAAACAAAAAATGTGGTCTTTGTAGACAGGTGGTCTTTGTAGACAGGTGGTCACTAAAGCAGGTTTGACTGTAGTACTTCCTACCGTGAACAACGTTTTGATTATTAAAACACAATATACCAGATTGTAATTAGATCTTTAGGCTCAAGCTTTTCACATCAAAATCTTGTGCGATCTAGCCATTGGGATGCAATGAATGAATAACTGGATGAGAAAAGAATATTTGTGACAAAATAAATATATCACATTCTAGAAAATATATAGCGTTGAGCCAAATAACATTCAGTGTCTGACAGTTGAGCTTCTGCTTTTCATCGAGTTTTCATCACTTCGGTTCATGTGGAGACAGAGCTGACCGATTATTTTTTTAGTTAAAATAAAATGTATACATACACTACATACGTAATACTTACAATAAACCTCTTTTAGTTTTTATTATACATTCTATGAATATAGGTCATCATTTTAGTTTAAAAACAGTATATACATCAGTGTCCTTTTCAGTTACAAAATAGTTGCCAAAGCAGAGCAACAATGACGAATGATTGTGCTGTTTTCATCTAACTATGTCCATGGAGGGATGGAGTGTTTCAATAGAAATCCACATTTTATTACGAGTCAGCATTCAAATTTAATTTTAATTTGTACGTATATAATTATATGCGCTTAAGAAGTGGAGATTTGCTAGTCCAGTGCTTGGTCCAGACGTACAGTTGGTGCAATTCAAGTAAAGGACTGGTGTTAGGTGAACTTGGGACAGTTTTTCGCAATGAAGTACGGTATAGCTTCTGACCCGCATAGACTATAACACTTAACACCAGCGGTGCTATGAGACAGGGACTCTGGTGTTTGGAACCGGTAACCATTATGATCTCTGAACAACACTGGCATAACACTGACACAAGCGGTAAGCAAAACACAGGGAACTATTTTCATTTCTTCAACATACTTTCCTAGAAAGTTTTTTTCAGAAGGTGTATGGTGTGCTCATGGCTGGTTACCGAGTGGTGGAAAGCAATGTTTCTGATTCATAATAACACCGACTCTTATAACTAACCCAGATCCGGGTAATTCCATGAGCTGGGGACTACCAAATCTGGCTTAAAAGAGTCAAGGAATGACCACGTATTTGCAAATGGTAGATGAACACTTTGAACATGCTGGAACCAACACTATAAAGGTTGAATCTAGCATGTTAAAAGTTTTAATCTGACATTTTGACAAAGTGGTCAATCCCTTCTAAATGGTGATTTAACATCTTAGTTAGTTTCTAGAGTGGCCCCATCTCTGTGGTGTTTGGAACTAGATACCCTATGGCTGATGATACTGTCTTTGGTCTAGACCACAGACACTGGAAGTGTCTTGATTCAGACACTGGCAAGTCTGGTGCTGTTTCTAAGAAGAGTACTGTAGGTGCAGAAGTCACTAACACGACAATCATGAGTCGGTGTTTGGTGGTTGGTTGAAGAAGAGTTGTTGTAGTAGTTGCTTGGTGTGTTCTGGGCTAGTAACAGTGTGGCTGATAGTCCTGCTATCATGAAAGATCTCGTAGTCATTACCGTCCTGTAAAGCAGCCAAGGAAAACAAAAGATCGAGAGATGTTCAATGTATGATACGGGAGAGATGGGGAACTGATAGAGGAATTATCGACACATTTACCCTTAACACTATAACAGAGAGAGATAGAGAGAGTGTGTGTGAGAGGAGGGTAGGGGTAGGGAGGGAGGGAGGGGGAGAGAGAGAGATAGAGACAGAGGGGGGAGGAGAGCCGAGACAGAGATTTTTTTTTTAATAGAGAGGGAGAGAGGGGAGGGGAAATGAGTGCAAGAAGGGGACAAGGGAGAGTACGAAGAGGAAGGGGTGAGACGGCGGGGAGCGAGACGAATATTACTTGTGATTACATGAATAATTTTTTTTTTAGAGAGAGGGTCAACACTGACCAAGCCATTTCAGACCATTGGTACCTGTACATAGTGCATGGTGATTTCAACCCATGGTCATTGTTTTTAATTTTTCTATGAATTCCTGTACTGAGAGAACAATATACAGAGTTTTTTTCAGGCTGGTTTTGGTAATCGAATTCGTGATCAGAGAATAACTGTTTTACTTATATGAGCTTGAAAGTACTACCAATAAGACAAGATAACCCTGATGGAATGAAGCCTATAATCTCTCCATGTTATTGCATGGTGTATGTGAAGACAATACAAGAACATTCGGACAAAAAGAAGGAGGAAAAAAGGGTGAGATTGAAGATCATTATATCTTGTCAGCATCTAATCTCCTCTCGCCACACGAAAGACGACTTGATGAGACTTCTTGTCTCAGTGGTGGCACTTTTAAAGGGCTATACAACCTTTGTTATAAGTTTATTTGTATGAAAGCGGAAAAATACGAGAAACAGAATGTTGAAATAAATCGGACCAATAATAGGAGAGTCCTAGAGAAAGGAATATTGATATACCTGTGATGTCCTATCGCCGAAGAAGTATATCTCCTTATATTCCTGATCCAAATATTGCAAACAGAATGTCTTATCCCATCCCATCGGATACACGTCAAAGCTTGTTTGTCCTCCTATAAATTAATGACATGAACAAATACCATGTTGCTTTACAAGCTTCACATAGAAAGGGCAAATTCCAAACAAACATATAAAACATACACTGTATATTGCAAAAGATGAATCGAGTTTGTTAAATATCTTGATACACTTATACCAGTCAAGTAACAGGTGCGATGAAACTATACAATGCATCAACAGTTCACTATTACTATTTTACAAACATGATAATATTCATCAGTCTTTATCCTTTGGTAGAAAAAATAATGATAATCGTGTGAGTTGAAGGCGATAATCTCTGGCATATTCCTTCAATAAAGTCAATGCTGCTTGTAGATACTGTTTATCAAACAAACTACTTTACAATTATACAGACAACTTGATTGCAGAAGACATTCAACACGCTCTTTCGTTGTGATTTTATTGTTCAATGAGGTAATGTTGTAATGTCCATTCTTCCTTGCTCTGTGTGTAAAATTCAGTGCACTATTAAAAAAACTTGTGTTGATTTTTAGCTAGGGCGTCTGCATATAAGCTAGCATTATTAAATATCAAAATTGAAAAAGGCTTAATATGTTTAGTGGAAGGTGAAAATGGGGAACATAGCGTTAAAAAAGTACGGGCTGCATTGTGCTCTGCATGAAAATTCAAATGGAAATAACTCCCCTGCGAACTAATTGGAACGTCAAAACAGCTAAATTGCCTTCGATGGATGAAAACAAAAAATTATAGTCTGAAGAAATCTCACCTATTGAAAATTTCAGTCCGCTGGAAGAAAACCTTTCTCGGAGTGTTTTGACCATCTTTTCTCTGACTTTGTGTTTCTGTTGACAATAATTGTACGTAAATAGAATGTATTAAAGTCACAGGTAAATCACAGATGTTTCATGTGTCTGTAATACCGTTGCTACTGTTGTTATATATTTTTAACGAATTTTAGTCAAGGGAAGGGAAAATTGATTGGATCTATTAAACATCCTTGACAAACATCAGTAACATTTTATTTGTATCACAACATTATCGGGGGGCAGGGCTACCTCTCGCCTCACCTTGCCAAACTGATAGTACTGAACCAATCATTACTGTTTTGAAATGTTATTTTACAAAAGTGAAACACGCGATTTAAAATATTTAATTTGGGGTGTTTTCTGCACACCAAACTGTGCAGTACATTTAAAATCAACGTTTTCAATGTGTAGTATGGTTCTTTATATTGTATATAAAGTATTTTCATGACATTAAACACAATATTTAAATGCAGTATTAGTACTGAATTTAGGTGACCATATGGGCATCGAACACGGGCGAGTCTGGAAGGTTTGTCCACAACAATATTGTGGCATCGCCCATGTGCATACGGATTACGGAATACTCAATTTATCATTAAGATAGTGAATTATGACAGCTAATCAAATGATGGAAATTGTGCTTCACATAATGTCGGTATATTAACGTCAAGTGCATGTATGGAAAAAAAATTGTTTGTATTATGTACGAAAACTAATTGGAAATTTGAGAAATAAAACCAAACAATACCAAATCGATACAAAAATGTAGCAGGTTTTTTACCGATATGTCACAACATGTTATTCCTCAGATTCATTTAGTCTCGTTCATGAGTGACTATATAAACATTTCATTTAAAGTTTAAAAAAACCTGTAGCATACGCCTCTCCCAAACAAGCCTACTCTCTCAATGAGTTATGCTGACGTGTTGATGCCACTGTGTCACCAACAGTATGATGGGGGAGGGGTTTGAGTCCGGACACATGCATAACGAACATAAAGAATTATCTTTTGCCTTCGGATTAATCGAAAATATTCATCAAAAAGCAATAACCATCATCAATATTTGTCCCATCTAATATCGTACAAAATAAGTCTTACAAGATATATTAAATGTTGCTGTAAACTTCTTCAAGTTGCTGTTTTAAATCAACTGTCCGGATACACAACCTGTCCGGAAACACAACGTCTGGGTATACATGTACTCAACCACCTCTACATGTATTAATGATTTTCTAGATGACATACCTTGTCATATTCACAAAAGATCCTTCTGTCTTCCTGAGTTGAGTTACATCGTCCCATGGGACATATATTGATCATACCGGTACGACATTCCACAAAACATCCTCTGAAAAACAGATAAAATCAATTTAAATTCCCTTGGCTCTATTAGGTATCATACCGGTACGACATTTCACAAATCATCCTCTGAAAAACAGACACTTATCAATGTAACATCCTTTGGCTCTACACGGTATCAGCGTAATAAATAATAGTGACATTCAAAGTGCTCTGGGCTTAAAATCCACGGGCATGATTATTCGATTATTCGATTTCAAGTCCAAGCAAGTGAAATATTAATGTGATATCAAAGAGACAAAGAAATGAAACAAGGAATGAATGAAATATCAATTTTAAAGAGATAGATGAATATAGTTATATCAGTCAAAGACTAATAAGAAGAGAAGAAACAAAATCAAGAGACGAATTTCTTGCCGACAAGCTAGACCTATAAATCGGTACATGTGGAACTGCAATGTTGCTTTATAGACAAAGTTCTTTCTGATGTGTATTCCTCCAACAATGGCAATAAATGGATAATTAACCTCATGAACTACATATCAACAATTATGCAAGAAGAAATGAGATGAATTGTATAATTATTGTAATATAATTAGGGGCTTCACGTGAACTATAAATAATTGAACCTTTACTTCTTCTCTGATTATTCGACTTCAAGTCCATGCAAGTGGAATATTAATGTGATATTAAAGAGACAAAGTTTTGCTCATTTTTTGCTAGAATTATGGAATTTGTTCAGTCATGAATACCTCTTGATCGGTAGATGTAAATCAGCCAAATAGTGCAGTACAAAATTGATAACTTCTTGTAACTTTTCCTCTCCAATTTGCTCTGATATAATCTGAAAGAAAAAAGGAAAGTAACAAAAAATGTGTTTGATCCTGATTTATAAACTATTAGAGCGAAATTACGTAAACGATATGCCTATAATTATACCATATAAATACAAATATGAATAAATGTGAAATAACACAAAGAAAATACAAAATTAGGTGAATATTCTTTAAACGGGAAGCATTATAGCTCTGGTATTATCTTGTAATTTATATTCAAAAATCATGAAAATAAACAAACAAACAAATAAGATCTGCGAATAAATATTACAGAAAATTACATTTATTTACTCTAGTGTCATCAAGGTTAGAGTATAACCAAAAAATGTAACCACGTTTCAATACACGCCACAGAACAAGGGTAAAACAGGAACCCATAATAACAAATATATATTGAGGACGTTAAAGAGACATTCAAGGTAACAATAATATCGTTATCGAAAAGAAACATTTGCAGTCCTGTTTTGATATACCACTAGGTGGCGAGTCTGGCGACGTTCAAGGATCGACCTGTGGAGGCACAGGATGCTGAAGAGCTTATAAATTCGAGTTCGAAAACATTCAGGGAACGCCAGCGGATCTTTAACTTTCATGCATGGGGAAACAAGATTTCACGATTGAGAGGGAAGCAAGTTTGTAAAATGAGATGGATATATTGTTATAAATAAAGAAAGAGAGAGATTGATAAATAGATAGATAGACAGATGGATGGATGGATAGATAGATGGATGGATAAATAGAGAGAGAGATATAATTAGAGGGGGAGATAGGGGAGAGGAAGGGTAAATTTAAAAAAGAGTAAGGAGAGAAGTGTGATAGCAAGAAGGGGAGGGAAAGAGGAAGAAAAAGAACAGCAATAAAACAAGGTGATAGAGAGAGAGAGAGAGAGATCCAAACGATTTTTTTTTAAATGGTAATTACAAGTATGTTGTTTGATTAAAAAAGACAATTCGGGATGTCATTGTTTCCATGGTAACTGACCTTCTTGGCAAACACCTGCCCCTTCTGATATGCAACCATGCCGTTCTCTACGAACACGTAATCGAACATCTGGTGGAGATCGTGACCGAGTTGATTCTCCACGCTCTTGATGTCTGAGCCCGTGATCAGCCCGATGGGAGCATGTGTCTGAAGCTTTAACAGGACATCGACCATCTCGGGTTCGATTGTCTACACGATCAGGAAAACAAAGTAGGAAATCATGAATACTACGATTTGAAAGTGATATACATGCACATAAGGTTGCAATCAATATTCCAACCTCTTTCCACGAAATGATTGTGGTATATATGATTTATTCTTGATTTATAAAATTTACATTTTCTAGGAACTTTATCGATTAAACCTTACTGATAAATACTTAATGATCAATCTTTATTTATCAATAAAGTTCTGCGATTATAAAAATTTTATCTATCAAGAATGGATCATATAGCCACAATCATTTCATAAAAGAGGTAAGAAAAAAATGCCAACTTTATGGGCACTCGAGTGCGATACCTTAGTCACATCGGTGAGACCGACGCCAGACTGACAACTCAACGAACAAAATCTTATGTTATTACTACGAACGGCCACGACGGTGTGGAGTCGGTTTGGCAGTGTGACCTAGGTATACTAAAAAATGTCTTTACATTATTTTCATCAGATAGAAACAAGTTTAATTAAAGCCTCTCTAAAGTGTTGGGAGCCCCAAACATTTGATGGCAAAAAATCACTTCAATTGTATAATGAAGTGCAAGGATTCTCAGAAAAAAATTGTTTGAAGATGAATATAGATAAATGAATACAAAATTTAGGTTTTCTGCGTACAACACAAAACCCAAGTTGAGTGTTAAATGAAATCCTCTTTCACATCACTACAAAATTTAAGTAAAATTGCGATCAATTTTTGTTAGCGAATTGGGGACTCCCAACACTTTATGCATGGCGTATGAAGCATGTGACAAGAATCTTACCGGGCCCACTGCCAGTCAAATTCATTTTCTCTCCTTGAAATGGTGGTCGTGGAACCAGTTCAACCTTATATCGATTCTGTATTCTAGTAGTTTGTATACAAATATTTTAAAGACTGTTACTTTGATGATAGCACGTGTAACGTGTTCTAAAGTATAAACTTGCAAACTCAAGCCAATTTAGTTTTTAGATAAGAAGTGGAATACATTTAGTTAGGCCAAGTGTGCTGCAGTATAGCCCGACCGGGGGGGAGGGCGTTATGTACTACATGTATTATTTTTCAGCATTATTATGAAAAAACTTTGAACTTAAACACAATGACCAAATTTAAGCACAATTTAAAAAAAAATCTCAAATTATAGACACATTGTAAGACACATAGTCTACAGAACAGCAAACTTGAAAGCAAACTTGAAATATCCCATATTTTCAGCTATTCAAATAGATATACAATGTAGGGTGCTTTAGTTTTCACCTGAAATTGTACTTTTAGCGGTATCTTTCAGGATATGAGAGTGCAGAGTGGTGACGTAACAAACCAGTCAACAACTGTTTCGTTTCTCGGTATTTACCCTGTCAATTCATTTCCTCTTCTCCATATTTAGTATATTTATTTCCTCTTAGCTAGCACGCAGCTAAGCAGGATTTAGAAAATCCATACCAACATGTATACAATTTATACTGGGGTAGAATAATGAATGACGCACTTCGCATTTTAACAAGTAAACAATTCTGACGTGGTCAAACGATTTTCGACTGCGCTCAAATATTTTTCTTGCATGTGGACAATCACCGCTAAGCGTTCTTTTTTGCCAAAATACAAAATGTGGACTATAAAGAATGAACCGTAAAAATTTGGAAAGATTAATCACTTCCCGCCTGCCTAACGGTATACGTGCAATGGTGAACAAATTGCCTTTTTGCCGATGTCATCTGCATCTGAATGTCACTAGTAAGTCAAACACGTCCTAATATTGTGACGTCATAGACACACCTTCCATATACCTCCGCAATCCGCCAATCAGAACATCGCTCGCCCGGTGGTAGACCGCAATATATGTTTGGAATGGAAATTTACGACATTGTTATTGCGCGGGTAACGAAAACTAGACAAACGCTCAGTCGCAAAAAGATGTATGAATACCCATCACAAACATACATCCCAAATGGAGCTTGGAAGAGGGGTTTTATTGTGTTCGTTTCTATTCACAGCTCCCTATTCAAGTTCATCGATTTTCATGAAGGGTGGGATTTACCACGTCTACGATTGCATCATCACATGCACAATACAAAGTCAAAGGAGTACGTGCAGTCAAGTGCTCTATGCATGACATGATAATGTGATTTACGTGCAAAAACACATGCAGGTCATGGAAACATGTTTGTGGCGCTGACTTTTAGTGGTACATGTACGTGTAGTACTAAATTAGCCGATGTATAATTCACAGTCATAGTGAAAAAGGTATACAAATATTTAAAAATATGGATAGAATCATTATAGATTTAGAGCAGATTATATTCAACACGAAAGTATAGGTCTACATGCCGATGTTGTGAAATTTACAGAGCAAATTAAGAACATTTGAAAATACATGATGATCATGCATCAAGTGATCAACATTACACGCGGTACAATATTCATATCTTTAATAGCAATAGCATAATTATGAAGAAAATTAAGTGTAAATATTATTAAAGGGATAATAAGCGACATGTAGTCAAACTTACCCTTCTTGTGTTGGTTATAGTCCCATCCATGTCGAAGAGACATATTCTCCTGCAATTTTTCCCCATCATGAGCATCTAGTTTGATCATTCACAACCGATCAACAAGAGTTGGTACCATCACAACATCCTATCAGGAATGTGAGAATACAAAACTCAAAAGTGTTTATTTCTGAAGGACAGCAACATACAGCCTTACAGGAACGGAACGCCGACTCCGCTGGTAGGTATATATACCAGTTAAAATATATCGGTCAGGGCTAGCTAGCGCTAGTCTGCAATGTACATAGAGTGGACGCACTCGCCTGAATTGTCTAGCTCATTTTCCAGCAGTACACGCGTATTATATGCTGTGTCATTGGCATTGCGTGTATAAACTTGTATTTTACCCAGAGCGTTCGAAATATATTGTGTACATGCGGCGGTGTGGCTAATGAGCATGAGCGATAACAAAACAGTATTATTATGACCATGGTAGGGTCCGCGTTCAAGAGAAACCTGGGTGGATGACCAATTTTGTCGGTATTATAAACTAGGACTTATAAACCCGGATATAATTTTGTTCTTTCTTTCTTCTTCCATGCAGTTGAATACCGGCCTCTTAAATATATAGAGTACATGTATTTTCGTACTTTATACGGTGCTTTAATATAGTTTTTTATGTTGGAAAATGATGTTGATCCAGAATAATTTTATTCCAAATTCATGATAAATACACATTTCCATAGCCCATTATTACATCAGCCTATATAGGTCATACATGACATGTAGGCCTACATGAAAGCGCTGCATCCCACTTAGAAAAAAATTAAATCCTCATATACTTCATATATATTATATGCCTTACTGGATTTGCCCTAATTGGAAAACAAATAATATAAGACAATAAATAGAATATACGAAAGAAGAAAAAAAAAGCCAGAATGGGAAAAGAACGACAGTATGGGATGTACGTCGGCCAGGAGGACGGGGAGGGGTACTATATATAGCTATATATATAATTATATTGACCCTCTGATGGTTGAAGGAGAGAAGGATCGAGGGGCCTGAGAAAGAGAGAGAGAGAGAGAGAGAGAGAGATGACCAAGGGGGAAGGGGGGGGGGCGGGTACAGCAGGCAAGGGCCTTTCGGCCCCCCCCGATCCACACCCTGTTTGCGGGAAAAATCGCAATTGATCTCCCCTACCTTTCTTCTCCCTCTTTTTTTCTTCTTTCCCTTTCTCTCCTCTTTCCCTTTCCCTCCCCTTCCTTCTCTCTCTTCAAGTTAAGTTTGCTGGGAGGAGGCAAGGACCTTTCGCCCCCCCCCCGATCCATAACTTGTTGGCGAGAAAATCGCAACTGATATCCCCTTCTTTTCTTTTCTTCTTCCTCTGTTTTCCTTCCCTTTATCTCCTCTTTTCCTTTTTGATTTCCCTTTCCTTCTTTCTCTTGTTTTGTTGCTTGGGGAGGGGGGGAGGCAACAGCCTCTGGGAGGCAAGGCCCTTTCGCCCCCCCCCCACCGACCTCCTTCTTTCCCCCTCTTCTTTTCTTCTTCCTCCCTTTTCTTTCCCTTTCTCTCCTCTTTACCGTTGCCTTCTTTTCCTTCCTTCTCTCTTTCTCTCTCTCTCTCTCTCTCTCTCTCTCTCTATTTTGGGCAAACCAAACTTTTATGCATGATCGAGTGAACAGGAATTGCATTTTTTATTGTAGCATTGTAACTTTCCCTGATAGACTCAGTGGTGTGTTCATGGGAGTCAGGATGGGGTGATATGGTACACGTTGTAATTTCCATGTTACAAACTGTTATTTTTTTTTTACATCTGTGACTTTGAATAAAAACCTTCACCCCACATTTCAGTAACTGTAAGATTAGTTGAACATCTCATTGATTTGTAGGGATTATGTAAATTGAATATTCAAATACGGTTTGTTGAAAAAAGGAATGTCCAAGATGTCGGCTACTTATTCTTCGGGTAAATGGGTAATCTGAAAAGTTTGGGTTTAATAAACCATGAAATTCACTCAGCAAATCATGAATGTATCATATCACCCTCAATTTTGTAAGCTCCAAAGGATTTACCTCTCACAAATTGGAAGGCTAATTCCTGCGCAATCTAATTTTCATACCCTTTACAAAAGTGAGCAGTGCTCACCCAAGCATGAATTATTTTCGGACTTTTTGGTGTCATATGAAAGTTGAGTTTATGAGCTTTCCATACATATAGAACTTTTCCCCCAGAATCATATATTTTTTTATTCGGCAGCCATTTCAAAAGTGTATAGTTTTTTGGGGACGCACGGTGTACTGAGTATATTATATTATATACCGCGTACTTATCAGATATATCGCCTTCCTGGGGGGCGTTTCATGAAACAATATTATTAGTCGGTGGTTTTCACCGACTAATATCATTTTCACCGACAATTTTATTGTCACCGACTATTTTCCAGGCCTCTGTTTGGTCAAATTTAGTCGGCCCCGACAGTTGTCGGTGGACATATGTTGATGAAACGCCCCCCTGATCTAATACAGTCAAACCTGTCTGATCAGCAACCTCTCTATAGTCTCTTTACAAATGCCACCTGTCTAGTGGTCAGCAATATTGTCTCCATCTTAGGAAGAAACATAGAGCCTGTCTAGAATCAAGCTCACCTGATGTTGACAGTGGCCTGTTTTGTTGGTGGCCTTAATAGACAGGTTTAGCTGCATGTTTCTTATTTTAGCCTCTTACTTACTCGCGTGCTTACAATTTTTTCCCCATCAATGTTTTAGTGGGGATTATTTGGGAGCTATATAGTGATCCCCTTTCGCCCCAGCGCACCCGGAATGGAGGCCCCTGTATGTTGCATCGAAAAACGTTTAAAATTTACTTTTTGCCGGCTGGATGGAAACGCCTTCCATTATTCATCCATATACATTTATTGAATCATGGAATAGGTTGCGCCCACACTTCCAAGTTCCAACAGACCTGGAAAAAAACTATATAAATACGTACTAGTTCTGTGGTTACGCGCATAGCCGCGAAGGCCAGACCGTCGACCAGCTACACGTATCGTAAAGTTCTGACGTGTCAATTTAGTTCTGCTTCGGCTGCTTCAGTTTGTGTTTTCTCCTAGTGTTGATCACACAACGTTCTCTCCTTCAACATGTCTCGTGATACATCAAAGATCATTCTTTTCGACGTCGATGGAACTCTTACCGCCGCTCGGAAAGTAAGTAAACCGCATATATATTTTGCTATATATTACAATTATTACAGGTAAGTCCCACACATCAAAAATTATGTATCGCACATCTCAGCCAGTCGAGCGCAACATAGCCGCTCTTTCGCGGCAGGCTACCCGGCGCGGTCGCTAGCCTTTGCCTGTGGACGACGCGTGGCCTCTAAGAGTCTAAGTCTAAGGAATGAGTCGTCGGATAATCTCGAATATTCGACATTATTACTCGCTTAGATCTAGATCTCTAGCATTTATGGACTGTGTTCAAATAATACTAGTTTAAATACACGAGGTAGATTTGGACATGATGTTGATGTGTATGGACTATATCATATGCTATGCATGGTCGTGAAAACAGATTGTCAGATGAATTGTTAACTGTTATAATATTGTTATTAACTAGACTAGCAAGTAGACTCTACAGTCTAGTCTAGGATCTAGCTTAAACATAAACAAAAGTTTCTAAAGTAAACTAAAAACAAAAATTACCACAGAAAACTACTACGAAACATGAACGAAAAAAAGAAAGTAGTGAAATTAAATGGTACATCCATGAATTATTTTTTAAAGTCTAGTCATACTAGTACTTACTAGTACTACAATAGACATACTAAAAAAGGTTTTAAAAAATATCGAATATAATCCTTTTTTTCAATAAAAGATTAATTCTACAGTACATTGTAAGACTCTGATATCATCATACTAAACAAGAATAGTAATTGGGTCCTAGTCCTGTATATTCAGACGTAAACTGGAAACAGCACTGTAGTTCTCACCATAACCATAACCTTAGGCTTAACCCTACAACACTTGGGTAATAATCTAGGACTCAGATGGAGCTCATTTACATCACAATCCACAGTGGATGACAGCCTAATTTTAAAACTTCTGTTCCATTTGTCATCTACATGTATATTTGTTACAAATACGGTATACCTTACAAATAGCTTCTTTTTTTATTTTTTAAACCAGGCCAGACTTGCTTGCATGAGCTTTGTGTATACAGTGTATTTACATTTTTGTATGAAAATTTAAGATTTTCATGATATGCCATATGATAAGACATTTGATATGTTGGATAAGACCCATTAAACTTGCAACTGTTAATCTTTAGTGTTCACCATTTCTTTTTCTTTCTTTCTTCACGCATATTGAATTCTGTAAAAGATATTCCATTCCCTATCTCTCTATAAATGTCTTCCATTTGCTCTTCCATTTCTTCCCTCGTTCTTATTTTTGTTTAAATCATGTTTCACCCTCCATTTATCTTACTGTTAGTTTGTCACTATCCTATCCCCACTATGTCACTTCTTCCAGTATCATATTTGATTTAAAGCCCCACTGCACTACTTGTAGCTACTTGCTCCCTCTATATAGAAAACAATACCTACCGGTAAGCGGTGCCCGTTGGTCCCCCATGATATCCTCTTTTTCTTATGTTAATTGAAAGCTGAGTTGATGAGATAACCACCTGTCAGTGACCACGCTGGGTGGTCTAATCCCTCCTGGCCAAACTAGTGCAGACAGGCTTTAAGGAACTTGCTTGAATATTTTTAAACGTTATATCTTCACATCTGCTGTAATGTCTTTTTTTGTATTAATTTTTGTTTCATTTTTACAAAGTTCCCTCTGCGCTAGCAGCTTTATAATTGAATCTAGGCAATCCCTATTTGATATGAAACTAGAAATAAGTAAAGTAACTGGGACCCACAGTAGAAATACAATCAGAAATGAATACAGTAGTCCTGTCAAATGAAATTATATGATTTTTTATGAATTCATTCTTAGAGTTGACATATTACCATTATTATTAACGGTACATTATTTTTTACCAAACATCAATAGATGGAATCCTGACAGAATCCAGCTCATTATCTAAAAGTTAATGACCTTGACATTGTTCTAGCATTGGCTTTTGTCCATTAGGAGTTGTATGTATTTGGCATCCTTTGGGTTTTCAGATATTTTAAAGTTAAAAATATATGTACACCTTCCCCTCTGAATCTGTAGCACATATAGTTTCCCTAAAATTGAGTATTGTAGTTGCATTGTTACTTTATATTTCACCTCTCATATGTTTTGGTTATTTAGAGCATGCTCAAAACTAGAAGCTTTTGTTTAAAAAAAAAAAGTATATAGTTTTTTTTTTAATTAGCTTTGAACAGAAATTGTAAAAGTATTTTATAGTGGCTTGATTTAAGAATTAATTGGACTGAAAGTTGATGTAGATCTGTGTATCCTTCTTCAGGTTGTCAGAAAGTACTACAATAAGAAACATTCAACTTTTACCAGATGTATATATATATATATATATATATGTAATAATAATACTTCTTCCCATTTAATTTCTGTTCAGGTAATTGAACCAGATATGGTTGAGTTTTTGGAGAAACTGAAGCAGAGATATCCTGTAGGACTCGTTGGAGGTTCAGATCTGCCTAAGATTACAGAGCAGATGGATGGTGAAGAGAGAATCAATATGTTTGATTTCGTCTTTGCTGAGAATGGGCTTGTTGCGTTGGCTAAAGGAGAAAATATTGCGACACAGGTATTAACCAGAAATCAAGATTGTCTAATTGTAAATGTGCAAAGGTAATGGATAGCCATGTACAGGTTTACAATGTGCATTATGGCTTATAAGCCTAATTGAAAACCCTTTAAAACAAATAGTATTATTTGTCATTCACCATAATTATAGCCCTATCAATGTTGCCCCTTTAAAATTTCTTATTTGAAAAGAGAAAAGCAGTACCGGTAATAACAATGATAAGGAGAAGAAAGCATCTTCTTTTATCCATCACGTAACAAATTTAATTAAACAGTCAAGCAACTTTCATTGAAACAGGAGGACAATGATTGCTCTTTTATTACCATACTAGTATTCTGTTCCTATAAAATGGTATACTAAACAATGTTGGCTTAATTCATACAAATTAAAACTGAAACTGCAAAAAGCATAAGAAGAGAGTATCTGCTTTCCATAGGTGTGTTAATCTTGTGATTGTAATCTTGGCTAAAGCAGTGCCATTGTTGAAAGAAGATTATATATATATGCCAAAAATCCAAGGTGCCAAGGTTTCACTGATGGCATTATGTAATTTGAATGCCATTCTTTCATTAGCTTATACTCTCCAGAAGGAAGCATTTTGACACAAGCAATTTGTAACTTCATTGTGCCTAATTACATTTTGTCCTTCTTGCTATATTCCTCAAAGAAAGAATTAAAAGAATTGAATTGAACTGATCTTTGGTTAATTATTCTTGTTTGCTAACTTTTTTTTCATTGATTTAATTTATAGTATCTGACCATGATAAGTAATGATAAATAATTATATCATAAATCTATCAATTTGCCTTTATTGAAACATGATACTAAACAATTATTTCTCTTTCATTATTCTGAACAGTTCATATAAAACAGTAAACCAAAACAAGCAAACAACTGTACTTAAAAGAAAAAAATCGTAATATAACTCCCGGGATAGCAAAGTACATAATATATTATTTTTATATAACAATATAAATCAATTGATTTGTCTTTCTCTGTCCTTCAGAGCATTCAAAAGTTCATGGGAGAAGATAAGATGCAAGAACTGATCAACTTCAGTCTCAAATATCTGTCTGGTGTTAAATTACCCCTCAAAAGGTAAGCACAAATGTTATTCTTTATCTTGTTTTGCTGCGAGTTATTTGATCTAATACACTTTAGGTGCAGATTAAAATTCACACAGAGATAATCGTGCCCTCTTGTATGTAGTTTAGTGTTAGGGTATGGAATGAGTGCTTTAAGAAAGTCAATTATCTAGAAATTGTATAACTGTACATGTTGTAATTTTGTTATTTAGATATATTTGCCATTTAGATATATTCTTTTTTATATTATCATTTTCAAACACATGTAAAGTCTCAGCTCTGTTGCATGCGAACTAAAAAAATATTCTTGTGCGTGACTGCAAAAATAATCTTCCTTGATTTACTACAATTGCATCAATTAATTTTTTACTTAAATTGCAAAAGTTTCCATTCCATTGAACCATTAAAAAATACTTCTCACCTTCAAATGCACCCGTAGTCTTGCTCCTCCCTCATTTCTATCTCAACTCATTGCTACCAGGCAACTATCCCAGTACTCTCTTCGCTCCTCTCAAGGCATCACGCTGAACCACCCATCTCCCAAGATGCCACCCACACTTGTTGATAGAGCATTCACAACTACAGCCCCAAACTGTGGAATAACCTACCAAGATTTCTTTGCAACCAGCAATCTCTCAATACCTTAAAAACATATCTCAAAACTCACAACTTCTGTTAATAATGTAATTGTTAAAGGGAAATCCAACCTTGATAGCAAAGTTGTCTAGAATAAAGCAGAAAAATCAGAGAAGCATACTGATGGAAGTTTGAATGAAATTGGACAAAAATTTAGAAAGTTACGAATTTTTGAAAGTTGCAATTACTGGGCTCTTCAAATTGGCTGAATTGATAATGTCTATGTGATGTAGTGGCGTACAACTTTCCCATTTGCTCCAATACACAAAAGGACTAAAATTTCAACTTTTCATAAATGTATGACTCGGGAAGGTCTGTTCTTTTTAGAGGACCTGTAATAATGTACGCTCCATGATATATTTTGAGTAGTGCCTTGAGGGTGAAGGCACTTGGAAGAAAAACAGAAATAAGTGATATTTTTGTACGCGACAAATGGGAGAGTAATCTGTCACTACGTCACAATCCACTGACAAAATTGCCGATTTGAGATTCGCACAGCTGTAGTGATCTCATATTTCAATTTTCAAACAGTCATAACTTTCTTAATATTGGTCCGATTTATTTCAAACTTTCGCCATTCTGTTTCTCTGATTTTTATGCTTTCATTCAAATGAAATAATTAGAAGGGTTGGATTGCCCTTTAAGCGAATTTCAACATGTATATGGAAAATGTGTTATATAAATATATTATTATTATTAGTAGTATTGTTCAGTCTCTTAACTCATCGGTTGTGGGAACTAGTTGGTTCATGTATCAATATTATGGGAATGAGATAATTCAAAAGTCAACTAGTTAATTCAGTGATGATGATGTTATATTCTTCGTTTCAGAGGAACCTTCATTGAATTCAGGAATGGCATGATCAACATATGCCCCATCGGAAGGAGTTGTAGTTACCCT
Source organism: Mesocentrotus franciscanus (assembly GCA_037976565.1). Taxonomy (NCBI): domain Eukaryota; kingdom Metazoa; phylum Echinodermata; class Echinoidea; order Camarodonta; family Strongylocentrotidae; genus Mesocentrotus; species Mesocentrotus franciscanus. The sequence goes on from CP137673.1 coordinate 2,038,675, forward strand.
GAGAGGGGAGAATTCAGTGAGTTTGACAAGGTAAGATCTCATCAAAAATTAGGTAAAATTAATTTACAGATGTCTCTTTTTTCCTTGTATGTGTGTGTGTGTATGCCTCAAATTGACTTTAGGGTAACCATGAAATCCTCAAAGAAGTGTACAGAATTTACACTTGCATGTTGGTACATCTTTAATTTGGAGGAAAATATTTATAATTTTGACCGCTCTACCTTTTTGGTAGAAGCAGATCAAATATATATTATTTCTAGAAAATCCCAAGAGACACTTTCCCACTCTCTTTTGGTCAGATTTCACTGCTTTCAGGTTGATTTGTATTCATTAGATATATATGGGAACTGACAAATTAAATTCTGACTTTTTTTCTCAAAAAATGATATTCCTGTTTTATGTGGCAGACTATCGGTGTCAGTACCATAACTTCATTTTTTGTTAAATATAAATTTCTCCTTAGGATCTATTTTGTTGATAACTTGTGTTCAATGTAATTTGTTTTACATTTTTGTTGCTTTTAATATATATTCAGCTCCATGGAGTGAGGACAAAGATGGTTGAAGCCCTTCGCAACGAGTTCACAAAAGACGGTCTGGTATTCTCTATAGGTAAGACTACATGATGTCTTTATTCTTATTTTTCAATGTTCTCCTTTTCAAAATGTATTAACCCATTGCCTACAGGAAGCAGGTGGTCACTGTATTAAGCCTATGGGAGTTAGATGATTCAATAGTTAATGGGTTAACATAGCCATGACATGCTTGGTGAAGAATTAATACCTCGTACCCAGGGTACCTTGATGGGTGACAAAACATTACAATTCTGCAAGAGGTGGCCTTCAGACTGCCCTATTCTCTACGTGCTTGGAACCAACAGTAAAGCTGGTGATAATGCTTTACAGGCCTCTGCACCACGACTGTGGAATGGCCTGCCATGGTCTGTCAGCCTGTCTCCTTCATTAGACGTTTTTAAGAAGGTTCTCAAAACTCTCCTATTCAATGATAATCATTAACCTTTAATTGCTACTTGTATGTTGAAGGTCAATCCAACCCTTGTAATAAGTTCATTTGTATGAAAGCAGAAAAAAGTAAGATAAACAGAGTGGTGAAAGTTTGATATACTAGTACATCAAACCAATAATAAGAAAGTTATGAATGTTTGAATTACAATGAGATGACTACTAGACTATGTGAATCTCAAATTGGCAGTTTGGCCAGTGGATTGTGACATAGTCGCGGATATCAACCATGCCATTTGTCATGTACACAAATATCATTGATTTCTGTTTTTCTCGTAAGTGCTTTCTCCCTTGGGGCACTTTTCAGCATATTATTATAGGTCCCCTTAAGAGAAGAGACCCTCCTGGGTCATACATTTTTGAAAAATATAATTTTTTGTCATTTGGTGTATGGAAAAAATGGGAAAGTTGACTGCCACTACATCATAGAGACATTACTGATTCAGCCAATTTGAAGAGCCCATACCTATAATGTTTACAACTTTCAAAAATTCATAATTTTCTAATTTTTTGTCCGATTTCATTCAAACTTTTACCAGTCTACTTCTTTGATCTGATGCATATGTCTTGATTTGCTCCCCCCCCCCAAAAAAAAAAAAATTCCACCTGCAGGGTGGTACATAAACAAAAAGTCAAACATGTAACATTGGAAGGAGTATCAGTATGAACTCTGATGTGTGCAAAGAGCATCGTCTCGAGATCATTTGCTGGGGTCCAGTGCTTGCGCTGAAGGGCTCTAGGGTTCTTACATGCTCTCTGCTGCAATCTGAGCTATATTTTAGAGCATTTTCAAACAAATTTTATGACTAATATTTCTGAAATACATTTAACCTGTCACTGATGTTCAAACCTGTTGCTGTTATAATTACCGGTATGTTAAAACCTCTTATGGACTTCCCTGCACCTGTATGTCATGAAATGTACTGTCAGTGCAGCAAAGTATAATAAACAATTCTTGAACCTATCTGCTCATCCACTGAGCCTAAATATGATCTGCCTCTAAACATAGATCATTTATCTAGTTAACTTATCACCTAATCATGACTACTTGATTCCTTCATGCATCTATTCTGTGTACAAAGAGCCTATCCTTGATGTACCTTTGAGCTACCCCAATGTCTACTTTGTCTCAAAGTGCAGTCAGGTGAAACCATCTGTGATAGTCAATTCAGTTCAGTACACACCACAGTGACCACACCCCTTCTTGATTACCATATCAATAGAGGATTGTATTCCCTGTCCACTCCTCTGTTTGTGGGATTCCTTTGTAATTTCAATTGCCTTTGAGCTAAGCTCTTATTCCTGTGCCTTACTCTACCTAGCTTCTCTACTGCAGTGTAGAGAGTTAGTTTCACAGTGCGCTCGGTAAAGTTGTATGAATGTAGGCCCGGGTCATTCTGTGGTTCATAATAAACGGCCCACATTTAGAAATTAGAAACATGTGGGCCTATTCATAAAACCTTTCTGAGCCTAGCTCACTACCTAGCTGTCAGCTAACTATGGGCTTACTATGTAATTAATCAACAACAAGCTTAATAGGTTATGTGAATATGGGCCCTGTACCCTGTACCTGTACTTGATGTACTGTAGGGTGGGTAGTTAATTGTCCCTCGCTTTGTAAATTATGAATATGGACCCTGGGGATATGGATGATTACTGAAATCTTCTACAGAAGCCAACCACAGATGCAATCCTCCATTCCAAGGTTCATGAAAGAATATTATTTTAAAGGGCAACCCAACATTTGTAATAAGTTTGTTAGTGTAAGCAGAAAATAGAGAAACAGAATTGTGCAGTTTTGAAAAAAGAAATGGACCAAAAAAAAGAAAGTTATGAATGATTGCAAATGTATGAATGTTACACAAAATATATGCAAATCTCTAATTGGAAATTTGTTCAGTAGATTGTGAGTTGTGAGGTATTCATGGTCAACTGTTCTGTTTGCTGCATATTGAATAAATACCTTTTTTTCTTCTAAGAACCTGGTCATCCAGAGTGAAATATTTTGGGGGAAGAAATGAAGAAATGAAGAAATTATTAATATTATTTATTATTATTATTATTATTATTATTATTATTATTATTATTATTATTATTATTATTATTATTATTATTATTATTATTCCTTTATTTCTCTCTTTAAAGGAGGGCAGATAAGCATAGATGCATTCCCAAAAGGATGGGACAAGACTTATTGCCTCAAGTTCTTGGAAAAGGACTTTCAAGAAATCTACTTCTTTGGGGACAAGACATATGAGGTGAGAATACTCATATTTAAAGCGGGACTGTACTACTTGTAGCTTCTTGCACCCTCTATATAGCAAACAGTGCCTAAGCGGTACGCCATCGGTCCCCCATGATCCCCTTTTTCTTATGTTAATTGAGAGCTGATTTGATGAGATAACCACTTGTTAGTGACCATGCAGGGAAGTCTAATCCCTCCTGGCCAATTAGTGCAGACAGGCTTTAATACTCATATTTTATGGAAATATCTGTTACAATGTAAGTTCAAACTTTTCAGGTGTGATGTTTATTGTTCATTTATGCTTATTGTATATTATATATTTATTTTTGTTTATTGTATGGGATTGAGCGTATTATAAAATGACAGTATTGACTGCTCCGGTGCTCAATATAACCATATGTATATGAACCAACGAGTTAAGAATTTCCCACGTGATGTTGTATTTCACCAAGGCTGCAGGCTGTAGAACAAGGTTCAAATATAATTTCAAGTTGGGAATTATGAATATATGTAATAATTGTGATATGAAAGTAAGGGTGTTTGTGAGCTCTGCCTTGTTTTTTCTCAGGCCATCTAACCTTCCACATTAATTGCATGTGGTTTAGAAAGTGCAAAGAATGGACACATGTACAGTTGCTTGATAATGCGGTTTAATTTGTATGTGATATACCATGCCAAAAAAAGGATGTTACATTGCACACTCCTGTGCACATATCAAATTGTCAGTGTCATGTGAAAGCTTCTCAGCCAATAGGATGCTCTCTGAAAATGTCTGATTTTGTAGTACATTGTATTATGTTGTATGATAATATGATATTATTACTTTACATTACATTCCATTACATTACCTTATATTACACTACATTTACATTACATTGATGTTTACTTTACATTACGTTACATTACATTACATTACAGTATGTTATGTTACGTTATGTTACGTTACATTACAGTATGTTACGTTATGTTACGTTATGTTACGTTACATTACAGTATGTTACGTTATGTTACGTTACATTACATTACATTACATTGTGTCATATTACATTACATTACATTGTATTATATTACATGTATATTAAATTATCTCTCTCTCTGTCAATCTTTGTGTTTTTCTTCCGTATTTAGGGAGGCAATGATCATGAGATCTTCCAAGACTCAAGAACAAAGGGATACACGGTGACCAGTCCAGAAGATACCAAGAAACAAGTCAGCCAGCTGTTTGGTATAGAATAGATGTCTTCTGCAACAATTATAATGGTGCAGGCTAATAATGTAACATATTTTTATAAGATTTATGTGCTTATTTGTACATTCCATTTGATTCAGTAATGAATTCGGTTTTTATAGGGTAATAGAACCTTAAAAGCAGACAAATCAGCTAAAGTGAAAACTTTACTGAAATCTGAAGGGTAAAAAAGGAAGGTTATGATTTTTAGGAAGTTGTAATTACAAAGGGAGTTTCAAATTGTGAAATGGGTAGTTTCAGACATCTCTCCTATTTGTTCCAACACATTGTTGAAAATGAATGATGAGGTATTGATAATTAGTTCACAACAAATGGGGCCTCACAGTCTAATGACTATCCGTAATTCACCAATTTGAGATTGCCATATGTGTAGTGATTACAGCTTTTAAAATATCATAACTTTCTTTATTGTTTGTATGATTTTTTTTCTTCACAATTTCACCAAACTGTTTCTCTGATTTTTTGTATTCATCATTTTTTTTTTCTTCATCAGAAAATTGTTGGATTGATCTTTAAAAGAACATTTACATGTAAGCTCCAGAGTAAGAATGATATATATTGCACAAAATCATATTCAACGCAATTGTATTATTAAGTTTTAGTGTATAGAAAATTTTGCACAAATCAAAAGTTTAAAGAAGATATGTTTCTTTTATATTTTGTAAAATTGCAAAGATTTATTTGATTAGTTGTTGAGGCATATTTCTAAAAATAGCCACAACGTGATGTAGCTAAGTTAGCTAATTTGCATACCATGTTTTGCATACAGTAGGGTTAAGGGGTTATGGCAGTGGCCATTTTTAGAAACATGCCTCTACCACTAGTTAAATAAAGCCTACCAGGCACGCCCCCTCCCCCCTTCCCCCTGGCCATTTTTAGAAACATGCCTCTACCACTAATTAAATAAAGCCTACCAGGCGCACCCCCTCCCCACTCCCATTTTGTGGTTCAAAAAAAGAGAAGAAAAAAAGAGTGGAGAGAAAGAATGGGGAGACGGGAAGGAATGTGAAAAAAACAAGAAAGCGATAGGACCCCTTTCAACCCCCTACTCCTATTCAATGATATCGTCATTGCATTTTATCTCCACCTAGAATGATGAGTGTCCCTATTAGGCCACTGCTCCCTCAACGCCTGGACTAGTGCTAACAAAGAACAGAGAAATTATAAAGAAAGAAATAACAAGTCTTAAAGCCTATCTGCACTAGTTTGGCCAAGAGGGATTAGACCTCCCTGCATGGTCACTGACAGGTGGTTATCTCATCAAATAAGCTCTCAATTAACATAAGAAAAAGGGGACCATGGGTGACCAACGGGCACTGCTTAGGCATTGTTTGCTATATAGAGGGGGCAAGTAGCTATAAGTAGTGCAGTGGGGCTTTAAAGGGCTCTGAGGTAATGTATGAGAAAATTAGGTTCTGGACTCTTATGAACATTATGATCATAAAGGTAATTCGTATGTGCATCAGGAAAAATACATCTCGACAAAATTTATGACTTTTTGTATGACTTACTCCAATGATTTATGTGTGTATACATTTATTTGTTAGATACTTGTATATTTGATATTAAAAAAAGGTCTTTCTCGAAGAAGCATTTTAAAGCAAAGTGACTCATAGCATTGATCTCTTTGTTCAGAAGTTTTGTATAAATATGATAGATCTATACAGTCAAGTTATTAATGATGTTGATGTACATAATGATTGATGCTTGTGTTGTTGAAAACATAAACTTTTATGGTCTTTAACAAGCCAAGTTTTGAATGAAACAGGGCAGGGTTGCTGAAGTATATATATATATATATATATATGAAAGATATGTGTATTGCATTTTTATTATTTTTCCTATATGGTAATGCATAATACTTTTAAAAGATATTGTTAGAAAGAAGATTTCTAAAGGCAATTTGGACAAAATTTTTCCCCCAGCTGCATTAAAAATACATATTATTAAGTGAGATATGATACATTTGTGAGCCTTTTTTCGTTATTTTTTATATATACTTTAATTCATACTGTAATAGTCGGCTAAAGCTGTGATAAAAATTATGGACTGCCAGGAGTGTAAAGTCTGACAGACATGAGCGCTATACAAGAAGCCATTACTATTGTTTTACTATCATCGGTCAACAAAGGCATTCTAAAGAAATTTCCCAAAATGTCTAGCTCTTCATGGACCAGTACAACCATTCCCAGAAAACAAGATTACTATTTATTGAATTTCTCTTTTCTATTTTTATTATCATTTTGAAAATGTGAATACTTATTGAATGTTGAATGAGATTTTAATGGAAATTCAAAGAATTATAAAGGATTTGACACTGAAAATATCGCCACTAGCTGCTTGTGTAATTTGTATCTGTGATAACACAATCTTTATGTTTATGGTGACAGCAACACGTACTCTATGAACATTCTGCCAAGTGAGTCAGGGATAGCAGACATGCTGTAAGTTTGTTATTAATTAGGATCGAGGAAGATGTTGGGGATGATGATGATGATGAAGATGAGGATAATGAAGATGAGAATGATGATGGTGAAGATGACGATGAGGAGGATAAGGAGGAGGATGGGGATGGTGGTGATGATATTGGGGAGGAAGAGGTGTTTGGAATGATGATGACAGGGATTATATGATATGGATGATAATTTCTGGACTAAATATCTGACTGATTAATTTTTTTTTTTTTTAATTTTGTAGAAAGCAGGTAGCCTTATTTGTACAGCACCAAAATAATTGTCGCCAATATCATGGAACAAGAAAATGGAGAGCAGGCAGGCGTGACCCATCTTCCTCCAGTGATAATGAACAACAGTTTGCAACAAACTTCCCTATTATTAAGATGGAACCCTTAATTTTGGTGGTGATTTTATATTTTTGTTTCTAGGCCCCTCTGAACTTTAAAAAAAAACTTTTATTTCTAATTCGGTACCTCCAGTGATTTACAAATGTTGCTGAAATGACACGATTTTCCGGGATTCTTTCTCATTTTGGGGGGTAAATTATACTTTTTTATGCATTTGTGTTGGAAAATTACAAATTCCCAAATTTACAGTCGGGTAAAAAATATTCTTGTCAGGGCCAACAGAATGGCGGGCCTTGAGAAAAAGTATGTTAAAGAGAAGAAAAAAAGAAAGAGAGAAAGAAAGAAAAATAGTGACCTGCCAGTGTCACAATACGGGGCTCCACCACGGGGGCTAAAACCCCTGAGCTTCCGGGGGCTCTGCCCCTGGACCCCACCAAGGGCCCTAAGGCAGGCCCCTGGATGCTCATCTGACCGAAATCAAATGCCTAAAACCCCTGAGCTTCATGTGGCTCAGTCCTCTGGACCCCCGCCATATTATTAGTGACCTGCTAGTGCACAAATAAGGTATCAAAATATGCTCATGTGACCGTAATTAAATGCCTAAAACCCCTCAGCTTCATGGGGCCTCAGGCCTCTGGGGCACCACGCCAAAAAGTGACCTGCCAGTGTCACAAATAAGGAATCAAAATATGCTCATCTGACCGTAATTGAATGCCTAAAACCCCTGAGCTTCCGCCAATTTCCGCCCCACTCGCTTCGCTCGCTACGCTCTATACCCGATCGTTAATACTCCACTTTGAAAAGTGCTTGTAACATAATTATAAGAGTGGTGGTGAATGTATTTGCCAGCGTTACATCGTATAGCTGGCAAATGTTGTTTATACGGCAATAAGTGGTGAACACTAATTGTTCTCCGGCATGCGTGACGGAATTATTCAATTCCGTTGCGTCGAAGGTGTTTCATTTGAATATGAAAAGAGGGGATGCGAGATAAGGGTGTGGTGTTGTAGGGAAGTCATTCTAGCTTTCCAAGGACCGCACACTAGCACTTTTTTAAAGAGTCTCCAGCTACATTACGTCTATCTTCGAACATGGATCCGGCAAAAGTTTCTGAGCTTATTGATTCAAAATTGAGCCAGTCGCAAAATAAATTGCTAACAGACTTGGACGGTTTGATATCTAATAGGTTGAGCAATTTTCACCAGTCTATAAATGACAACCAGAAAGCACTAAGTGATGCACAAGTTGCAAAGATAGAAGAAATGCACACCGAGAACTTTAAGTTTCAGCGTAAAGGCAACGAAGAGCAGCATAAAGTGAATGTGAAAATTCATAGGAAACTGAAAGAGGCCGAGCATTGTCTCAACGAATCCAATGATACGTCAGGAGCTGTCGCAGGTGCGAAGGACAAAATCGTCGAAGGTATAGACTTAGTTGAAAAAAGACAGAAATTGATAAAAATGGCGGACAGTTCGCCATTAGGATGGAAGTTGGTTGCCGAATATGAGAGGAACACATTGGCCGATAATTCAGAAGATGAAAAGCGCATGATGAAAGCAGAAACGAGAGCAGGGAGGAAGGGCAAGAAAGGAAAGAAAATAGCGCCGAGGCGTTTTCAACCTTATGGCGGGAGCAAGGCATCGTGGCGTCCCAACGTCAAGGAGCAGGAGATTTACACCACATCTATTCGTCATGGTGCTGGAGGATCTTCGGATGAGCGCAAGAAGCCGGGGCTTTGTTTTTCATGCGGGAAACCGGGACACTGGAGGAATGAGTGTCAAGCCAGGGCAAGCAGAGATCAGATAAGTGATTTTGTATTGATTCATGATGATATGGGAAAAGAATCAAAGCTCTCAGAGAATATGAGAGGAAAAGGATACAAAAATACTGATGATGAAATTGCAAGTTCTGGAAATAAGAAAGCTTCTCCTGTCGGGAGGCTGAAACAAAATTGGGATACATGGTCCAACTTTGGGGCTAGTAAAGAGATTTTGGATGTTGTCGAAAACGGATATAAACTACCGTTGCATACTTTGCCAGTTAGCAAAGAGCTTCATAATAACAGGTCGTCATTGATCCATTCAGATTTCGTTAAGGATGAAATTAATAAGTTATTAGAAAAAGGTTGTGTATCTGAAGTAGAATCAAGACCCACAGTGGTAAATCCCTTGACAGTTTCTGATAAAAAAGGTAAACGCAGGCTTGTATTGGATTGTAGGCATATCAACCCGCATTTGTACAAGAATAAGTTTAAGTACGAGGATGCATCAGTTGGTAAGGACACTTTCCAAAAGGGGGACTATGTTTGTACTTTTGATTTGAAGTCAGCATACCATCACATAGAAATATTCGAAGGGCACAGGCAATATCTTGGTTTTGCTTGGGATTTTGAGGGTCAAACAAGATACTTTCAATTCAATGTATTACCCTTTGAAATTTCCACTGCCGGTTACATCTTTACAAAGGTGACCAGGGTTCCAGTAACATACTGGAGATCACAGGGGAAAAGGGTGGTCATGTTTCTTGACGATGGTATCGCAGGATGCAGTAACATAGACGAAGCTAATGAGGTTAGCGAGACGATTAGGTCTGATTTGGGCAAGCTTGGTTTTATTCTTGCTGAAGACAAGTGTGAATGGATGCCCCAAAATGAGGCGATTTGGTTGGGATTGTCTTGGAATTTCATAGATGGGGTGGTAAAATTACAAAGGAAAGGATGTGTAAATGCAAACAATCTATCCAAAGTATTCTAGTGAAAGCAAATAGAGGGAAGAGATTAATCCCAGTGCGGGATTTAGCAGGAATTGCTGGGCAGATCATATCTATGCAGCCCGCTGTGGGTTCGATGGTTCAATTGAAGACAAGAGATGTTTTCAAGTGCATTAATAGTCGGGCATCGTGGAATGCGCCAGTATTACTGTCGGATGAAGCAGAAAAAGAGCTAATTTTTTGGTACAAGAACATGGATAGATTTAATGGCATACCCATTTCACAAATGAAGTCGTGTAATTTCAATATGTTTACTGATGCTTCAGGTACAGGTTATGGAGCGTTCATTTGTGAGGATTTAAACCTGGAAGTGGTTGGCTCTTGGAGAGAGTTTGAATCAAAATACAGTTCTTCATGGAGAGAGATGGAAGCTCTAAATAGAGCTCTGAAATCACTTGGACCATGCCTGGAAGGGCATAATATTCGTTGTTATACGGATAATAGAAATGTCACAAGTATTGTGCAAAAAGGCAGTAAAACGGACAATTGCAGGAGATTGCGATTGATATTCACCAGACATGCGAGGTTTACCATTTAGGTATAGACGTAGTATGGATTCCAAGGAACGGAATAAGAGGGCAGATAGTCTTAGCAGAATATCAGACAGTGATGATTGGTGTATTAGTTCAACATTTTTTGATTTTTTAGATCGAAAATGGGGACCACACACATTCGACAGATTTGCTTGTGACTATAACACAAAGTGTGCACAATTTAATTCAAGATGGGGTTGTCCAACATCAAAAGGGGTCGATGCATTTAAGCAGACGTGGAGTAATGATGTTAATTGGTGGGTACCCCCACCTCGATTGGCAGCGAGAGTTATCGATAAAGCGATACAGGAGAAGGCCGCAGGCACTCTAATCGTGCCGCAGTGGAAATCTGCACCTTATTGGCCAAAAATTTCACAAGGAGAGAAATTTAAGCCGTTTGTCAGGGAGTATTTCATATTTTCCTGTAATGAAGTAGAGAAGGGGAGAGGGAATAATGGTATTTTCGGTTCTCCGAAACATGGGTTCACAATGTTAGCTGTGAAATTTCAATTTTAGACATGGTTTTTGTTTTAACAGGTTTAGGTCTACGCAAGGCGGTTTCAGATGAAGTAGAGGCATCGGGAGCAGTTACCAGCAAGCTTCGGAAACTATCAGATAGCATGGCATCTCATCTGGTGCATTCGAGAAGTGATGGGACTGTTAACAAGTATTATTCAACATTTAAGAGATGGGAAACATTTATTACCACAGAGGGTGGCAGAGCGATTCCGGCTGAGCCTATTCATATAGCTTTATACCTGACGAGTTTGATCGACGGAGGGAAATCTCCAAGTGTCATTCAAGGTGCATTGTATGCTATCAAATGGTTTCATAATTTGAGAGGTTATCAAGACCCTACAGCTAATAATTTTGTAATAAATATTGTTGAAGCAGCTAAGAGGGAAAACGTTAAGAAAGTGTCTAAAAGGACATTTTGTCGAATGAGCAGATTATTAATCTTTGCGACAAACATTCTGATACTCATGATGTTCTTGTTCTTCGTGATTTAGCATTCATTATTCTTTGCTTTAGTGGATTTTTTAGATTCGATGAGGCCAGATCTTTAAAATGCAGTGATATCAGTTTTTATGATGATCATATGTCCGTACACATTTCAAAGAGTAAGACAGATCAGTACAGAAAAGGAGATGATGTAGTTATTTGTAAAGGGAGGACAAATGCTTGTCCTATTAGCATTGTTAAGAGGTATATGGAGTTTGCAGGGATAGATCCGAAATCAGATCAATTTTTATTTAAACCCGCATATGCAAATAAGGGAAGAAAGTTTCTGATACACAAGAATAAGCAAATGAGCTATACGAGAACACGTGAAACAGTTGTCGCTCGTCTCAAGGAGGTAAGCGGTGATTTAAACATTGGTCTCCATTCTTTGAGGGCAAGTGGAGCCACGGCAGCTGCCAGGGCAAAAGTAAATGACAGAGTATGGAAAAGGCATGGTAGATGGAAAGGGGAAAAAGCGAAGGATGGTTATGTGGAAGATAGTTTAGAGGACAGGCTCACTGTATCTCAAGCTTTAAATTTGTAATATGTTTTACTAGTGATGTATACAGTATAAAACTAGTGACTGACGTAAAGATATGTTTGAACAAACTATGTACAAGGATACGTGATATTGTGTTAAATTAATTAAACGTTTCAAGATTATTTCAGGAACACACTATTGCCAGCGATATTTGCATAGGTCAAAAAGAGTGCATATTTCCTTCAAAATAAAAGGAAAAAAAAAAGTTTGATTCTGTTTCATTACAAGTCAGCATAATCACAATGGTGTAAATAAGATCGAGAAGATAGAGATTGGTTTTTATTTTCTATTTTATCTCGGATTGAGGTTTAGTCAAATCTTTTCCCCTTCTTTGTAGTATCCTATAGTAGCTCGGCAGGCTATATCCCAAAATAGTGTATATTTTGTTATTTTGTCAGAGTGACATCTGGATGTGATGGTTGCTATGGGTGATATTATGTGGTAAACGATGTTAGGATGAACATGTATTTGCCAGCGTTACATCGTATAGCTGGCAAATGTTGTTTATACGGCAATAAGTGGTGAACACTAATTGTTCTCCGGCATGCGTGACGGAATTATTCAATTCCGTTGCGTCGAAGGTGTTTCATTTGAATATGAAAAGAGGGGATGCGAGATAAGGGTGTGGTGTTGTAGGGGAAGTCATTCTAGCTTTCCAAGGACCGCACACTAGCACTTTTTTAATATGGAGTTCTTTTTAAAGAGTGAATTAAAAATGATAATTGGTAGGAGACGTTGTTGCATCAAAGTTTAAGTTGCGGTGGCCATAGGGTCTTTTCAGAGTTTAGTGCTGATTCAGTTTTATCTGTTTTTTTAAACCCGGGCATAATTAGGGTTAGGGCATAACAGTTTAATTAGTTATGATTTCACATGATTAATGTTAAGAGGTATAAAAACATTATATATGTATGATTCTCAGACAGAATTTGTTAGAAGTTGTTTTCATACTTTGAAAAATGAAAGTGTTGATAATTTATGTGAAATAAATGCCGTATCTACGTGCTAGTAGCTCGGCAGGCTATATCCCAAAATAGTGTATATTTTGTTATTTTGTCAGAGTGACATCTGGATGTGATGGTTGCTATGGGTGATATTATGTGGTAAACGATGTTAGGATGAACTGCAGATTTTCTTCTGCCTCGAAACGTTTTTGCTCATTACACCACTGCCCCTGAAAGGTGAGCCCCCTGGAATGTTCTCTCTTCCCCCAATCCCAAACTCCTTCCGGCGCGCCTGGCTATCAAGTATGAACTAAATGGAAGAAAAAAACAGAAACAAAAAACAGGAAGAGATATAATTGGTTAGGAGAAACACCCTCCCAGTTAATGTCGTGACTGCCCCATCTGTCGGAGCCTTACCTCTCCAATTGACAAGAGGCTGCAGCAGCTAGATCCAATACTGGTTTTACTTGCACCTTGTAAATTATTGGTACATGAACCCTTCCCTTACCACACACTATGTCAACGTTCTGCAAGAATCTTCAAAGTTGAAGGAAGCAGACTACACCAAAGAAGAAGTTTCACCTAACTTGAAGTATTTATTTCATCTCTCTCTCTCTCTCTCTCTCTCCCTCCCTCCCTCCCTCTCTCTCTCTCTGTAATGGTGCATAGTATTTGCAGGAGGACAGTTGGAGTCCATTGATTGTGACACAAAACAAATGACTCTCGATGAAGTGGCTCTAGCTCCTGCAGCTTATCAGGTAATAAGTGATTCTATGCATTAACCTATCATGATGCACCTTTAAAACACATTTTCACACTTAACCAATACAATTATTTGTAACAGGTGAATGAAATACTTTGTAACGAGGCACTTAACAAAGATTTGTACATTAAATTCGATTACATTACGAAAAATGTCCTATTATTTTAGTGAGGTTAGGCTGAATAACCGTATAGAATGTACAAGCTGAACTAGCTTCCAAGAGGAGGCGCTGTGGCTCAGTGGTAGAGCAGTGGTCTCATAACCAGGAGGTCCCGGGTTCGAAACCAAGTTGATGCGCTAGTGCCCTTTGGTAAGGCATTAATACTCATTATCAAGTCCCTCGGAGAGGACTTGAAGCCATCGGTCCCCTGGCTGCTTACTTACAAGCATATACATGCTTTCTTAGCAGTTAGGTAAAACAAACAAAGAAAGAAATATAAAATAAGGCATAACCAGCCTGCCTACATTCCTACTTATATGTAAATGTGCCTCAACAGAATAACCAAGTGACGAAGCCAGCCTACATATTTTTATACAATTTTTTTGAAATCTGGTGAATAGGATAACTATGAAATTGAATTTTCTTATTCACACCATGAGGCCATCTATACAACCTTCTATGTGTATGTATATTTAATTTCTCAGGTATTTGTACTGCTTGTATTATTCTTCATATAAAAATACTGACTGGAGGAATTCTTGATATCATTTTGAAGCGCAATTTTGTCAGGGCTTCATCATTACACCATATCACAGACACTGATAACACGTAGGGCCATGCATCTAAGATTTAACATTGTCAAACCATGCCTTTAACGGGGGAGGGAATGGGGGAATAGACACACACAAAATCTCTCAAGTTTACTTAATATTTTTGATCATATATATATATGAAAATGTTTTCTAAACAGTTTATTTTATTATCAATGTAGGCCTACAATGTATCCAGTTGTGTTAAGAATGATTTGTACAATATGTATTTGATTGGAGAGAAAATAATAAAAATATCTTTATTTAAAAAAAGTGTGTGTGTGTGTGTGTGTGTGTGCGAGGGTTGTGTGTGTGTATGAGGTACGAGATGTTAGGCAGGATGTGAGGAAAACTGTGTGTTTACCCCTTTCAAAATTCTCTCTCTCTCTATTTGATCTATCTCCCCCGTTCAATCTTACATTGCTCCCCCACTCTCACTCAAACACTCACCCACACACTCGCTCTTTCTCTCTCTCCTCAGTCTCTCTCTCTCTCTCTCTCTCTCTTTATCTATCTTTCTGCTTCCATTTTCCCCTTGCTCTCATATGTCTTTCCTCTCCACCTTCTCCACATTCTATTTCTTTCAATAGTTTCTTTCTTTCTCTCTTTCTCTTTCTCCCTCCTCTCCTTTTCTCTCCATGTCTTTCGACCTACATGATGGATGAAGAAATGGAAATAAACATGTAGATAATCGATATAGATGTATAATAGTATGTAAAAATGTAGGCGAACGTGAGAGAAAGAGGAAGAGAAAGAGAGGAAGTCTTTGGGAAGGAGAGTGGAAAAGAGAGTGAACATTAGAGAGAAATCTATGAAGTTTAATCTAAAGAGATAGAAAGATAGAGAGGAATCAGACAGAACAATGTTGATGTATACAGAAACGGGACATTTCAGCTGAAAGATGTCATATGACTTGATTTTAATCAGGGAGGATTAGGCAATGGATGACACTGGATAATATTTCTCATATAAATGCGTTCTAACGTATGAAATTCGTTAATAAGCTTTTATCCCGCAAATATAGATAGATGTGATAAGTTAGACCACCACCCCCACCCGCCAAGGCCTGACGGAGATAACAGACTAACATTGAATGTATGATGTATTTACTCTATATAACCCTTCCTTTGTGGGTCGAAAACTACAAATATCCTGTCTCCTCAGTAAATACCTCCAATAAGATACAAACAAATGTTAGGTTTCAGTATAATTATAGTCCTATATGACAGTTTATATCTCTGTTTACATTGGAAATTAGATTTTCTTTTTTTGTAAGGCATAATGGTGAAATAGCGCTTACATTGGTTGGAATTTGAATAGTCATAACATACCCTTGGGCAATATGTATGAGAGAAAAGAGATTGTGAAAAATATCATGTACCTAAATGTAATCAAACAAGTTGTCATCTATTCATGACAAGAAGAAAAATTATGAAATTGAATTGCAATGTCAGATGATTGAGTTAAGTCCATTTAGTCCCAGGTGTGCAAGTGTTTGCTTTTGAATCTCCAATACAAGATGCCACGTTCCTGTAAGATAAGGAAGATGTCTATTGGTTATCGTGTCACGACAATCATGTCTCCACTCCATACTCATTGGTATTCCAGACATTATTCACATCGTATAGTGATTCATTAATAACACTTTTTCAAATAATTATTTGTCATTTTTTGTTTGAAGAAGCTTTCATTATTAGGTCTCGAAGTAGGCCTACTTAACAGTTGTGATCGTTTTGTGCATGTTACACTTTTAATCGAGGGAACGAAGTAAGCGAATTTGGAAAGAAAAATCATGCAATAACGATCGAGAAAAAATGGCATTATTTTCCTAATTTAGTAGGTCAGTCACATGTGATGTGCTCAACGGTACAGAAATAAATGGTCATTAATACATATGTTTTGGCAGGGGGGCAATTGCTTGCCTCTGACACTAAAATCCCTCGATATTTATGCCGCAGAGGTACTTGCTTCCCTTTCCCACCCTATGGTTATACTAGTGGTTCCGACCATGCTTTTCGATTTTTTTAGTGTATAATTGTTTGAAAGAACGTGATTTAAGGATACAAGTCACTATTGTATGCTTGACAGAGTCCAACACACCAACATTTCGAACGAATATCAGTGGGTCCATATATAGCGACCATAATGGTTTACACGTACATGGTTGCCTAGAATGTAAACTATTTTACATCTCTCACTTGTTAAATATAAACAAAGAGCAAAACATCATAAAGGCTTACTATATATTTATTTATTTATCAACTAATCATGCTAGAAATCAATTTTGGGGGGCCTTATAACAAAACCGTACATGGCTTGAAATCTATAACTCCATCAGTAAATTCACATCATTAAAAACTCACGTCGCCATAATACCAACACAACTTTTGTCTCATTGCAAATGTCATGTATGTGCTGATTATTGATTCCTATCGCTCACGATGACTTAGAGTCATTGCAAGAACATCATGAGAGTAATACTTACTATCTTTAGGAACAACCGTATGCAAAGCCCAAGTAGCACTTGCAAATTTTGCCTTTATAGCTGCATCTCCAAGTCGCCCACTGTGAAGAATTTCAAAATTTGAGGACAAAGTAGAAATGTGGTACGGATGTGTCATTCCACAGTTTTTACTTTTAAAAAAGAAGCATAACTAACACCAAAATGTATACATTCTCTTTTTTAATTCAATCATCGATTTGCAAAATGCAGTTTATTAATGTACATTGATTTCTGTGATTAATTTCATGTCATAATTGTTTATATTGATTGTTCTGTTGGAAATAAAAATGAAACTGAAACTGAAAACTGATGTAATGCGACTGATACAAGAACAATTTATTTTTTAATCATGTCTTTTGCTGAATAAATTTTACGGATGACATTGGTTTGATTATTTATTTTGATGTAATGATATCTTTATACTAGTTGTGAAATCACGGGGAATGAAATGCCATGTTAAAATAGACAAAAGCAGATGCTACATTAAAGATGGCCTATAGTTAAGATCTGGCCCCCGTAACACAAAGGTTTGCAATTAATTGCACATAAAATCAAATCATTCTTTCACCCAGTCTTATGAATTTATAATTAAATGTGAATTCCAAATTTTATTTGCTTACGAGAAAAAAATTCTCATCTACATTCGCCATGTCACCATCACTTGTGAGAGACTCGATGTCTAACTCGTTGTCACGTTCATTCCCAGAGTCCGTAAAAGCACTCGCCGCGCCTATGAGAGCGATGAGAAGAAGCAGGGCGATAATGGTCTTCGATGCCATGATGAGCTCAGCTTAAACGAATGGGAAAATGATTGTAATGAGCTCCAACTGTTAGCCTCAATAATAGAACTTACGGTTGTAATAATGCAGGCGAAGTTTGATCATTCTAAGTTTAGAGTGTGTAATTTTTTAATCGTGAAAAATCACGGAAACCTGACGTAAATTACATAATTCTGTTACAGATATTTCGATATGTGCTCAAAAGTGCAGTCAAACGTGTACAAGTAAATGTTAAAGATATAGACCAGTTCTGGTCATGCGATTGCATTGTGAAAGTAACAGTGTGGAATCGATCAGAAAAGGTTGATCATCTAGCATATAAGTATTGGTGTGTACTGCAAGGTTCTGGAATCATCAAAATGATAAGAAATTTGGCCCAGTCTTGGTAAAGTTACAAGCACTGTACACAGAAAGATGTATATGGGACTACGCGACCACGTGCGCGATATCTATTTGGTCCCAATAGATATAATAATTTACCAAATATATCAACTAGTAGGCGGTTTCCCGACTTTCCCGGCAAAATTTGTATCATCACGTATTCGTCAAAACATATTCTTTCACATGATTGGTAATGAGAGCTTTCATTTCATTTTTTTGAGGGAGAGGCGTTTCCAAAACTGGTCTTTACCTTTAAGTACTGGGACACAGGGTAAATAAGAACAAGGAACTGAAAAGTGTTTTAAAAAATAAATTGATATGTTTAAGCGATCGATTGAGCAGAGCTATTCCACGTCTTTCATTAAATCATAACCAAAATGAGGGTCTACATCATCCCCGGGATAAAAGTATATTCAAATTATGTTTTCTCTCATTTTTGTTCATATTCATTCACCTTCTACGGTATTTAACTTTTGATATAACTGATCATGGGTAGGTCGGGGGGATTGTCAGAGGTTAAAAAGTCAAGTTTCAAGTGGGGTCCTAACAATTTATTCAGATAATTGATAAATTCATAGGTATTCTATACGATTGATAATATACATGTGATCAAACAGTAAGACAAACAAAGAAGAAGAAAGAAACTACAAAAACCAGAACACCAACACCAACGACAACAATATGTTAGAAAACTATAACAATAAATGAACTTATAATATAGGGAAGAACTGATGTAACTTGACATGTAATTGATTGAAGCTACATTCACTAGTTTTTTTTACCTGTGAATCCTGTGAATCATCTTGAAATTAAGTTGTTTAACTTTATTATTACGAAATTTGCTTTAATTTAAAAGAAAATACACTGTACATCCTTCTAAACAAAGTCATTATCCAAATCTAGAAAGGAATGCCAAAATTAAATGACAATTGGTTATTATGACTCATTCTGTATCAATCTTTCACTTTCATAACAAAAACATTTACTTTATCCCCGTTTCTATTTCTATAAAATTCGAAATATCATATTCATCTTCAAAATCATTAACATCACTTAATCTATCTAACCAACACTGCGGAAATGCTTTCTTTAACTTTGTATATTTAAAATCAAATAAGAGCTGTTGTGCGTTCACTTTTTTATTAATTAATGTAGAGTCATTCCAAATACCATTTGTAATCAAAATTATGAATTTTCAATAAACCAGCATCTTGCCATTCTCGATAAAACAGTATATATTTTTTAAAGGTAATGTTACTATTTTTCCAAATAATTTCATTTAGAATATTTCTTACTTTTAAACATATATTAATAAATCTTAGTTCTGATCAAGTACAAAAAATATCACCATTAAATTCTGGCAAATTATGTTAAAGGCATAATGAATTCATATCTTTTATATTACAATTGAACTGTAAACAAAGTGGCGAACCCTCTATTTTATCTGACCAGTATCTCAACATATTTGTCCAATTATAGCCATCATTCACTAGTTACATTTTCATTCAGGAACTCAATTCTAAATATTCATTTATATATTTTTGTTTACATTTGTAGTGTGAAAAACTTGTTACACTTATTTTACATTTTGGAAAAGATTTCCAAAATTGTATGCCAGTAAAATAAAAAGAGTTTCCAATTTGTCCAAGTCTTTCGGGTACAACAAATTTATAAAACTGATTATTTCTTGTATAATATACTCACCGTACAAAGCCAAAACTGCTAGAACGAGACAAATTCATGTTCTTGAAAAGAAACATATTTCATTTGATGCTTGATTTCCTGGTCATCCGTCTATCTATCGAAGTTATGCTAACCCAGCTTGATCAATGTTTCCTTTGAAAGGGAACGATACCATTACTATGGTATACGCTTGTCTTGATTTACTGGGACTATTATAGTTATTGTAGTTTGCAGGTAATAAATGAAATATAAATAAAACATTGCACTGTCTACTGCACGCCATAGACTTTGTATTTAAGCTGCTCCTGACAAATTTGATGGACACATCCAGAGACTGGCAGAGCTGGACTTTGCTCAAGGCTATATAAATTATGTTCAAGTATCAAATTGAAATTCTTTCTTACAGATAAGCTCCGAGAGGATCTCTAAATATTTTCAAGTGAAATTTTAAAAGTGGGTTGAATGGGAACAACATGAGGTGAATAGGAACACACAAAAAGCCGGAATACCCAATCAACATGATCAGTATACCATGTGTATTATTCTGAAAGTTCCATAGTAATAAAATACCCAGATGGAACACCCTATTTTCTTTTTTAATCGCAATGTAATGTGTTTAATCTTAGAAAAGTAGCTTACCTTATGGTTAAGATGTGCGACTTATATTAGTTCTCGATCGGAGGAGATGAGAAATCCGACTTGGATGCTGATATTACTCTTGCTTGGATGATAGGCTTCGATCTAGCAGAATGATTTCCCAAGATATTAACGCTCAGCTTTTATAGGTATCACACTATTTTTTCTCGGATTGAATTGTATTCATTCCTACCTGCATAATCAACCGAATTAACTAATTGATATTCATGTCAATCAAAATTCTACATGCACCTCACATTTTTGTAAAGATACAGGGGAAGGGCCATAAGTCCTGTTTTGTCAATGCATATTTTCACTAAAGTTATAATTTGTGTATCGACACAAAAGTTATAATTTGTTTATCCATATACTTGTGACAAGCATTCGGTAATCAAATTAATAGTCAGATTACAACAACAGCTTTCTGTAACGCGTGCTCGGTAAAAAAAAGAAAAAAAGGGAGATACAATACCAAGAAACAAAAAAATGTTTCACGCCTTGCTGAGAATACACTGTGGAGAAGCGTACGTGCTTCAAGCCATTCATGGGGCGGGGTGTCTCAAAAAAAGGAAATGGGGGGGTGCAGGGGAGAGAGTGTTAATGGTGTCATTTCAATCACGTTGCCCATACCAAGCTAAGTCATCTCTTAATAAACCAGTAAATTAATTTCTTTGACAGCATCATTGTCATCGTTTTCCGAGAGCATCTATAGGACACTTGAATGCAGGATTAAACGATGTTGCACAATTTTGAGGATAGCTTCATATATTTTCTTGGATAGCAAATTATTTCAGAGATGAGCATGCCATCGCTGGCCATGCTATGCCGACAAGTCACCAGTGGTGCAACTACATGGGACACGGGCCTGAGTATTGTGCCCCAAATCGAATGGTGACAAGGGAGAGGGGCCAATGTGTATCCTCAATCGGTGGCTTTGGTGATTCGCTTTTCATTCCTCGACTAAAGGCCTCCATATCTGCACTCTCTCTGTACTCCAAACACAAAAACTTAACGACAAAACGACACGACAGCACAACATGAGACGACACTATTAAATGATAAAACTTTGTTCACACAATATTATGACATTTCCTTAAATGCCGTGTATAAATGGTGTGTTGGCGATGTGGCTTTTTTAATGAAGAAAATGTCGCTGATGATGACGATGTTGATGGTGAAGAAAATGGGATAGAAATCATTTGAAATGAGGCCATTCTTCAAGTTTATCCCCACCACAATGATGAGCCCCCTACCTTGGAATGGCTGGACTTAAGTCATTCCAAGAAAATGTGAAGAAAATAATTGACATGAAATGGTACACCATATACAAGGGTACGGATAGCCAGTGGCGTATCTGGGGTACTCCGTCAGGGGGCAAGCGACCGAAACAAAACAAAAAGGCGATGCAAATTTTCACTTCTGGCGAGCGAGCGAGCAAAAAAATATCTTTAAGTAATGTTTGGTATATAAACTGGTATTGTTGCAAGTCGGGGTGGGCACATTCATTTGTTAGCGACGTTAATTTCATTTTGCAAGCGAGCGTAGCGAGCAAGAAAAAAATCACTTCTTTTTTAATAATCGCCACTTAAACTTGGTTCAATTGTCCCATGCCGGGTGCGGGAACAATATTGTGTTTAGGGTGATTTTACACCCATTTTAGCTAGCGAACGAAAATACACCTTTCTCTCAATGAATTGCTATATAAAATTTGTTTCATTGTTGCAGGTCGGGGTGGGCACAATCGTGTTTAAGGCAATGTCAATCCCATTTTGGCGGGAGGCAACCCCTACATTTCTCTTTTAATGATATTGTAGCAGGTCAGTGGTGGGCACATAATTCCACGAGCTAGCTAGTGAGCGTAGCGAGCGAGCGAAAAACACTTCTCTTTTTTATTGAGAACATGGTACATAAACTTGGTTTCATTGTTCCATGACAGGGACGTGATTATTAAAAGCGATGTTATTTCTTTTTTGGCGAGCGAGCGTAGCGAACGAGCAAAATTTGTAATGATAATTGGTTCATAAATTTCAGGTTTTTTGTTGCAGGTCAGGGCTTACACAATCATATCTAAGGTGATGTTAATTCCATTTTGGCGAGCGAGCACACCAAAACTTCTTTGAATAACGTTTGGTACACCTGTACATAATTATTAACTGGTTGTTGCAGGTTGGGGCGGGCACGTTAGCGATTTTAAATTTATTTTGGCGAGCGAGCGTATAGCGAGCAAGAAACAAAATCGCTTCTTGTTTTAATAATTGCCAATTAAACTTGGTTCAATTGTCCTCAATGAATTGGTTCAGGTCGGGGGTGGGTACAATCATGTTTAAGCCAATGTCAATCCCATTTTGGCGGGCAGGCAAAAAAAACTCACATCTCTCTTTTTAATGATATTGTAGCAGGTCAGTGGCGGGCACATTTGTTAGTAATGTAAGCATAATTCCACTTCGGCGAGCGAGCGAAAAAAAATCACTTCTCTTTTACTTTTAGTGAAAACATGGTACATAAACTTGGTTTCATTGTTCCATGTTGGGGGCGGCACAAGCGTGATTTATAGTAAAAGCGATGTTACTTCTATTTTGGCGAGCGAGCGTAAATTTTTTTTAAATGATGATTGGTACATAATTTTCAGGTTTTTTGTAGCAGGTCGGGGCTTACACAATCATGTTTAAGGTGATGTCAATTCCATTTTGGCGAGGGAGCGTAGCTAGCGAGCAAACCAAATATTCTTTGAATAACGTTTGGTACATAATTATTAACTGGTAATTTGTTGTAGGTTTGTTGGCGATGTTAATTGTAAAGACAGCGTAGAAAGAGAGGCCGTAAAAAAAAAAATCAATTTTCTTTTAATGTTGATTAGTACATGAACTTGGTTAATTGTTGCAGGTCAGGGCGGGCAAAATCATAAAGGCGATGTTGATTCCATTATGGCGAGCAAGCTCGAACCAAGCTGGAAAATACACTATTCTTTCAATAATAATAATTGGTACGTAAACTTAAGTTTTTTGTTGCAGGTTGGAGTGGACACGATCATGTTTTAAGATGATGTTAATTCCATTCGGCTAGCGAGCGTAAAATATAATTGTCTTATGATGATTGGAACCAGTGGCGTAATGAGCAAAAAAGTTTGGGGGGGCTGGCAGACAAAAAATCCGCATCACCCCCACTCTTACATGTAGGCCCCGCTGAACGTTTTTCAAAGTAGGTGGGGGGGGCTGAAGTATTTACGATCAGGTAGAGCGTAGTGTAAATTGTCGTGGGATCTAGGGGCAAAGCCCGACAGGGTCAGGGCAGAGTCCCCGGAAGCTCAGGGTATGGGCATTTAATTACGGTCAGATGAGCATATTTTGATACCTTATTCGTGACACTGGCAGGTCACTAATTGGCGTGGGGTCCAGGGGGCTGAGCCCCCTGAAACTCAGGGATTTGAGGCATTTTATAACGGTCATTGAGCATTCAGGGGCCCGCCTTAAGCCCCCTGTTGGGGTCGAGGGGGCGGAGCCCCGGAAGCTCAGGGTTTCAGGCATTTAATAACGGTCAGATGAGCATATTTTGATACCTATTTGTGACACTGGCAGGTCACTAATTGGCGTGGGGTCCAGGGCGGAGCCCCAGCTCAGGGTTTAAGGCAATAAATTACTGTCAGATGAGTATCAAGGGGCCTGACTTAGGGCCATTGGTTGGGTCAGGGCAGAGCCCTGGAAGCTCAGGGTTTTAGGCGTTTAATAACGGTCAGATGAGCATATTTTGATACCTTATTTGTGACACTGGCAGGACATTAATTGGCGTGGGGTCCAGGGGGCGGGGTCAGGGGCCGAGCACCCAGAAGCTCAGGGGTTTTAGTCATTTTAAAACGGTCAGATAAGCATTCAGGGGCCCGCCTTAGGGCCCTGGTTGGGTCGAGGGCAGAGCCCCCTGAAGCTCAGGGGTTTCAGGCATTTAATTACGGTCAGATGAGCATATTTTGATACCCTATTTGTGACACTGGCAGGTCACTAATTGGCGTGGGGTCCAGGGGCGGGGTCAGGGCCGAGCCCCAAGCTCAGGGTTTAGGCATTTTAAAACGGTCAGATAAGCATTCAGGGCCCGCCTTAGGGCCCTGGTTGGGTCGAGGGGGCAGAGCCCCCTGAAGCTCAGGGGTTTCAGGCATTTAATTACGGTCAGATGAGCATATTTTGATACCCTATTTGTGACACTGGCAGGTCACTAATTGGCGTGGGGTCCAGGGGGCGGGGTCCAGGGGGCCGAGCCCCCAGAAGCTCAGGGGGTTTAGGCATTTTAAAACGGTCAGATAAGCATTCAGGGGCCGCCTTAGGGCCTGGTTGATCGAGGGCAGCCCTGGAAGCTCAGGGGTTTTAGGCGCTTAATAACGGTCAGATGAGCATATTTTGATACCTTATTTGTGACACTGGCAGGACACTAATTGGCATGGGGTCCAGAGGGCGGGGTCAGTGGCGGATCCAGGGATCCCCTAGAAAAAAAAAACAGGTAAAAACACCCTTTTTTGGAAAAAAAAAGAAGTTGGGCCCCCTCCCCTGGCGCCCAAGGGGTGGCGGTGGAAAAAAAATCACCCTCCCCGGAGGGTAAAAAATGTTTCGGGTGCCAAAAAAAAAAATTGTGCTCACTACCCCTGGCGCCCAAGGGGTGGTGGTGGAAAAAATTACCCTTCCCGGAAAAATTTTTTCGGGTGCCAAATTTTTTTTTTGCTCCTACCTCCCCTCCACCCCCTCCCCACTGAGCGAAAAATCGACCGGCACGATTTTCAAATTTTCGCACGAAGTGGGCCTTTTAGGCCCCTCCCTTGCTGCCGGCTGGATCCGCCCCTGGGCGGGTCCAGGGCAGAGCCCCCAAGCTCAGGGGTTTTAGGCATTTTAAAACGGTCAGATAAGCATTCAGGGGCCCGCCTTAGGGCCCCTGGTGGGGTCGAGGGAGCAGAGCCCCCGGAAGCTCAGGTATTTCAGGCATTTAATTACGGTCAGATGAGCATATTTTGATACCCTATTTGTGACACTGGCAGGACACTAATTGGCGTGGGGTCCAGGGGGCGGAGCCCCCAGAAGCTCAGGGGTTTCAGGCATTTTATAACGGTCAGATTAGCATCAGGGGCCCGCCTTAGGGCCCTAGGTGGAATCAGGGGCAGAGCCCCCGGGAAGCTCAGGGGTTTTAGGCATTTAATTACGGTCAGATGAGCATATTTTGATACCCTATTTGTGACACTGGCAGGACACTAATTGGCGTGGGGTCCAGGGGCGGAGCCCTCAGGGGTTTCAGGCATTTATAACGGTCAGATTAGCCATCAGGGGCCCGCCTTAGGGCCTAGGTGGAATCCAGGGGACAGAGCCCCAAGCTCAGGGTTTTAGGCATTTAATCACGGTCAGATGAGCATATTTTGTTAGCTCATATATTTTGTGACACTGGCAGGTCACTATTCTTTCTTTCTTTCTCTCTTTCTTTCTATTCTCTTTAGTATACTTTTTCCAAAAATGTGGGGGGCGGAGCTCGAGGCCCCGGATCCCCGTCGTTTTGCGGGCCCTGCCATGTGGGCCTCTAAATAAGCATATTTCTTGCCTGACTGTGAATTTAGGAATTTGTAATTTTCCAACAAACGCATACAAAAGTATAAAAAGTGAGGAAAAATCTCGGAAAACTATGTCTTTTCAGCAACATTTGTAAATCACCGGTATCGAATTAGGAATGAACCACGTTTGAATTTTATTGTGACACTGGCAGGACACTAATTGGCTCCCCATCAGTACGCCAGTGCCCCCGATCTACACCTTGTTGGCGGGAAAAATCGAAACTGATCTCCCTACCTATCTTCTTTCTCTCTTTCTTTCCTTACCTTTCCCTCCCCCTTCCCTTTCCCTTCCCTTCCTTCTCTCTCTTTTAGGTTTGCTAGGGGGGAGGCAAGGGCCTTTCGCCCCCCCGATCCACATGCTGTTGGCGGGAAAATTGCAACTGATATCCCCCTTCTTTTCTTTTCTTCTTCTTCTCTTTTTCCTTCCCTTTATCTCCTCTTTTCCTTTTTCTTTCCCTTTCCTTCCTTCTCTCTTATTTTTGGCGGGGGCGGGGTAGAGGCAAGGCCCTTTATTCCCCGATCCACAACTTGTTGCCGGGAAAATTGCAACTGATATCCCCCTTCTTTTCTTTTCTTCTTCTTCTTTTTTTCCTTCCCTTTATCTCCTCTTTTCCTTTTTTTCTTTCCCTTTCCTTCCTTCTCTCTTAATTTTTTGATGGGGCAACAGCCTGGGAGGCAAGGCCTTTCGCCCCCGATCTCCTTCTTTTCCCCCCATTTTCTTTTCTTCTTCCTCTTCTTTCTTTCCCTTTCTCTCCTATTTCCCTTTCCCTTCTTTTCCTCTCTCTCTCTCTTTTTTTTCTTTGCGGGGCAAGGCGATCCCTGGATCCGCGCCTGTGGAACATTCCCTCTGGAAATGACCCTCCTCGCCACATCCAAAACCAACCCTGGGCGCAGGCGACTGCGCATCCCCGCGTACCGCCTAGAGCTGCCGCGATCTTCTCTAAGCTCTTCTGTAGGCCGGACATACGGGTATCCAGACTTTTCGCTAAACTGGATATACGGTTATCTACTAGTGTTACTGTTAGTGGCCACTAAGGCCCATTAGTGACTGTAAAAAACATATGCACTTCCTGGCTATTTGGAAATGTGTCAGATTGCAACAGAAATGGAGAAACGCGCATTTTGTTGAAAATCATGTGATATATCACGAACATTTATAAATCACTTGTATGAAATTGAAAATAAGTCATGGTTTAATTTTATTTGGGGGGGCTCGCGCCCCCCCAAGCCCCCCCACCAGTACGCCAGTGATTGGAACATAGATTAACATCTACCCTAGCAGGTCGGGGCCTTATTATTATTTTTTTTTACTGATTTGCTGCAAGTTGGGGCAAGCACAATCGCGCTTAAGGCGATGTTAATTACATATTTGGGAGTGAGCGTATAGCGAGCGAGCAAAAATACTCTTTTCTTTCAATGATAATTGGTATATAAACATAGATCTTTATGTTGCAGGTCGGGGTGACACAAATCAACTCATATATCAATCACTAAAATCAATCAATTCATCAATTCTGGCGAGCGAGGAAACAATATCTCTTAAAATAACGTTTGGTACTTATTTACTGGGATTATTGTTGCAGGCAAGGGGGCGCACATATTTTGTTAGAAATGTCAATTCCATTTTGGCGAGCGAGCATAGCGAGCAAGCAAAACAAATAAATTCTCTTTTAATAGAAATTAATACATAAACTTGTTTTTATTGGTGCAGGTCGGGATGGGCGCAATCGCGTTTAACGCGATATCAATTCCTTTTTGGTGAGAGGGCGAAAAAACACTTCCATTTTTAATGATATTGTTGCAGGTCAAGGGTGGGCACAATTGTTTTCAAAGCAATGTCTATTCCATTTATTCGCGAGCGAATAGTAACATTTGGTTCATAAATTGGGTGTTATTATTGCCATCGTTGAAGGTCGGGGACCGTCGGGGCAGGCACAATTGTATTCTAGGCAATGCTAATCCTTTTCTTTTTTCAGGGGGACGAGCAAGTGAAAACAATTAATACAAAATAGGCTAGCAAGCAGCTCGCGCAAGCGAATAGTTTCGAATTTGTTATATCACTTATATTTTCCTATTTTCATTTGTCTTTTTCAGGGCCGTATGCGGAATATTTTTCTGGTGGGGGAGGGGGAAGATGCGTAAAAGTTTTCGAAGAAACTCAAAAGCGAAAGGAGTGATGAGGGAGTTCGAGCGACCGAACTGGTCATGAGGGTACTTTTGCATTTCAAAAGTAGAATTGAAGGATTTGGTATAGGCCTACACTACTTGTGAGCTTTGTTAAACATTTTCAGAAAAACTACGTTTTCAAAATATCTGGGATCAACTGCCACCCCGTGCGTACGGCCATGGTCTTTTTTTAAATTTCCCCATTTTTTTTTTCCATTTTTCATTTCTTTTCCCTTTTTCTTCCCTTTCTCTTCTTCTTCCTTTTTTCTTCTTCTTCCTTTTTTCTTTCCTTTTCCTTTTTTCTTTTTTTCTCTTTCTTTCTTTTCTTGTTTTTCTTTCCCCTTTTCCTTTTTTTTTCTTTCCTTTCCTTTATTTTCTTTTCTTTCCCCTTTTTTTTCCTTTCCCCTTTTCCCCCCTTTTTCTTTTTTTTCCCTGGAGCCCGTCAGGGGGGGGCACTCTGCCCCCCTGCCCCCCCTCAGGTACGCCAGTGCGGATAGCGGAATCTTATTTAAAAAAATGTCTGCTATTATTCATTTGATGATTTAATTATTTATATATTTATTGATGCATTTGCATGTTTATATATTTATCAATTTATTTATAGGTTCAAATTGATTCTATATTTATTTTATTCAAACAGATTCGGGAAAAGTGCAGTATATGAGAAACAGCTTAAACACATTCATAAACACCTACAATGTATGACTGTGTTTTTACCTATCAAGTCTTATCAGGCATGGGTTAATTGTTAAAGTACTTCTTTTCATAAAGCCCGGAGATGTAATCCTGAAAGGAAGAACGATTGAGACTTGTATTTAGCTAGAATACATACATGTATATAAGAAAGTAGTTCTGCTCAGAGTTCGAAAAAATAAACAAAAAACACAAGAAATAATGATCCTTCGTACAAGAAGAAATTGTTTACAAAATATGTTCACCCTTAGGGCTTTTCAAAAATGTCACCCTAAAAGGCTTATGGCTTTTTCAAGTACTGATTTTATTTGACTTTATAAATCGCTATGCGTCAAAATATTATGCACATCCTATCCCCTTATTATTTTTTACTGATGGCATTAGAGAATTATGATTTGTTCATGAACTAAAAGAAAGTCTCTTTGAATCTTTCACACATGGTCAAAGAAGTTCAAAGATTGTATTTTTTATTTCATGCTCAGCAATGTTTTGGATTCAGTTGCAATTAAAGCATCTGCTTGTATAAGTTCAAGTGCAACGGTAAAGACATGCTTAATAATAAATGTTTGCTGAATAAATGGACTTAAAAACCCCGGTGTGCTCCCTGATCGATTTTAGTGTAGAGCCAAGGGAGTTAGGGACTTTAGTTCAGAATGATTCTGTCATGTTCAGCCTGTTGTCTCCTGAGATGCAGAAGGGTAATACCTCATCATTCAGCTTATATAGAGACCAGGGGCGGATCCAGCCGGCGGCAAGGGAGGGGGCCTAAAAAGGGGCCCACTTCGTGCGAAAATTTGAAAATCGTGCCGGTCGATTTTTCGCTCAGTTGGGGTAGTGAGCAAAAAGAAGTTGGCCCCCTTGGGCGCCAGGAGGGGCCCAACTTCTTTTTTCAAAAAGGGTGTTTTTACCTGTTTTTTTCTAGGAGGGGCCCGGGCCCCGGCCCCTGGATCCGCCACTGATAGAGACAATGAGGCTGTTCACATGCACCGCAAGGGGGGACCGTGGGCGGACCGTGGATCGCGCTAGTAGCGCGACCCACGGTCCGCCCATTGGCATTCGCCGGATTCAAACCGCAGTGAGATAGCGCGGTCTATCGTAGCACCCCCTTTTTTGAGAGGTCCTGTTGCCATGACGCGTGACGTCATGAGGTCAGAGCGGTCAAAGATTTCGCGCGCTATTACGAACCCGTAGTTGAGTTGATGCATATTTTCACACAAGATAATGAGTATAAAATTCCCCGTGTGTAGAACGATGACTTCCGGTGTGCTGTCGTAGCTCGGGTTCACACCGGCAGAGATAGCGCGGTCTAGCGCACGCTAGATCGCGCTATCTCTCGTGGACCACCCCCAAGAGGTGGTCCAGTGCGGCCGTTTTGGCTCGCCGTGGCTCGCTGTTGGGCGGACCGAAACGACGTTGTACCTTCCACACCGCAGAGATAGCGCGGTCTAGCGCGCGCTAGACCGCGCTATCTCTGCCGGTGTGAACAGTGTATGATGGTGTGTCTCAACAGACAGTATCGCCTGCTTGGAGCCATAAGGGCATTAACTCTCTCTATAAAATGTATTAACATTCAATTTTCTTGGAGAATTAAGAACAGGATGTGCTTAATTGGTGTACCAAGTTTCAAAACAATCTGATTATCCCTTCACATAATTTCCATGGAGTTTTAAACCTGCTTTTGTCACCTTCATATGGATTTTACGCATACACTTAAGCGTCACCTCTTCAAACACACCGCGCACCGACGTGAAAAGCTTTAAAAATATGCCAAATTCCGGCCCTTTTCAACTACATCTTTTGATATATACGATCGGCCTAAGTTCACCAACGGAAAAAGCATTAGAAAATTTGACTTTTCTTCTTTACGGTGATGTAAAAATCACGATATTTTGTTGTTCCATCGCACCGTCATTTTTTGATTATATTTCATCAATTTGGTCAAAATTTCTGTGGTATCCGACTGTTTTACTGAAAAATCCTGGCTATATCTGTCGGTTTCTTGCCGGGCGAGGGCTATTTTTTACCAACGGAAAAAGATTCATGTCATTCAGTTCATTCTGAACATTTTGATATATAAATGATTCTCATTGGATGAAAAAAAACCACCGTCAAAAGACAAAACCAATCTATACCTCCGTCTGATTTTGGGAACTCCATTTTCTCCATTGATTAACGTGTGTGCCTCTTGATCGCTGAAATCTGTAGGTAGCCAGCGGACCGGGTCGTACCATTCTTGCTCGGGGGAAATCAAGGGTTTTTAACGTGGATCATAATTGCGCTTACTCTCTCATGCATTGCATACGGAAAATAATGATCGAATTAAACTGTGTGTATGTGTGTATATTGGCCATATTACTGATTCATCATCTATAAGACCTCCATTACTAAGTATTAGACTCCCTTTTTTTGTATTCAATCACCCGTGCTCTAAATAGAACAGTCGCGAACCTAGAGTGATCCAATCAGAGCCAATCAGATTCAGCCGCACAGCTGCATGCGCGGACATTGTACGCGTAGTCGGTTCTGTATGCGCACAGCTGACCCGGGCTGATTAAAAGCTTCAAATTAGGTGAAAGAAATCGGGGGTTACAAATTCATATGGCACAAGACCTTGGGAGTCAGAGTGCTTAAATAATTATATAGACTACAGACTTTAAACATCTTTTTCTCTAAATTAACATCCTATGGGACTGGGCATTCTTCTCTTTTTTAAAATTAAGTTAAGGACATCCAATTGTGATGGGTGATATATCATTTTAAAGCTGAGAATCTCCTCTTTCAAAATCAACTCTAAACTTTAAAACAAAATGTCTGGCTACTTTTCCATCAAAGTGTATGAGAAGGAGGTATAAATGTAGCATAATTTAAAGTCTCTCAGCAGGACATGGGTATCTCCATTTTCTTGATAACGTGACGTTCTAAGCGAAGTCATTTATAATCAAATAAACATGTTCACATTTATGGATTCTTCCTTCCCACATGACTGTGTGTGGTTATGAAGTATTTCATTCACACGCTATCATCTTTTATGCTATTATTCAATGTCAGAGCGCAAATTGCATAAATAAGTAGCAGCTCTTCTAGGACGAAGGTTTCGCATAAATGAAATAGATTTGTCAATTGCTATTTTTTAGTATTTTTATCAAATGAGTTACAAATTTTCCCAAATTGTATATTTTAATCACCATTACTCAGGTATGATTTTCACTCATTGAACAGTATAGGATTTGTTATTGAATTAAAATGTCTCTCCATCTATAGCTCGGTGCTTGATACACGAACCACTTTTCGTTGTGAGCTTACCATGTAGTTTTGGAAACTGAAATTAAATTTCAAACCGGCCCTTTCAAAGACAACTATTTTTGATTTGAAAATTGTATTAAAAATGCAGATCAAAATGGTTGAAATAACAGAACCTGTGAGAAAATGTTAATACTCTCTCTGCTTTAAATGAATTAATCAGCAGTACACCATTACTTCTCACAGTATATAATTATACTTTTTCATGTGATAACCTGAAATTTTACAATAATAGTAGCTGAAAAATAAAATGTAAAACAGTAAAAGTTTATTAGAGAGATATTAGATTAATAGACTATTATAATAGATTTTGTTCAAAAATTACTCCTCCAGCTATATATATCTGTGATTTAACGGGGAAGCCCATCCTAGTATTTAGTTGGTTGTAATAATAGCATGCAGAAAAATAAGACCAAAAATAAAGTAGTGAAAGTTTGAGCAATATCCGATTAAAAATAGGATAGTTATGAAGTTGTCATCAGTGGAACACAAATTGGCAACAATGTGATGTACATTTTTTACTAGTATCTTGCTAGCTCCTTTCCAATTTGCTCTGTACAGAAAATGTCATAAAATTTCATTTTCATAGTTATTGATGATGGAATAGATTTGTTTTATACTGGGGTTTTATAAAACATCGGATATTTGCAATTAATTATATTTAGGGTGAATGTATGATTGAAAATTTTCTTGAGGAGAAATATATATTTTTAAAGGTTTTTTTAGTACAGGGCAAATGGGAGGGGACCTCGCAAAATACGTCACAGAGTTGCTAATTTGTGCTTGATTGATTGCACCTTCAAAAATTGATAACTTTCTTATTTTTAATCGGCTTTTGCTCAAACTTTCACTGCCTCGTTTCTCTCATTTTTCTGCTTCTATTAAAACCAACTTAATATCAGCAGGGAGATGAAGATATCAGGGTTGACTTCCCATTTAACTCAGAATTAAGGAATAAAATGCCTTTTTGGTTTTGAGCAGACAAGTGCAATCTATCGCTTTTTCCATTTAACAATTTTTCT
Organism: Mesocentrotus franciscanus; assembly: GCA_037976565.1. Taxonomy (NCBI): domain Eukaryota; kingdom Metazoa; phylum Echinodermata; class Echinoidea; order Camarodonta; family Strongylocentrotidae; genus Mesocentrotus; species Mesocentrotus franciscanus. The sequence continues at coordinate 2,072,030 of CP137673.1, forward strand.
TCAACAGCTCTCAGCAACATATTTTTTAAATATTGTCTCACCAAAATAAACCTACATTTTAAATATATACAGGGTGTCTATGCCTTTGTGGATTTTTTTTTTAATAGTCAGGCAAAACATTGTTTTTTTTAATATAAAAGTAAAATCTGACAGAATGTTGCCTGCCCCAGAAATTCATCTACACATGTACATGGATTGTATTTACAGTTGTTTAATCACTCACTCGGACGATTTTTTTATACTCCATAGCATATAAAACAAGCCATAATAAAAACACCATATGGAATAGAATTACAGGCAGCTCTATAGTTCCATGATTGAGCGCATAACAATAAAACATTTCTGATCATAATAATAATAATAAAAAACACCATATGGAATAGAATTACAGGCAGCTCTAGTTCCCTGATTATGTGCATAACAATCAAACATTTCTGATCATAATAATAATAAAAACACATTATGGAACAATTACAGGTAGCTCTAGTTCCTTGATTATGTGCATAATTATTAAACAATCGAACATTTCTGATCATAATAATAATAAAAACACATTATGGAACAATTACAGGTAGCTCTAGTTCCTTGATTATGTGCATATTAAACAATCGAACATTTCTGATCAATTATTCTCAAGATCATGCGACAAAAAGTGTTATTTTATCATTTAGAAGGAGATCGACAGCTGATGTTGTATCAGAATCATATCATAATTATGATAAAGGATGATTATATGCTGGGGTTTTGATGGTGATTTTCAGGTGCTCCGATATGTGCTCTAGCAGCAGTTGCTGTTAGGTTTGTTTCCAGTTAAAGAGACAGTGTTATAGTATTAGGGTTGCATAGGTGTGTTAAGTTTTAAAGGTTTAGGGCCTAGGGTTAGGTTAGGATACAGTGTGGTGTTTGGTCTCGAATTGAATCTGTGATTTGGTTAGTGTACATAATTATAGCATATTGCCTGCATATAAGTTGTTGCTAGAGTATAGGACTACATACATTGCCCCCAGAAATATCCCAGATCTGCCTCTATATCTATTTGTATACATCCGAACACATCGCATAGCTCTTTTACAGACATATATTATCAATATGTTGTGGGCCCTGTCTTATATATTAATTAGAGTTGCGATCAATCCAAATCAATCGCACTGCGAGGACTTTGCAAGATGAAAAAGCGAAATGATTTCAATTATTTTTGCAGGATTTTGCATCTCAATTTTTTTCAATTCAATTCATTTATTTCAATCATAAAACCATAAAATACTATATGTACAAAGTAACATGAAACAATCATAATCTTACAATTCTGGAATGAAGAAATTGGAGACTAAAAGGAAGTTTGAAAAATTTGTAAGTAATAGTCCCCTGACATAAAAAAGAGTTAAGGGAAATAAGAAGAGACCAACTGTCTCTTCAATAGAACCTTAAAGGATGATATAGTAGTGCATAATGTTAGTTTTTCAGTTAAATTATTCCAAATACGGGGACCATTATGTCTAAAAGAGTAAAGCATTGACTGGGTAGAGACCTTTGGATAATGATATTTGATATAGGAACGAGTATTATATGAATGAACAGATTTATTAAGGATAAACATTTGACAAACTCTTTTAGGTACATAATTATCATAGACATTATACATCATAATAGCACTTTGAATTGCATGTATATCATAAATATTGAGTGTTCTTAAGCGAAAAAACAGGGGACGTGAATGAGCTTGATAATGGGAGTTTGTACAACTTCTTAAAGCTTTCTTTTGAAGTTTATAGAGAGGTTCTAGTTTAGTTGTCCCCACACCGGCCCAGGTGATATTACAGTAATGTAAATACGGCAAGATTAAACAATAAATTGTACAACATAAACAATACTTTTTCAGGCAGAAATACACGCAATTTACAAAGAACACCAATGTTTTTAGATATTTTGTTAGTTATATACAATCGATGATCCTGAAAAGATAAAGTGTCATCCAAAAGGATACCAAGAAATTTAACGGAAGAGCACACTTTCAAATTGATATTGTTTATAGATATTTGTACATCATTAGGGATTAGTTTTATTATGAAAATAAAGTACACTTGTTTTGTCATAATTTATAATCAATTCATTAGCATTAAACCACTCAACAACCTTTTCTAATTCTTTATTTACTTCTGACATTAATTTATCAAAATTATTATGAGATGCAATCAGGTTTGTGTCGTCAGCAAATAAGACAAAATGAAAAAAAGATGAAGCAGAACTAAGGTCATTTATGTAAATTAAAAATAGGAGAGGACCCAGCATGGAGCCCTGTGGGACTCCATACTGGATCCTCTCTCTGTCAGAAACAAAGTTGTTGTATGATGTGAATTGAGTACGATCACTTAAATAGTCCCTGAACCATTCCCAAGCAATACCGCGTATACCAAAATTTTGTAATTTAGTGAGGAGAATATCGTGGTTAATGACAGGGGTGTCGATTTGTATCCGTGGTTGGGGGATGATAGGTGCCAAAATATTTTCGGCAATGGATCAAAGCAACCAAGAGGTAGAAGCGTGTGGCAGGTTGCACCCCCTCCCTTCCAAGTTATTAACTTTTTCAAGTCACCCTCAATAAAGATAACATTTCAGAGAATATAAGAGTGGTAATAAAATTAATAACATGCTAAATGTTAGTCCTGACTCTTGCCTGCAGTGTAGGCCTACCAGACTGATATCATCTATTTTTAAACGAAATTTAGACATTACCAAAAAAAATCCAATGGTGAGGGATATCAACTTGTGAAAGTATTATGTTACCAGTGGGCAAATGCATTAATAAGCAACCAGGAAAGGTTCATGTAGACAGAAAATTCTTTATTTCCTGGTGATAGAAACATACATTTTATGAATATTGATGTCTCCAAACAACATTCATCGTGAAAAACCCATTCCAATATTCTGTGTAAGGAGATCTCAAAAAACATAGTTCTCATTAGTAAATGAAAAACATATTGCTTTTGGTTCTTCATTTGACTCTCTTCCTTCTTTAATTAAACCAACTGAATCCTCTCTGCGGGAAACTCAATTCAATGAAACAGAATATCACTGATGCAAAATTTGGTTCTCAAAATGACAGAAAATTTCCACTCCTGATCTCATACAAACTGTCTGTTTCTTAAAAACATAATATAAAACTTACGTTCCAACTACCAAACAACAAACTTCCATTATCTCCTTCTTCACCCAGATATACTTATCATACCAGATACGCTCTAAAATATAAGCATAATATTCCCTAAGGCCCTGACCAGAGCACTATTTTTTCTCAAAAACTATAACCAGTCTTAGAAGGTGCATTATTATTGGAAGGGTGTTATAAACAAAAGTCCCAAATTTCATTCAATCTTTTTGTTTCTGTTTTTTTCTTTTCACTTTCCTTTTAAGCCCTGTCAATAATGTGGCATTGATTATTTACTCGTTTTTAATTAGTTTTTGAAGAACTCCTAGGTGAAAGAAATCATAACTATTCTTGAATATTATTACTTGTTTTAGAACATGTTGGGCCTGTCTCACATTGCCTTCCATCATTCCATGGCAATTTTCCATGTTTCTTTCAGCTTATTTCTCACTTCTTTTCCATCCACTCAACTAATTCCTGATCATGCATTAACCTCATACCTACCATCACCCATGCCTAAGCTTTTTAGGGGGGATCCCGTAAAGTAATTTTGACATTGTAAGAAATAAACATGAGCAATATTTCATTGTAGGTTACTTTAAAGTCAACCTCTTTTTCATCGCCCATTCACATCAGTTCCCTGAAGGAAATGCTGGAATATATATGTCCCTCTTTCTCTTGTCTTTCTTCCTTTTCTCTTCCCCTTCCTTTTTCTTCTGCCCGTTTCTTCCCCTTTTCCCAGGTAGCAAGCCCATATGGGGCCCATATGGGGATGATCTGGGTCACTTGTGCCATCTGGGCTATTAAATGGAACCCATATATGTATCCCATATGGGGCCAATATTTAGTAACCCATATGGGATCTATCTGGGCCAGCCCTTATGGGTTCCAGATGGAATGAGCTGGGCGTACACATATGGGTAGAATATGAATATGCCCATATGGGTAACACATGGGGAAAATCTGGGTTAACCCACATGGGATATATCTGGGTTAACCAATATGGGTACCAGATGGGATTACCCATTTGGGCCCAGTTTGGTATGGGTCCCATCTGGGTCCCATCTGTCTAATATGGGTTTACCCATATGGGTCCCATATGCTTCTTGGGTGCAGATGCCTTAGGGCCCCAGATGGTTTTCCATATGGGGCCCATGTTTCAGAGAATATGGGACCCATGTGGGTCCCACATGGGCTTGCTACCTGGGTTATTATCCTCTCTGTCTCTCATTATCTCTCTCTCCCACTCTCTACTTTTTGCACTTTTGCGCTTCGCCTTAACATTTAGCTCGTTGCTTTTTAACGCTGCGGCTTTGCATTTGGCGCACTGCATTTCTATGATGCTGTTGATTGAATAAATTGAATAAATTCATCAATTCCTGATGAAGCCGTATGAGCGAGAATTCAATTTATTCTTGTCTCATATACGGTTGTCTCATTTACTTTGTTTTCTATTTATATATGTATGTATTATGAAAATGAGATAGCAAAATGTGTATATTGATGGTCATCTTGCGAGTAATAACCATTAACTACTCTCATTGGGCTCTCATCAATAATTTTTCTCTTCATTTTTTTTTTTTGGATGGTGAATTATTGGGGGTGATTGTACAGGCCATCCCCCACCTGAAATATTGGGGGGGGGATATATCCCCCCATCCCCCGTGATCGACACCCATGGTTAATGACATCGAAAGCTTTTGACAAATCAAGAAACAAGCCTAATGTATGCAATTTATTATTTAATTTATTGAGAATGTGATCATGAAGGTCAATTAGAGCATGTCCACATGATGAATTTTTCTAAAACCATATTGAGAAACGGTCAGAAGATTATTTTTATTAATATGATTAAAGAGCCTGTTATAAATTAATTTCTCCAGTATCTTAGAAAAACAGGGGAGTAATGTTATTGGTCGATAATTAGAGAATATGTGGGGATCACCTTTTTAAAATATGGGTATGATTTTTCCTACTTTAAAATTCTTGGGGACTTTTCCTGACAAAAAGGAGAGATTACATATAAAAACACTTGGTTTAACAATGAAATGTATAACATGTTTTATAATGTACTGACTTATTCCTTCAAAATCTGTGCTCTTAGTTGAATTGAGCAATTTGACAATATTCAAAACTTCTGTTTCATTGGTAGGGTGAAAAAATATGGATTTGTTACAAGAATCTCGTAAAAATGAACTAAAATTGCATTTAGGTTTCTGAATATGTACAGATTTTAGTTTTGTAGCAATACTAGAAAAGTAAGAATTAAATTCATTTACAATTAATTGACGATCAGTTAACTTGTTCCTACCTTTAAGAAAATAATTAGGATACTGGCATTTTCTTCTCTTTCCTAATAAATCATTAATAACTTTCCAAGTTTTAGACATATTATTTCTATTCTTCTGTAATAAATCACAAAATATTTTTTTCTTACAGACTGTAAAATTGAGTTTAATTTGTTCAAAATTTTTTATATCTACATTCACTGCTGTCATTTCTTTTCTGACAAAATATTTTATATAATCTATACTTGTTATTAATCTTTTTAACAGTGAAGGGGTTATCCAAGGTTTTCGTGGCAGTTTCCTTTTCTTCACTTTACGAACAACAAAGTTATGATCATACACAGTTTTAAATGTGTTTGAAAATGAATTATAAGCTTCATCTACATCACAAGAAAAAATACTTCATTCCATTCTAAAACAGATAAATCCCTCTGAAATGAACTTAAACTTAAAGGATCCGTTTGCCTTATATGGAAAAATGAAGATGGTCTATGACAAGGACTAATATAGAGGTTGGTTATTTGGAAAATGGGTAGATGGTCTGTTAAATCACTATAGAAAATACCAGAGTGAATGTCTTTAGTGACTACATTTGTCAAGATATTATCGATCAAAGTGACAGACTTCTTACATATTCTTGTAGGTTTGTCAATTAATGGGCGAAATGAGTTGTTATACATAATATTTACAAAATCATCAATGCATTGAAGCGAATTATATTTAAGTAGATCAATGTTATAATCTCCCATTATATAAACTGACTTATTTTCTATAGATATTTTTTCAAGACAAGCATTCATAATCTCATTGAAATCATGAATGGGTTTATTAAGGTCTCGGTAAATTATATCAACAATGATGTTTTTTGTAGTATCCAATATGACTTCAATAAAAAGAGATTCACAGAGAGTTTCAGGTAAAAAAATATCATCTCGAACTTTAACATCAAATCATTAACCAAGAGTGCAACCCCTCCACCTCTCCGACCTCGTCTGTCATTATGATAAAATGTGTAACCATCCCTATTAAATAATTATATAGTTGTGTTATCGTGAATCCAGGGTTTCACTAAAACCATATATAGAAAATTTTAAGTTAAGTTGACTAATAAACTGATCAATAGCGTCATAATTTTTATTCAAACTTCTAGAATTAAAGTGGAGAATGCTAAATTTATGTTTATAATTATTAGTTAAATCTGGGCTTTCATTGAAATCAACAGGGAGCCAGTACTTAATGGGATTATTAGATGTGAAAAAATTATCATCTGGATCAATACCATTAAGCGACCCATTTTCATCTGTATCAAGTCTTGTCGAAAACATATCAAAGTTCATATCATTATTAGTAATATTATATTGCACTTCAGAAAACATACATTTAAACTCTACATCATTTACTTGATTGAAAGGAAAGACATGCTGAAATATATCCATACAGTTTCAATAGCACACAATTACACGTCATGCACACATCCACGCACACCAAAATAAAAGATACAAATTACAAAATAGCTGAAATAGTAAGTTAACACAGAAATATAATGACAAAAGATATACAGTTAACTAAAAGTGAGAGGAATAGGTCATTAACCTAGGATGTAATTCAAAATAGGAAAAATTAGACTTACATAATTATATTGGAAAATATTGATGACATGTCCTATTTCACAATTTCAAATGAGGAAACTTCAATAAAGACTTGTACATGATCTTCATGCTGGTACAATAACATAACGTTCTTCATCTTTTCATCAGTTTTTATATGTTTTCAATGTCTTTCACGGACAAAATCCGCTTCTTCATTGTTTTATTGTCTGCAGTTTTGATGGATACAAGACAGTATGCGTCCATCCATCGACCATGTCGACTCTATCTTGCTTTCAGTTTTCCAGCTAGCTCTTTGGGCCTCCCACAGAAGAGATCTGTTTGCAGCTGTTAAGTCTTCGAGGCTGTACCCAGTTTTGTTTACTTTGAGTTTTTTCTTGTTTTGTAGCCGAACAGTTTCCGAAGTCTGTAGGAAGTGAGTTGACGATGATAGCACGCGGTTTACGTGCCGATTCTCCTGCCGGTTCTACCCGTCGACGCACGTCTATGACTCCTGTCAATGTCATCCTCCTTGAGATTTACTCCAAGATGATTCCTAGCAATATCGCAGACCAACTCGTTTGTGTTTTCCTTTTCTTGCTCTGGCACCCCCTCTCCCACCACGGGATGCGAAATCTGGGATTTTTCACTTTAATAGCGAGATTATGGGTGAGCCATATTATCCTGAAGAAAATAGTAATTAACCCATATGTGTAAGGCCAAGATCTGAAAAGTGGGGGCACCAGCTTTTAGGGATTTTGCAGCACTCGTGGGTCTACAAAATCATACCCCATGTTTAGGATTTTTTTGAAAAAAAGTAACCCATTAGTCTTAGAGCGGCACATCCCCGTATACCGTATTAGGCGAGTGCCCCCTCTCTCCCACCACGGGATGCGAAATCATTATTTTTTTTGCGAAATTTGGGAAAATAATTTAGCCCGCGGGATCCTATCGCGCTGCGCTGGTCAGAGTGAGCTAACTATAGCCATGCACGCCTATGTTGGTCGCGTATATTATTACGTAAGCCTTTCTTGTACAAGTTCTCCCTGTATATACTGCGAGCTAGCTAGCTACATGCTATCTGATCTCTACGTCGCATGCACATGCCCTGTACCGGTACATAGCATATAGTACAGCGGTATTTTACATGTACATAAATATGTACTAGATCTATGTAGGCTACCATTCGCTTCGCCTCCTTGACTTGAGCTGACTGCGCCTAAATTAGCCTCTCTAAAAGAGAAATTCTCGTCCATTTTGTCTGGATCAGGACCGCATATCAGAAGGTAACTCCAGGAAGCTCCGACGCCGACGCCGAAGGCGTCGGAGCTTCAGCCTATGAACCCGGAACGCGAAATTTACAGCGATTGGGGTGACATTAATATGTCAAATGACTCAAAATATGCAAAGCGATTCATTACAATTTTGACTTACTAGGTTTCTTGACTCCTCTGGGCATCTGGCCGACCACTTGAAATTATAATTTGAAGAAGTCTTCGATGGGAAAATGGGGGAGATTCTTTGTCATATATTTTTTAAACCCAACGATTCATCCATGTTGTAGCGTCGATTCAACATGGCGTTGATGTGAAGTCTCATCAGTCATCTCAATTCTCATGCATGCCTTTGTCATTCAGCATGTCATCATGCCATACAAATATGGCATCATATTTATAAGCTACCAATACTAATGGCTGATCTGTGAGAACTTGTTTGCAATAGACGTGTGTATTACTATTAGTTTTATGCATGCCTCTTGAACATTTTCTCTTGTCAACCCCAGGGCCAATTAAAGCTTTCCACAGTATTGCCAGACATAGCAACAACAATGATATGCTAAACCTAAAGTGGATTCTATTTCTATAGATCTGTAAAATATGCATATCGGGCTAATTAATAAACAATTAAATAAGATAGTTACAATTATAATAAAGACCTATGGCTATAGATCTAGTCGAAATTATTATTAGGGCAAAGCATAGCCTAGAAAATAAATTGATTGGAAGAGAAAAAGAGAAAGAGTAGATCTAGAATACATGTTTAAGATGGGAAAGAAGATGACGGTTAATAATAATAATAACATCAACAAGAGACATCCCAGAAAGAAGACCCTTCCCATCGGCATCAATCTGTCCTTGCACTTCGCAGATCAATATTCACCATTGATCCAAAGCCAAGGCCTTGAACAGATACACATTGCCTGTGCAATTCAACACCCATAGAGATCTAGATCTAATTCTAAGCATAATTATCCAAATTACACACCTAGTCAGATCAGTCTCTCTCACAGTTCACTAGACTAATAGGCTCAATAAATACTGTCCCAAGATCTTCATAAATTGTTCCATTAGATCTAGAGGTCTAAAAGTGTTTTCAAAATTAGTTGTCAAATACATGTAGGGGCACTAGAAATCTATAACATGAAATTACCATCCATCTAATACGCATCTAGACGCCAACACACTACGCGACATTGATGTGGGACTGAATTCCCAGGCCAACAGACGTGGCATTCATTTCAGAGTATGCTACGCTCGCTAAAATTCATTACTCTGCGGCTCACACATGAACATAGAACCTCGTTCTTTAATTGCAACATCTTCATAGTTGAAACAAAACACCACTTGTGTTTTCTTTTCTTTTTTCTCCTGATTTTACTCAAAATCGACTGATTTGTTTCTGTGCATGATTATTCTACCTCCATTTAGGCCAATCAAATAAATGGATTTGGTATTTACTTTAAATTATTCAAGTGAGTTTCATGGAAATTAATTTATAATACAATTTTTTCCCCACATATGCAGATCATGTCTGATTCCCAAGGAGCTCCCCCACAATACCAAGGTATGGTAAAAAGTCTCTTTTTTTATGGGTATACATCAAGTACCTGTCACTGGTGACAGAGTGGAATTTCATTATAAACTGCCTACAAGCTATTCTTGCACGTTGAGAAGTAACTAAAACAATTCTGACTGAAGTTTTAGAACCGTTCATTAGTAAGAATATATATATATATGTATTAATAGCAAGTTCTAAGCAACCACAATGGGTTGGGGGTGGGGGGTAGGAGAGATGTATACCAATCTCTATTGACACAAGTAGAAGTGAAGTTGAGGTTTTGAAGGTTTGTTGGATCTATCTATATAGATGCCTTTTTGGCAAAAGAAGGATTAATAGCTAATCCTGGATTTAGCTCATGCTGCAATCATAATTAGAAACTTTTAGGTCAGTCAGGAATCCCATGAATTTTACAAGCCGATTGCCTGTCTGATTATCAAGATATTTATGATTGGAAATCGAGATTTCATTTTACGTTTTCCTAACGGTTTTTGTAACACTACAGTCTACTGGGAAAAATGAGTATGGTAAAACCGGTCACTCAAAGATTTTTACTTTTTTGAGGCACTTCATGATCATTTTGAAGCGCAATTTGTTTAGGGCTTCAATATTACACCATATCACAGACACTGATAACACGTAGGGCCAGGCATCTCAGATTAAACAATGTTAAAAGATGCCTTTAAAACTTGGGCTACATATTCAACCTTTTTTCTTTCATTCTTGTATTCAATTGACAAGGTTTTCATTTGATTTGTATTACACAGATAAGAGCCAAGAATCGGCAGGAGGAATGGAAGATACCCTCCCCTCCTTATGCACAAGCATCAGAGCAGCCCAGTTACCCATCCAATCCTGGCTATCCAATGCAACCCCCTCCAGCATCAGGGTACACTGTGCAGCTCCCACCCGCCGCCGGCTACCCAACCCAGCCCCCAACCGCTGCTGGCTACCCAATGCAACCCCCACCCGCTGCCGGCTACCCAATACAACCCCCACCCGCTGCCGGCTACCCAATACAACCCCCACCCGCTGCCGGCTACCCAATACAACCCCCTCCAGTGAACGCACCCTACACTGTCCAACCACAGGCAGTAGACCCCAACAATGTTGTGATTGTTAATCAGGTCTGTAATACAAACAAGTTCATTTTTGATGACATTTGTCTGTTTAGGGGAGTTGATTAGAAGATGTTTTCTGATTACACAATCAAATTTATTTTCCTGGTTAGATTTTGTACCTAAAAATGATGGTAATGGTGTCTTACTTATATATGCTGCTTCGTGGAATGATTGACGGTGTCGCCAGCCTTGGTTTGGAGAATGGAAGGATTAATTGTGTCATCATATAATTTGTTGTTCTAGGACTCTGGGTAGATTATGTTCAGGCATTTTTATCAACCAACAATATACATTACTGTATGAACAACTTTCCACCAAGTGGAAGAGGTCTCATTTTTTGTGCATTTTTTAAGTATGATTATTCCATGAGAGTTATCTCAGGCCTGGTATTTGACTTGTTTGTTTGACAACAATTCTGTACCCGTATGCTCTACCGTACTTAGGAAATCAAGAAAGAAATATGAATGAAAAGGGGGGGGGGGCACATGTACATGCCAATGTCCTATTTTTGATAGATTTATCATAAATAATGTCCAGTCGTTTAAATATTGGTCTTCGGACTGAGGGAAGTTGATTTACTAAAAAACTATGTAAGAAAAATCATTGAAGAAGTCCTCATAAAACACTTTTTTTTCCACAATTTATCCTGAATATAAGAATGCAAGATCACTTTGTACTAAGTTGCTGTCACATGACTTTATTGGGCTTACTTCGAATCATCGGGTCATTGCGTTGAGTCGGGTGGTCGCGTTACCTGACCTTTTTTGAAAACATGCCCCTTTATTCATGAAATGTTGGGGGTAATTTGTGAAATTAAATCCTCTTATCTACAAATGGTCTGGTCCAGTTTACCTGACACTTTGTGAAAACCCTCCGGCAAATCTACGAAAGGTCGCGCCATCTTCCGCTTTCATTTCACGGTCGTGTAATACGACCACTCCACCAGACGCGATGGCATGATTCGAAGTAAGCCGATCAGTTTGGGTTTAAGTTGTTGTCACATGATTTCATTTTGACGCGTAAGTGACATTTTCTTCTTCTCTCTGATGTATGTTTACCAGCCTGGTATTGTGGTCCATCATAACCTGACATTCCGAGATGCTCCGGTCGCTTGTGCCTGTCCTAACTGCCACAATCAGGTGACGTCTAATGTCAGTCGGGAGATAGGAGGACTCACTCTTCTCATCATGGGAGCTCTCTGCATCTTTGGGTACGTCTACATGTACTTTTAAGCCAACTAGCTTTATGGCCTTGACATAGTCAGTGACCCGATTGAATACAGTGTAGTTGTTACCAGATTGATTGCTGTGTTGGGCAGCAGCCAATATTTAAGAAGTAAGAGAAATGACTGCCCATGTATGAGAACCTATAAACTTTGTTTGCTCAGTATATGTGATGCATTTAAGTGAAAGGTTTTTTTTTTCTTTTCAAAAGATTTGTAAGAGAAATGCACAAAAAACTAAATGACAAAAATAATGAATCCTTGTAATTCACTGTTCTTATCTGCCACAAAAAATGGGATAAATGCTACAAAAAAAGATCAATAGCAGTAAAAAATGGGTGCATAATCAGCAAACACAAAGTTTTAGTTTGTGTCTACCTTTTTTGTTTTGTTTTTTGGGATTAAAAAAAAAAAAATTAAATCCATGCCCCAAGCCCCAAACCAATACTAATGGTTACCTCTTTGATTTGTCTTAGAATAGTTCATTGTAATAAGTCAAAGTAATATGGTGCTGAGCCATGTTATCTCTGAAACATGGGTATACAGAATACTTAGTTTCTTTCATAATCCATTCATTCATTACTAAACATTCAGTTGATATATTAAAAATATTATAATATTTTGTTCTTATTACAGACTTTGGTTCTTTTGCTGTTTGATACCTCTGTGTATTGATGCCTGCAAGGATGCTGTCCATACCTGTCCTGTGTGTAAACATCAGTTAGGACGCTGGAGTCAGCTTTAGGTCCAGGACCAAGAATCGGTCCCAACATCAAGTCCTGTGTGTATTTAAACCATCAGTTAGGCCACTGGAGTCAGCTTTAGGTCGAGGACCAAGAACCAGTCCCAACATTAAGCCCTGTGTGTAACCATCAGTTAGGCCACTGGAGTCAGCTTTAGGTCGAGGACCAAGAACCAGTCCCAACATTAAGCCCTGTGTGTAACCATCAGTTAGGCCGCTGGAGTCAGCTTAAAGTCCAGGACCAAGAACCAGTCCCAATATAAGCCCTGTGTGTAACCATCAGTTAGACCGCTGGAGTCAGCTTAAAGTCCAGGACCAAGAACCAGTCCCAATATAAGCCCTGTGTGTAACGATCAGTTAGACCGCTGAAGTCAGCTTTAGGTCCAGGACCAAAAACAAATCTCAATTCTAAAGCCCTGTATTTAACCATCAGTTAGACTACTGGACTCGGCTTTAGGTCCAGGACCCAAAACCGGTCCCAATAATAAGCCCTGCGTGTAACCATCAGTTCGGCGGCTGAAAATGCAGTTCCAGTGCTCATGTCCACAAACCAATCATTTTTTTATACCTTGTACATATATTATCTAATATTACTCAAGAGGAGCTTCTTATCTGTTTTTAGGATAAGAATGTTGATCTATGATACCATATTTCACAGTCAAATCACAGCTTTTATCACAAGTATAGTATAACACTAAATAGCATTGTATCTAGAATGGTTTTATTTGTATTTTTCTCTGTTTTCTTATGTATATTTTGATATTTTTATGATTTTGTATATATTGTTCTTTATTTACTTTGTGAAAGATCTTTTAATCCAATTCTTTGGCTGATCAATGTACAATCTTCTTTATCAAGGCAATGTAGCAAATCCTGTGGCACATTATTCGTGTGCCCTTTTTCCTGAAGGACTGTATCCAGCCCATCAACAATCGTGTAGATCCAGGATCTATCTAGTCATGATAGACATGTACCATAGATAGCAACTTGGATTTGGGTACAGTACATGCTTCTGTCTGAAGCACATATAAGGCACAAAGTTCATCCAGTCAATATGTTGTTTTATATAACATCTAAGTAGATCCTTGTCATTTGATTGGAGGATTGTTGGTCACATGATATTCAATAAATAATCTATTGAATGGCTACGTCATTCAGCATGCATTTTTGGTTATATGCGACCCGTATTGTTTGCCGTAGTTGTGACGTTGCACTGCAGCACAACCTTTGACACGTATATTCACCAGCAGACGACCTGGGTCATGATCATCATGGCGGCCGGCATAAACAACAATTTTGTGCTGTTAAACAACGATATTATATCAAACAAATAACAAATATTTTTCATTCGTTCAATAATGCAAATATTTTTTCATGAGTTGAAAGTTTAACGTTCTATTCAACGAGGCGTCGATTGAACTCATAAACATTCATTTTTTGTATAATAATCTTAACGCAATATTCTTACATTTGTGCTATTTAAAAAATAAAAATTATTGTCATATTTTTTTACCCTGCTAGTACTACTCTTATTGCACTGTGCGTTAGATATCTTTATTGGTATTATTGACATAGTAGAGATCATCAGATCAAGTATATAAGTAAGTTTACAATATAAAATTTAAAAAATAAAATTAGATGTATTTTACTCTTTCATATTATTAACACTCAGAGGTTTTTATAATCATACAGCAGATATGAACAAAAGATAGATGATCATGCAATATTTACATCTGCCTTTTGGGAGAGGCTTACACAGCTGCAGGTGTGCTTTATCCCTGGTAACAGGGAGTGATGGGGTTAACCTTTCAACCTAGTTTTAATCGTCATTTTAGATATATACATATCCTTGTATTTTGTATACCGGTAGTTAATATATATTTTTAAATAATAATGTGTGCATGTTGATATTGAATTTTACTTACTGGTATATGACTCACATCCCTTGGGAATTGCATTTTATAATGGGGGATGAGAGGAATTAGTTGAATACAGCATTATTTACTCAAAGTATAGTATACAAACAAGTTGTGTACAGTATACATTTTGCTTAAGGCAACATTTATCCTGGCAGATTGGAAATATTTCTGAGAAAAACAAAATTTACCAAAACAAAACAAAAACGGCATGGGGATGTGAGCGTAGTTTAGAACATTTTTATCATCCCATCTACTACTACTAGACAACAGAAAGTTATCTTCAGAGGTTTCTATTTCTCGAAAGCAGAATAGTAAGTTCATTCAGTACAAATATATTTGTATTGATTGTACAGTATTGGCTCAACATCTAAATCTGC
This sequence comes from Mesocentrotus franciscanus, assembly GCA_037976565.1. Lineage (NCBI taxonomy): Eukaryota > Metazoa > Echinodermata > Echinoidea > Camarodonta > Strongylocentrotidae > Mesocentrotus > Mesocentrotus franciscanus. The sequence continues at coordinate 2,087,268 of CP137673.1, forward strand.
CTTATGATTATAAGCAAAGGTGCAAACTCAAAGGCCGAATTCACAAAGGAGGTTTAAATTTAACCCATGGTTTAAACCCTCATTTACATAACCCATGGTTTAAAATAAGAGCAAAATAAGCGACACAAGTCAGAAGTCCAATATCAGACGCAAGGCAAGGTACGCCTTAATTTGCGCTTATTTTAAACCATGGGTTATGTAAATGAGGGTTTAAACCATGGGTTAAATATAAACCTCCTTTGTGAATTCGGGCCACAGTGTGTGTAAGAAATATTGTTTATAGAGGCTGTACTTATTTCATTAGGCTGAAGGAATATGCAAATGATCACCATGTAGTTTGGATTTCAAGCAATTTGTACCAGTACTGTCTGAACTCATATCCATTTATTTTCTATGTCATATCTATGTTCATAATAAAATATGCCTTAACACTCCAAAATTCTTTCTGAGATTTATTTCTCATAGTACTAGAATTTGGTCATTGTGTGTTTTTCAGTGTAAGGCATTCATTTCGGTGCTGTGTCTTGGTATGGGTAATAGTGAGTGTATGAATAGATATCCGACCATGCTTAATGTATGTGAATTGACTGGAACTATTAACAGATATTGCTTAACAAGATATAATATTGAGATGTGTGAAGAAAATAACAGAACTCCATATAGATTTTGAGATATAGCCTTAAATAATCGTAAACAGGAGAGGAGAAGAGAGAGAGGGGGGGGGGACCTTTCTCTGATTTAAAGCCATCCAGAGTTGTGGGAAGGACAGAATATAAATGTCACCATGAAATCAAGACTACTACTATATGTCCGCCAAAACTAGTTTGGTAGATAATGTATATGAGTTGAGTAATGAGCAATGAGAGATATGGAAACTTGGCTAGTAGTCTTTTTGAGTAGGTTGGTAACGATAGAATATAAGAAGCCCAAACAGATTAGCAGTAAAAACAAGATTTTATTGACAAACTTGAAAAGACGCCTAATATGAAAAACACAAATAATTGAGACTTCTTCTTTTACACAGAAAACAAATTATATGTTGACACTTTACAAGTTTAGAAATATATAAATCTTATATACAAGTGTACACATTTATAAGAGTACCGGTAATATATTATGTATAAAATGGGGTGCTAAGCATGTGCCCAAGACTAGGGAATGCGTTAAGCCCTTGTAGAGGCAAAGTCTAGGTCTCTAGGAGAAACAATTGTTTGTAGAAAGGGTGTGTTATGAGGTTGCATTGAGGAACCAGTGATTGTACATCAGCTGTTAGGAAAGGGACATTGAGCATGAATAGTTAAAAGGAACCGATCTAGAGGACTGAGCACTGCACAGCCTTCCTCTCAATCTAAATCAATGGCTGGAAGGGAAGCCATACAAATAGGTTTAAAAGAGGAGAAATTTGGAAGAATATCACTTGGCACAGTACTTCACAGAGATGACAAGAATTGAAAATTGCAATGATTTACATTCAAATGTACGAGCAAAAAACCATTGTAAGCCATGCAGAGTAAATGACCTATTTCTACGATTATTAACATTTCAACTCCACCCCACTGCAAAAATAACTTACTTTCAATAGAACCAGAAAAATCAGACAAACCAATCAAAAAATGTTGGAGCAAAATCAGATAACTAATAAGAAATTTATGAATTTTTAATGACATGAAAAACTTTGAAAATCACAAGACAAATTGGCAACTCACTCATGAGTCAGTGACGTCATTGCCTCACTATCCACTAATTGTTTTCTTTATATTGATAATATAAATTTCCAATTATCCCCCTTAAAATCTTATTTCCTCACACCAGCATCCAAGTTGGCAATTAGTGCAGTGATATTCTAAGTTCCATAGTTTTTCATACTTTAAAAAAAAATCATTTTTGTGTGCTCTGTTTCTCATGTTTTTCTGCATCTATTAAAAGCAAATTATTTTTGTAGTGGACTTAGCCTTTAAAGGGAATGAGCAGTTATGACACGACACTGCCTAGGGCAGATGGTAATGTATACATTATATGTACGTAGAAAAAGTCAGTCCAGCTCCTTTGCATAAAGAGCCATGCTGAACAGTGAAAATATTTCCAACGACCACATTGGATGCTAATTTAAGATGGCAGTTAGCAACTTTCATGGCATGATTAAAAGGGTCATTAATCCAAAGATAGGAGTAGCCTAAGGTGTATTGATACTTTTCTTGTGAAGAAGCTTAAGACATTTCTTTATAGAAGGGAAGACACGTGAGAAGCTGCAAGCTTCTTCACGAGAAAGTGCCCTACAGTGAACTAAGAATAAATACATGTACATACAAATTTACTATATTCCGAAGGTTGATTGCTGGATTGTCTGCTCCATGGGTCTCCTGTCAAATCTTTTAACATATGCCTTGATACATTACCCACATCTGTTTTTGTCATTATTAAAGGGATTGGGTAACTTTGTCTCAGATTCTGAAACAAAATCCTGGATTAAGCTCATGCTGCAATGATAATTATAAACCTTTAGGTCAGTAAGGAACCCCATGACTTTTATAAGCCGATCGCCTGTCTGATTATCAAGATATTTATGATTGGAAATCGAAATCAAATTTTGCGTTTTCCTAACGGTTTTCATAACACTACAGTCTATTGGAGAAAATGAGTATGGTAAAACCGGTCACTCAAAGATTTTTACTTTTTTGAGGCACTTCATGGAATAAGAAGTTAAAGCTTTTTAAAATAACTTGTCACTTGAGGGCGACATTTCATTTGAGACATCATTTATGGACAACTCTCCACGCCTTCTAACCATTGAATTTAAAAACACTTTCATTTTCTTCGGATTCATTTGTGTTCATGATCCGACTTCATAAAATGTCAAGTAGAATATCACTCTATACTATATCTTGTTTTCAGGGGAGTAGATTATCTCAATCACATGAAAGAAGGAAAAACATGAAATTTTAAGTACAAAATGCATGGACAGTTGCCCATAAGTGATAAGTGATGTCACCAAATTATATATCGCCCTTTAGCAACAAGTTATTAAAAAAAGCTTTTACTTCCTTATTCTTTGCCCGGTTTCGTTAAAATGTTCATTTCATTCAAATCTTTAAAACTTTACATAAAAGTAACTTCGTATGAAAATTTTGGTACCCTTTAAAGTAACACTTTTAAGGTCATTTCACGGAATCAGAATCTCTACAAGTCTGCAACCTCAGGGGGAAAAAACACAAACAATCTGACCCTCTCCCCAATGCCTGGGGGGTGTTTCACAAAGACTAAGATTGACTTTAAGTTGGACTTAAGTATAACAGGCCGTTCATGCCATTGTTTGCTATCATTATTTACTGGCATTGGTCTCTCAAGGGATGTACAAATCATGGTAAAAAATCTACAAAACTGACATTTTTTGATAATTCATTATTGAAGGAAAAAATATTATCTAAAGATTATAATTTAGAGACCAATTGGGATAGCAACCAATGGCATGAACGGCCTGTTATACTTAAGTCCAACTTAAAGTCGATCTTAGTCTTTGTGAAACACCCCCCTGGACATACATGTATGCACCGAAGTTGACAACACCCAAGAATTACAGGTATTTGTTAACACCTTGAAGATAGGGTTGACACAAACATCATCAAAACCTTGAAGAGTTGGTGAACATATTTCTGAAGTTTCACACCTTAAAGGGAACAGTTGACATTTTCCTTAGCATACCGGAGTTATAGTTGACAATCTCCTCAGCCCCTTGAGGAGATGATGAGTTCTAATACTAATATCTTGAAGAGTCATCTGAATCTCTGTGGGCATTGGGCAACTGACTCAAGACCCTTCAACAAGCATTGGTTTTGCACAGTCTTTTAAAGTTCGACCTTGTCAGAGGCTCTTCACAAACTGATATGAACGTCTTGTAGACTGGATAAGGAGGGGGCTTACACCATTCTTAAATCCAGCAGCTATCTCCGTCATCTCAACAAGACGTCTTGCAAGGGACTCCCTTTGTTCTTGTGTCTGATTGGGCAAAATAAAATAAAAATTGAAGCAATTGTTTCATTTTGTGTTGTTCCAACTGTCTTAAAGGATAGTTCCCTGTTTAACTGATTAAAACCTTATCCGACATGTTAAAAATGTCATGTAGAGCTGAAATAGAGGTTAAACCTTTGAAGAGATGTGTGTGATTAGTAATCTAACTAATCACAACAGTTTGTGCAAATTGTTGTCGAATCTGTTAAGCAAGCTTCTTTTGACAGCCCCAGCCTGAGTAGATGAATCACTGGCAGTATATCATCTTAATGCCAATATGTCCATTCCAATATCATAGTGAAAAGCAACAACATATCTATGACCAAATGCAGGGCTCCAAACCACCTTTTTTCACGGAAGGCTCAGATTGAAAATTTAGAGACTGTTAACAATTATGCCTCCAGTTTAAACTGCACAATTTCAGAAGGCCCAATGACCTGTAAGTGTCAAGTCTTGCCAAATGACCATGTACCAAATGACAGTAAAAATAAGTTTTTAAAACAAAGCAGGCAAAATGAAAATAGGTAAACCTTTACTGTGAATAATTGTATCGGTCACAAAATAATATGCTGACACCTCATAGAGAAAAGGGGAAGATAAAGTTAAATCATAGGGATCGGCTTGATCCAAACAGAAATTTGTCTGTGTATATATGTGTTTGAGCCTTCTCATAAATGAGATTTTCAGCATTTTTTCTTCTTCAAGTTACATGTAGCTCATAATCCGCTAGTCCTCAAAATAACTATCTGTAAAACAAGTATTTCAGTTAGTTTGGGCGTTGGGACAAATGGGAGAGTTGCCCCCACTCTACATCACTATTGACATGTCGATTTAAAATTCCTATGTACAATGAAATCAAACTTGAAATCTATCAAGGTCAAAGATGAGTGAATGCTTACCTCTAGATCTCCACAGATCAAAGGTGAATCATAGGCATCACACAGAGCTAGAATGTCTCCTAAATCAGCACATTGTGTCTTCTCACTGGGGGCATTAAGAGCTAGAAAACAAACCCTCCCAAGGAAGTATGTAGGATCTAAATGTGGCAATGAATCGGCAACGGTCTTCAGACTGGAAGACAAATACACAAAACAAAGTTGTATTCATCAATAACAACTTAGAAATACATACTTTAACACAAATTTTAAAGAAGAAAGGCAAAGATGAGCAATTATTTAAGAGTCAACTCATATCTTTCTTATGTCTGATGTGGAACATCATAGCAGCACTTTAACATGAGATGGATTGTTCTTAACACGTTCTCTTATTTAAAAACAAACAACAAAACACTAGAAGGTATCCCTTGGGCTAATTTTGTTTGCTACATAACCAAAAGCATTTTGACTGTACATTCAACACCATTTACTCGGTAATAATTTTATCATGATTGTAATGATTCTAAAATCACATTTAAAAAGAGTAAAATACAAAATGTTCTTTTTTCTTGCTGTAACCTAACTCTAATGGATTATCCCTAATAGACCAAAGTTAGTATTGGTTATTTATTATATTGGTTAGTATCACAGTGATCCTTTACAGACTGCCATAGACAGTACTGAAATCATTCATGGCTTTTCTGTGAACAATTTAGAAATTCAGTCTAATGATAAGATAAAAGGCTATAGAAATTGGAAAACTAATCTTGAAAATTAAAGCAAACTTGTGTGCACCCAACACAAGAGTTTTACATCCTCACCTCATGTTGACATTCACATCAAGGATGAAAACAATCAGGTCAATCTTAGGTCTCTGCTCATCATTAATGGATGGTAGCAGCAGCTGGGTAGCAGTACGTCTAAGGAAATAACAAATAAAGGTTTCTCTTTACATTATTAGTATTCTATTCAATATAAGCTAAATGGTTTACTGGGAAAATTCTAGAACTACATGTAGGTATAGTACATCAATGGGATTCAATCTTTGGGGGTTTGAGCAAACCTTCTGGGTCTTCAGCCAGTCAGTCATATGCCCAGTGGCTTTGGTTAATAATGACATTATAGTGGATAGGAATAAAGATGTAGTACTTAACGATTTTGGGTATCCTATATTCATCAATAATACAATTATAAACACAACTCTCAGCTTAACACCAGGAAAAGAACATAAGAATCAACAGGATCACATAAAATGAATTGATAGAAAAATGTGAAGTAAAAAAGAGGCACAGATGAGATAATCAGATGAGGAAACAAGGCAGTTGTTGTTTGATGTTTTTATTTAAACAATGGTGTTGTTGAGCTGACAGAAACAAAATTCACATCAATAACTGTTATCAATTAATATTGATTGCTCTCCTTTAAAATATATGGTCAAGCATTGTATATTTACAAAATATATGAAGACAAAACAACATAATGGAGTGATATCTTTGAAATAATCCCTCCCTAACATAGTGCACTTAACTTCAACAACATGAATATTGTTGCAAGTATTAATGTGACTGGAGTTTCCTTCGATTAATACATATCTGTCCATCATAGTCAACTAACTCAGAATGGGAGATTCAAGTATAAACTTGTTAATTTAGTGTCAGACATGGAAGAAACTTGATGAGAATTCAGATGACTCGATCATTTACAATGAATTTATGTTAAAGCATCAAATGTTCAGGTCTTTCAAATGGAAAATTGCCAAGATCACTATGAATTAATACATCTGGAATCCTGGATGGATATCAGTATTCTTCTTTGATAATGTAAAAAATGAGATCACCACATTGAATGTATTTTTTCTTAGCATAACTTACACTTGAAGGCAGAAGTCAGTGTTGAGTGCCACCATGGCTTCAGCTAACTCTTTCTTCTTGATAGACTGGAATCCTATCAGCTGAAAAGTAACATGTTTATTAACATGATTAAGATTTGGTTTGTGTTTTAAATTAGTGGTGCAGTTCAGTGAATTTGTGACACAGTCCCAGATATATTGGCCTATAGGTTTGGTCCCACGAGTAACTCAGAGTAGTCATGGCAACAAACCTATTTGGGACTGTGTAACAAATATAATTCACTGGCACTGCTGCATGCACTAGTTAAAAATGAGAACTTAAATCATTGGAAGCATGCTTTAATTAATTTAAATTTATTTGTAACCAGGGGCCCCTTTCTCGAAACCAACAACAAGACAGTCATAACTTTATCCGCCAACTACGGAGATGTCTCTGATCTTACTAAACCATTTCACGAAGAGCTTACTAGGTAGAAATCTCGACTATCTCGTGAAATCTATACTATCAGCGAGAAGAGGAGCCAAGACATAGCCTTAGTCGCAATTATACCAAATTAAACAAAAAGTAATTTTTAGGAAAATTGCAATTATTTAAATGAATAAGGAAAAAAAAAAAGATTGAAAATAGTACCAGGGAATAAGAGATGCAATATACTTCAAAATTTGTGTACATTATACCATAGAATTACTTGTAAAATATAATTGTGAATATTTCATTTCGTGACCGGTGAATCAGTTTTGTTTTTGAGATGGGTACCCCCGGATATTTTCATTTGATAGTTTATAAAAAGCCACCCTTATATCATTCTTAGTAAAGATACGATGTTATGAAAGTTTTGTCCAATGTTTTAGGCTTCAGCACAATATTAAAATGACAAAATTTCAAAATTCCAAATGTTAAAACACATGTTTTAAACTATTCAGTTTACACATTTTGAAGATAGAATTATCTCGAAATTAATATGGGTCTGAAAACTAGAGAATAGACTTCTGACTATGGCTTGCCTGCCGTGGCAGATAACCCATCCCTTCAAGGATTTTACAATGTGGAAATAAATGTGTATAATTAGTTTAGTTAAGTAAAAAAGCCTTAGATATAAACATGGCATATTTTCATAATATTTAAAAAACGATAACTCTCTGTAGAAGTGAATGTGTAGAAAGATCATAGCTGGAGGATTTCTTGTCCTTTTATGCCAGCCATAGCTATAGTCTACCCAATAAATAAAATGTTATGGCGCAGCCCATCGACTAAAAAGTTATGACAGAGATATGACGGGGTCGGAAGCATCATAACTACTTAGTCAGGATGTTGTCTTTGATCTTGGCAAAGAAGGCTTCGTGAAACAGGTAGCAGACAAGTAGCTTACTAATGCTGATTTAGTCAAGAAGTTAGACTTATGATGGTTTCGAGAAACGGGCCCCTAGGCCCGTATTCAATTCAATACTAAAGTACAAAATTTAAGCTTTTTACTTAGTATTTGTCTTTAGATAAAATACTTAGCCAATTTTGGTATTCAATTCAAACTTTTGGCTAAGTATTTTACCCTAAATTTAAGACAGCTCCCTACCAGACTTAAGCCAATTATTTGGAGGCCTTGATTGGCAGGCATATGGTTTTCTTACACAGTATCATAACCTGCGCACAATTATATTAGCGTGCATTTATTGCGACCCGTTAATTGTGCATTACTTTTGATTGACCGTGTGATGTCACAATGCTTATCAGTAAGTGTTTTACTTAGATTTTGTCTCAGGTAAGTAAAAGTCTAAAATGCAATTTGAATACGAGATAAGTAAACTTCTTAGCTTAGCCATTTACTTAGTAAATTTCTTACTTATTCTAAGTATTGAATTGAATACCGGCCCTGGTCTTTCAGGGACTCTTCAAACTATTAATCTGCTAGAAATTTGGGTATTCCATGTTGAAAATGAAATTTTATTCCTCCCCTCATGTAGCCTATGTATGATCAATCCTGGAGTCTTACTGGCTAATAGTAATACACACAACAAAGAAACTATTATAGGCGTCAATTCTATACAATACAGTGTCTCAGAAGTCAGACTCAGAGCACTCCTACAATGCATGAGGTCTAACCGTTAACGGAATTGACTCGGAGACAGAGTTGAGTTTTCAATTTCAATTTTCATTTTCACTTTTTTTCTACTTTTTTCATTTTTTGTTTTTATTATTTAATGCTTATAATTTAGGCCTACACTCCGATTCTAATTATGTTCTGATCCTGGTCCGATATGGATATATATATGACCAATAAGAACGTTATCGTTCAAGAGAGAGTGTTTGTTGCATCTAAAAGTAAAACTAAAACAGTAAAAGTCATTTTGGTCTTTTGGAATCACATTGCAGTTGTGAATTGTGGGGAGGGCCAGGACTAGAGTATGCTTGAGAAAGAGAAAATACCGATTGGCAAACTCAAGATTAATTGAAATAAAAAAAAGTTGGATTTTCAAATGAAATTCAAGGAAATGTGGACCTCGGGCTCATAACCAAAATGAGTAAAAACACTAATTTCGATGTCAAAGCCACGCAAAGCCAGTATTCTCAATATCAACAACACAGAAGTCAATGTGTAGGACAATACAAATTATCCAGAATGATATTTGTGCTTTATAAGAAGGTGAAGGAAGGCTTTCCAATAGATGTGGAGTTAAGAAAAAGAAATCTCACTGATGCTTACCAACACAACGGCTGAATTCAACTCCGGGAGCTTATTAAAAGGATGTAAAACAGCTTGTTTAGCACCTAAAATTGTCTCCATTTTCGACTGGAATATTAGTTTTGACTTTTGTATTTCGCGCAAATATGTGTAGCGCCCCCATGAGTTTGTCGAATCGAAATAATTATGCGGGTCTATGGATTTTGTTCAATGGATTTTGTTTTGTATTCATTGAATTTATTTCTCAAAACGGCTCCAATTCCTTTTTCGTACATAACATAGAAACAAAGCATTTCTCATAGTCCTAGTTTATACAAACTGCGACATAATTATATCAAAGTTTTTTTATCATTTGATAAACGAAACTAAATACAACATAATTCATTGTTCATAATTTCACAATGTGTAGGACTAAAACATATCCCAATTAGATAATGGGAAAATATTACCGCACTACACAGTTATATCATCCCCAAAACTAGAACAAGCATTGTTTTCTTTTTTTCAGAATAAAACTGAATACTTAAAAAAAAAAAATAGTTTCATATTTCTCAACATATTATTATACAGAATTGAAATTATGAGTTTTTATTTTATTAAAACACACAATCTCCCCCGAACCCTTTAATTACCTACATTTCCTCCTCTCTAACTCCTTTACTTATCCCTCCTCCCCCTCTCCCCTTCTCCTTCCCCTTCCCCTACCTCTCCCCCTCCCTTCTACTTGTGTGGATACAGTTGGGCAATCGATATTCCCTGTTTCACAAAACTTTTTATCAATAAAATTGTTTTTGAGTTTCTGATGGTATATCTCTATTATCAAAGAAACATTTACTTTACTTGTACTAAAGAGAACTGTTGCTGAGCCAGCGCCATGAGCGTCCCTGGACGGTACGGTGTGTGCGCTCTATAAGTTTACATTATTATTATTATTATTATTATTATTATTATTATTATTATTATTATTATTATTATTATTATTATTATTATTATTATTATTATTATTATTATTATTATTATTATTATTATTATTATTATTATTATTATTATTATTATTATTATTATTATTATTGATAAAAACTGCCACATATCTATTATCGATATGATTATAAAACTCAGTGTACCTATTATTACTTTTGCGGTTTGAACATAAAGATGCATGGGCATATTATGCAATCAACGACATCATCTTCCAATGGCTTCCTGGGGTTCCATGCTCTAAGTTATCAAGTTTATTTTTTACCCAAGACTCCATCTTGTTTTCCCAGTCATTGTATTAGCTATTTTGATTGCAATAAGATTTCATCCATTGATTACGCTCCCAAAGGTACCTGCCTTTTATGAAAACCACTTGTAGTCAGAGAAAGTTAAGATGTTATTATACATAGGCATTAGCAAGTCTATAGTGTCCCCCTTTGTGTTGCGTTGCCCCTCATGAATTGTGAACGCCAAGCTCCTGATTTTATACTATAAAACAACAGGTAAATATTCAGGGCAATGCAAATTTGAGATATTTGAGATATATCTCATGCAGCCATGAGATCTTACAAACAATTTAGTATCGTTGAGTCCGATTAAGATTGAATTAGAGTTTTACTGATTAACAATATTATTATCAAGCCGTAAAGAAATGAATGCAATGATCAATAATCCATTAAGGGTATTGATTAGTATTGTCAATTTGTAATCTGTTGTATATATTTTTCCTGAAAGCAGAAAGCAGATCCACTGCTGTATGTTCAATGCCTGCATGATTTGTATAGAACGCCAAAATATGCCTTGGATTGTATTCACTTCATTGAGAGAATTTCTATTACCTTTGTGCATTCGTCTAGACATGATGATGAATGCATGCCAGGCATGAACGTGAATGGGTTATGAACGCGATCACGCATTTCATTTAAACGGAAAATCAGAAATGAATCCAGCACTTTGGGGGTATTATAACAGCTCTACATGAATGCATACGAATTTTAGTTCATGTCTGGGGGCCGGTTTGCGTGTTCTAATTATTTCATTTTCTTTTTATATTCGAATTATACATGCAGTGGTGGTAGTTTCAACCAAACGGATGGGAAAGAATACAGATCCATAGCATAGATCAGGGCATCAGGCCCATAACTAGGATTTTAGTAGGGGTGAAGACGTTATATGAGATGGACCCTTTCGAGGACGCTGGGGGTCCCTTCCCAGGGTAGGAAAACTTTGGCATTATTCTGTCTAAAAGTGAAGTTTTAGTTACAATTTTGAACACCAAAACGGTTTCACTAATATTTCTCATTCACTGTTTTTTAATTATTTTAATTTTTAAACCAAGTGTCGCTACCAGGGGGGGGCGACCGAATGGATCTAGGGTTTGAAAGCGCGTCGTGTTACATTCTTCTCTCCCTTTCTCTCTCGCTCTCTCTCTCTCTCTCTCTCTCGCTCTCTGAATCTCTTATTCTCTGCAATTCGATGATGTGTGAGAAGGTGGGGGGCAGATGCCTCAACTCCCCCGTGTTTTCCTCAAATGAAAGAGGGCACAATCAGGTCAGTGTTAGAGGAGTCACAATGGATGCAAGATGCGTCTAATAACTCTGTTTCATATTACACTGGTATAAATTTATAATAAACCGGTTCCAAAAATAACTTTATCTTATTAAGATCTATGATATCAAACTGAATTAAGACTTACTCCCAGAGTGTTCCTGATAGGACAAGATAGACAGATTGGTACGATGCATATCAAACTGTGGTCAAGTTTGTTAACATTAAAGAATGATGGTTTAAATGTTTAAAAATTAATGTCTCATCATCTGGGAATATCTGTTTGGTCCCTTTTTGTAATTAGAATAATTAAGTATTTGTTGATATTTCATTCTCACTCGAAATGGCTGGTCATTCAAAATATTGGGAATAATTCCCCAAATTCTTATTGAGTGAATGCAATACAAATGAAAAGTAGACAAATTGTACGATGCCTCTTGGATCAAGATGGGACGATAACCGAAGAGTAAGATCTTAAAGTGCAGCAGTTTCATGTTATTTTGTTGACCAAATTGTCTTTGCTTATAATCATATCTCATGTTGCTTATTTTTGGTGATGCACCATCATCGGGAGTGAAGGAAAGAAAATTCAGCTTGACATTGTTTTCGTCTTTGACCTGATATTGTTGCCTCATTTTCTGCGAATTTGATCGAGATTCTCTAACGAGGCGAAACAAAGAAACAAAGCTGTCTGGATAGTAATGCATTATTGCCAGTTCAAACTGTTCCAGATGAACTGTTACGCACAATCAAACTTGAAAACATCTGCACGAAGAGGGAAAAACAAGACATGTAAGGTTTTCTCTATCGGATTCTGTTTGTTCGAACCTGATTTTTAACCCGATTCAGCAGTCAGATTGAATTAAGTTGATTAAAGCATTTTTATTTCCTGTAAAACCTGTTGTCTTGCACATGTACTTGTTTAAATGGTTTAAACACCTACCTCTAAATAAAAGAAAACAAACAAAACAAACAAACTAACAAACATACAAAACATCATTATTCTCAAAGCGACCCCCAACCCCCCAACAAAAAACCACGGATTGCTACCAATGTCTATTGAGACTTCATTTTCGATTATAGTCCATACCACTGCAACAGAATAGGCCATTTTCTTAACGTAACCAAACTTTATGAATACGTCTGTGTGGAGTGCCTCGTTTTACGAACTATTCATTCACTTTTCACGATAATTGTTTCTCAATAGTCAGAATGTGAATTGCATTCATGGTTGTTGCTAGTTAATTAGGACAAACATAATGGCTTGCGTGCAGCGCGGCGAGCACAAGAATCATTATCATACACAAAGAGAAAGAAAGCATGAATACTGCAAAAATTGCTTTGATTTATTGTCGCATGTTATAAATCATCTGTTGCATGCACACGAGAGTCATTTAGATAGCATTGCTACCCGTGTAATAGAAGATGATTGCGTCAGTATCTAACTATAGTCATATCTTATTGGTTATTGAGGGAAATCTGCTGATTTTGAATATCAAATAATATCCCCACAAGTGAAATAAAAATCTGATAAAAAAATAAATCTGTCAGTCCCCATAGAGCGGGGGGAGGGGATCTACTTTGCCTAGAAAATGTGCCCCCCTCAGAAGTGGGAAATTTTTGAGTTTTGAGACTGGATTCGTGCAATTTGGTTTGTATTACAAGTCCTGCGGTAACTTCAATATTTGGACACAAATTTGACTTGAGTCCAGCCGTTTGCTGTACAAAATGGTAACGTTGCATTAAAAAACGCGCGTAGCGCTAACAATTTTTTTTGTTTATCCCGATGATTAACCATTTATTTTGCCCAAATGTTTGAAACATATGCAATACATTGGGAGGGGGGATGATTACATTGGCCACCCCCTTAGTCAAATATCGGGGGGGGGGGGTGGGATTTATGCACCACATGGCCAGTCCCCTCCCCCTGTTTCTCCACCTCTCTCGTTCCCTCTTCCTTATGTTGATTTCCCCCTCCTCCCCCTCCCTAAATGCCCTATGTTTCTCGCTCTCCTCCCTTTGCCTCGCCCCATGTTTCTCCTTTCTTCCTGTCCCTTTTCCCATCCTTCCCTTATTTTCCTTTCTCTCATTCTCTCTCCACCTCTTTAAAATGTTTAGCGTTATCTGCTCTCGTTTCCCTTCCAGATGTACATATTTCTTTCCTCTCACTAGCCGTGCCTCCTCCCCATGTTTCCCCTTCTCCTATCTTTCACCCCTCCCCATCTTTCTCTTTCTCCCCTTCTCTTCGCCTCCTCCCAGGGTTTCTCGTCCCCTTTCTCTCTTCCCCTCATCCTCACGTCTCTCCTTTTTCGACGTTTCCCCTTCCCAATATTCCATTTCTCACCCTGTATTTCCCTCTTCTCCCCCATGTTTCTCCTACCTCCCTCTATCTGTCCCTCCTCTACATGTTTCTCATTCTCATCCCTCCCTCTCGTTGTCTCTCTTCCCCATGTTTCTCATTCTCCGCTCTCCTCCCTCTCTTTCTCTCTCTCTCTCTGTCTCTCCTTTCCATATTTCTCATTCTCGTCCCTCCCGCTCTCTGTCTCTCTTCTCCATGTTTCTAATTCTCCTCCCTCCCTAGCTCTCTCTCTCTCTCTCTCTGTCCCTTCTCTCCATGTTTCTCATTCCCCTCCCTCCCTCTCTCTGTCCCTCCTCCCCATGTTTCTCATTCTCGTCCCTCCCTCTCTCTGTCCCTCCTCTCCATGTTTCTCATTCTCGTCCCTCCCGCTCTCTGTCCCACCTCCCCATGTTTCTCATTCCCCTCCCTCCCTCCCTCTCTCTGTCCCTCCTCCCCATGTTTCTCATTCTCATCCCTCCCGCTCTCTATCTCTCTTCTCCATGTTTATAATTCTACTCCTTCCCCCTCTCTCTCTCTCTGTCCCTTCTCTCCATGTTTCTCATTCCCCTCCCTCCCTCTCTCTGTCCCTCCTCCCCATGTTTCTCATTCTCGTCCCTCCCGCTCTCTGTCTCTCTTCCCCATATTTCTCTTTCTCTCCTCTCTATTTACCTTTGTCCATTATTTTATGTCACATGTTTAATGGGTGCGAAATCCGGGAGGGGGCGTGGGATGGAGGGGGCACAATATCGAATGTCCCCATGGTTTTTCGGATTCTTATTATGCCCGCCCCCAAATCACAAAAAACCGAGTTCAAAATTAGTCATGTCCAATTAAATTTCAAAATGCAACAAATGTTATTGTCTTTGCTTATCAATTTTTGTCACCCCCAAAAATGTGCTGACTTTTTCCCTCCTTTTTCTTTATTTATGTCTTTCTTACTTTCTTTCTTCAAATTTCCGCCCATGCCCCTAATATCATTCTCTAATTCATCATCTTACCATGTTTAACAAAATTCAGAACATAGCAAATCATCATGTAAAGAAAGCGCAATTTAATATTTCAGAAAGTACAATGTAACATAACAAACCCAGTCACCTCAAATACTGCCACTATTTACGTAGAAGAATGAAATATATTACGAGAGAAAAAAGAGAGAAAATCCTAATTACACTAATCATGATATTTTGGCTTACCTGTAAATTTGTTTAATTTTAATGTGTAATGTGCATGGTTTTGACCTTTTCATCAATGTTCTTTAAACTGTCTTTATATCATAAATCAATGATTAATGGCGTTACCTAACATTGGTATTATGTTTAGTTCAAAGTCGACCTAGCTCTCTTACGTTTGCTTTAAAAATTTATAGGACTTTATTGAATTTCCTAATCTCTTGTGGTGATTTATATTGACTCATTACAATAATGTACATTTGAACATATATATAAATGGCCTGGTAATTGTTTCCACGACCCACACCTCCATTCAGATGAAATGTAATGAAATTAAATGACTGTCGTATCAAGGTGTCATTATTTACGAAGAGATAAAAAGACAATGATCCGGTTAGAAAAACATAGCGAAAACAATTATTTTACTTCTTCTTTTTCTTCCTCCTTTTTTCCTTCTACTACTACTGCTGCTATTACTACTACTACTACTACTACTACTACTACTACTACTACTACTACTAAACAAAGAAGTTGGGCCCCCTCCCCTGGCGCCCAAGGGGGGGCGGTGAAAAAAAAATAACCCTTCCCGTAGGGAAATATTTTTTTCGGGTGCCAAAAAAAAATTGTGCTCACTACTCCTGGCGCCCAAGGGGGGGTGGTGGTGGAGAAAAATAACCCTTCCCGGAGAAAATTTTTCGGGTGCCAAACAATTTTTTTGCTCATTACCCCACTAAGCGAAAAATCAACCGGCACGATTTTCAAATTTTCGCACGAAGTGGGCCCCTTTTTAGGCCCCCTCCCTTGCCGCCGGCTGGATCCGCCCCTGACTACTACTACTACTACTACTACTACTACTACTACTACTACTGCTGCTATTACTACTACTACTACTACTACTACTACTACTACTACTACTACTAGTGGCGTAGATCCTTACTTTTTGCAAAAATCTAAATTTAAGAAATCAGTTTTGCTCTGGTCTGTAATGGAATATGCTTGGGATGGGGGTGTTTATGCTGCTCTAATATGTTTTAGGTTTTATTTGTATTTAAATTATATTATTGTATGTTGTATTGTTATTCTCTTTGTTGTACAATAACTGTTATTATCTTAATTTCCTGGACCCCAGGGAAGAACAGTTTTGTTATACTAACAAAGCTGAATGGGTTATCCAGCCATTCACTATACCATTGATTTTACTATGTGCATGCATTTTCTTCGTATTGTTTTTTTAATATTGTGATATGGAAAATAAATACCAAAACCAATACTATTGTTCAGGGGGTGATCTATCAGGGGGAATGATCTATCACCCCCTGAACAATAGGTATTAAGTAAGGATCTACGCCACTGACTACTACTACTACTACTACTACTACTGCTACTACTACTTCCATATAGTATAGATATGATTTCAAAGCTTAAACGTACACATCCAGTATACCTTGCAGAAGTTTTTTTTCCACATATTCTGCTCCATTTTACTTTCTCCTGTGTATGACAATCATACTTGCTTGATACACATACATGTGGGAATACAACATAATCATAATTATTCTCGTTATCTCAAAACAGAAAAGATACATTTTAATTAACGTAGCCACTGAAAATGAACATTTCCAAAACAAAATTTGTCTGAAAACTGCTTTTATGCGAATTGAAAAATCCTTTGGCCAATTACTTCCTCATGCTTATATACACAAAGATGTCATCAGACAATTTGGAAGATTACAACACAAGTTCCTCCTGTACATAAATGATACATAAATGATTCACATTTAAATATAATACATCATACATCAAAATATTCAAAAATACGTGGACAGCAATATGTACATGACACTTTTCGATTTAAAACAATATTTCAATTTAGTATAATAATAATAGCTAGTTCTTATATAGCGCTTTTCAGGACCGAAGGCCCTCTCAAAGCGCTTTACAGATATATATATATACAATGTATATATTATTACCCCGGTCATCGGATTCAGGCTTACCTGCACACAATGTATGCCCATGTATATACACCAATATGAATGTTCAATTACAATCATGGGCCCACATGTTACAAGTCATTAAATTGTTGAACAAATCATGAATGAAATATCAAGTTAAATAGTCTGCATACATTATGTAAAAACATTATAATTACATTATCAGTTTGTATATTGTAAGACATTGTTAAGTATTCTTATACAAATTATGTTAAAGTGTCGATTGCAATAGTAAATTCATTATTTTTGTTCTGTTACGTTTTCTAAATTGATTTGTACCAAAATACTTTGTTTAGCTGTTTAAGGGGTTAGGCTCGACTAGCACATGTACTATTATCTGGCCCCTATTACCAACCAATATTTTCTCTTCTTGTATATGTAAACACATTGTATTAATGTGTTGCTGTTGGTAAATAAAATCAGAATCATATCTAATCAAAATCAGAACATGTATAGGCCCAGCCATGATAAACACTGCGGCCATGATATTGAATAGGAATCTTTTCATCATTGATAACTCTACCTGCATACAATTTCCCTTATCTGTACAAAAGTTATATATTCTTAGAAATTGAATCGTTTGACTAAATTCTGTAAAGCACCCCTTTCAGCCCGGCGCACACTACACGATCCTCCTACGATCCGATGGAAGTTGAAAGGACGGTTATATTTGATATGGAAATCTAACCAACCACTTTCCTCCTGATTTAGGTCGTAAATAATGATAAGAATATTAACAACCGAAATTTTAGTGCATTTAACTCTTCTAGTCAGAATACAGGCCGAATCGGCTTCAAATTATAGACTATCGTACTACTGGTATGACGTCACTACGATTCTGCTCCGATTTAGATTTCCCCTGCAACGAAGCATGAAATCCCTATCACAAATTCTTCCAAAATAGGATCGTAGTCAGATTGTGTAGTGTGCGCAGGGTAAGCTTAATAGGCCAGATTCCACAGGACTAAAATAATGGATGTCTACCACTATTTACTTAAACAGAAGCAAACAAAGACATGAATTCTGAGAATGGCGTGTAATTAACACAATCATGAAATAACAATAATACTTCAAGGTCATGGGTGGATTATTTTATAGTTTATAGTTTATACAGGCAACGTAGGCTACGATTATCTGAAATATTCGATCGCTACAATTGTATATCAAACATTTAAGTACGCTGAAGATCATTTTAAAGCCTTTTAATTTGTTTTAATATTGTAAATGGCATTTTAAAAGCAGGAAAATAGATATCAGATTAGATCGTTTATGAGATAAATATCAATCAATACTGCATTACAACAACAACAACAACATCACTAACAAAACAACAACAACAACATCAACATCTACTACTACTACTACTACTACTTCTACTACTACTACTACTACTACTACTACTACTACTACTATTAATACCAATACTACTACTACTACTTCTACTACTACATCTACTACTACTACTACTACTACTACTACTACTACTACTACTACTACTACTACTACTACTACTACTTCTACTACTGCTACTACTACTACTACTACTACTACTGCTGCTGATGCTGCAACTATTGCTACTTAACAAAATTCAATTACTTCTTCTACTACTAAACATTCAATGACACATATCCTTCAACCATTACAACAAAAAAAAATCATCTTTGAATTCGATACAGGCATCGTCCAAAAGTAATGTAGCAATCTAATCTAGTCTAGTCTAATCTTATCTAATCTAATCTAATCTAATCTAGCGTTGTTAATCTCAAAAACTTTTGAAAGTACAGTAGTAAACTGCAAACACACACAGCTGTGTCTATTGGTAAAAAAATTATAACAACAAATCGGTACTTAAGTTTAATACATAATTTCGATATTAAAGTGAATTTTTCGAAATAATTAGCATTAAAAAAGCCCGATACCTCAGTATGGGATCAACATGAGAAAATATTCACTTTTTCTTTTAACAGTTGATTCAATCTTATAAAAATGTAGGGTTTCTATGTGAAAATATCTTCATAACATAAAAGAGAACGTAATCTATAATATGGATAAGTTGAAATATCAATGTTTTTAAATGAGACAGAAAATATGCTAAATTCTTCCAGTAATTAGGCGAATGTCGACACTCATTATTTTTGTTTGTTTCCAATGTGCTAAAATTGAACACTACATTGTCATAACGATAGAAAATGTATTACTCTAATCAATCATGGACGAACCTAAAACAAATCGACCCCACCCCCAAAAAAAAGCAAAAAAAGAAAGAAAAGGAATTAAAAATATGCTATATGTATATTCGATACAAATGACCACGTAATACAGCCCCTCATGGAAGCACATCTTCAATCAAAACTTCGTATCATCATTCAGGGGCGGCGTTTGGGAAGGGGGCAGGGAGCGATTGGCCCTCCTGATGATATTCCAAACTTGCTGAATTGCTGCCTTTTTCTTATCTCTTCTTTCTTTCTTTCTCTTTTGTTTTTGCTTATCCCAGTTTTTTTTTTATAAGCCGATTCAGAACATAAGAAACTTCTTGTCTGAGATACACATACTCCGTTGAAAACCGGGTAGCGCCCCTGTCTTCGTCTATACATCCAACTGAGATCACTGTGTTTTAAAAATATATTTTCTAATCATGAATAAATAATTTTTCACATTTTCATTGCCCTTCTAAAGCCAGAAGGAATTTGGCCCTTCTGGTTCTTAACGGACATAGTTCTTGAATGAATAATGTAGCATTTTTCATAAACATGAACTTAACCAAATATTATTATTATATCAAGATCGTCCAGATGATTGGCAACCCATTGAAAAACTTTAAAAAGAAAGGATTTTCAGGTTCATTTTTTCATGTTCTGATTGATTCATAAAAATGAAATTATTTGAATTGAATTGTATTAAAATTTGACGAATTTACGTAAGGATGTATAAATGTAGGCGTCTCTACGGACTGGATGTAAGTCAGAGCTATGAAATGATTATTATTGAACCGATGTGGCAAGTGGCAAAGAAATTCAAAGCTAGAAACAGTGTACATAGCAATAGCAGGTCTTCACTTTAAAACGCCTCAGTAGTTTCACTTCGAGTGCAGCACAATCCTCAAGTACAAGATTTACGTATAGCAAATATGAGATCTCTGCATAAGTGAGCTTTAGCTGAAAAGTTTAGATCAAGTCTTCCGACTAAGATCCAAAGGAGAAGCAGATATGTCACCAGGTTCATCACTGACACGATTTGAGGGTGGCCGTGTAGTGACATTTGGTGTGATGACAGAGAAAGCAGACTGTGAGTTTG
Organism: Mesocentrotus franciscanus; assembly: GCA_037976565.1. NCBI lineage: Eukaryota > Metazoa > Echinodermata > Echinoidea > Camarodonta > Strongylocentrotidae > Mesocentrotus > Mesocentrotus franciscanus. The sequence continues at coordinate 2,107,996 of CP137673.1, forward strand.
GAGTCTGTAAAGACGATTGACTATCGGTGGGTTGGATAGATCGGTTAGGAGGTCCACTCATTGAGAAGGGATTAGACATAACACCAGGAGCATACGCACTACTTACCGGAGATACTTGTTTGGGCTTAGATGGATGTGTATCTAACGTTGATCGCATCACATCCAATAAATCCCTCTCCTTCTGGTAGGTCAAATCCTCTAAGTTTTGAAGCTCAGCGGTTGTCAGATGTTGCAGGGTTGGACGAAATCGCTTTGGCACCGGACACCGAGGACTTGATGGAAGCACATAATCGGGCGGAGGTGGTAGATTAGCAACAGATGAAAATCGGTGGCTTGAATCATGCTGGATCCTAAAAGGCAGTGGCGGAGGACGTACAAGGGATGGTGGGGGGAATGGTAGGGGTGGACCATGGGGAAGCGATGGTCGGTGATGCACCAACATTTGTGAAAACGGGGCTGGTGATACTAGCTTTCTGGGTTGGAACGAGACACTCTGCTGCTGTATTTCAGATTCGCCTGCATATTGTGGAGGCAAGCTAGACATACTCCCCGGAGGCATTGAAGCTAACCTTCTTCTACCCCTCCTCGGTTTACCAAAGGGCGGTGTCAAAGCTCGGAGACGCTGAGAAGCACTCCAGTCGTTGGAAGACTCTACTGAGATCTGCGGCGACGCAAATTGAACATCACTAGCAGAAATAAAATTACTTGGACTTCCAGTATTAGTAGCCAGTGGGTATGGTGAATGCATTGCAGTACTGAAGGCACTCAGTCGTCGCAGTTGTGTACTCGCTTGAGAATCATTCATGGTATCTTGTGTTGTATGATGGAGATCAGATGGAATGCTCCGAGATGTGATCTCTTCATTCCCTCGACGTCCAGCTAATTCACCTAGTAGATAATCACTCCTCGCAGGACGATCCATCTGGAACGAGGTGTCAACTATATAGGAATTTGGCGAGATTCTGTGCGAAGTTTCGGTCATGGCATCGGGGTCAGTAACCGGTTTGGCGTTTTTGAGAGCCTGTAGCCTTCCAAAATCGCCACCTCCGTGAGCGATCAGGGAATCCAAGTCTCCGATCTTTTCTTTTAGCGCAATTTCCTTCTTCATATCATCAATTACGCTACAAGACGGCAGGCCATATTTTCGTCTCAGCTTTAGCTCCTCAAGTAGTAATTCTTGGTGAAAAAGTCGCTCGGTTTCAATTCTACGTATCGCAACCACAGCACTCTCAACGTCAGGGTACCGAGACAGAAACACTTGTGCATGTGAATCGTCATCCTCCCCTAAATTTCTGGGTGCCACTCGACTTTGAGACAGGGAAGTGTTAGGTTGGTTCTGTTCAAGGTCGGATTTATCCAATGTTACAGTGTTGATATAAGGACTTTGATCAAATTCAAATGTTTGAGGAGGCTGAGGGAAGTCTGGAATACGTTCTGTGCTGCTCACGATATCATTGTCCGGCTCTTGAGCATTGACAGCCTGTTCATAATGAAGAGTGGGTTGAAAATCAATTTGCGGAGCAGCAAAATTGGCCACTGCAGTCTGAGTATCACTGTATGTAGATGGTGATGAATATGAATGAGGAATAGACACAGGAACCATGCCGAGGTTTTGGATGGGGTATTTTGGATTAGCCATAGTGTTCTCCTGGGTTGGCATGTTAGACCTTGGTATGGAACCAACAGGCCTTCCACGTCTTGATTCCCCAACACCTACCTTGCTGTTATGGATGCGCTGGTAGTGTCTGTTCAAATTGGACTTGATTCGAAACCCTTGAGAGCAGATGGAACACACGTAAGGCTTGGTATGTTCATGGGTCACCATATGGCGCTCTAGAGTGCTATGGTTTAAGAATCGCCTGGAGCATACAGGACAGAAGTACCGTGGACGCAGGTGGGTTTGAAGATGCATCTGCATGTCTTGTTCATAGTTGAAGGACACTTTACAGGAAACACACTGGTATATTTTCCCTCCTTCTGTATCAATGGTTTCTGTCTTTGGCACTTCCATTTCGTCTTCGTAGGTCCTGATTTTAGACAGAGAGAATCGATGTTGCATTCGCCCCCGACGACCGTGGCCTCTCCCTTTCGAACCCACCACTGAGCCATAGGTGGGTGGGAGACTGGTTTCTACAGCTTCGTCTGTATTTGCTTGAAGGACAGTATCTTGAACAGGATCGGTGACACTTGTTTGGTTGTCAGTAGCAGAACTCAATGCTTCATCTTGCAGCTGTGAAGAGGATACAATCTCCCCTGGTGAAAGGGGTGGAGGAGCCACTGCCGAAGCCTGCTTCTCTCTACCAACTTCATCCATACTCGCAACAGTGCCCTTAATGATGGTAGAAATTAGTGTCGATAAACTTATGGAGTCAGGTTCCATTTTATTTTCACCATTTTCATCATGGTTATATTCTGTCGTATCTTGCGAATCACGTGAGTCCTGATCATTAGTATCTTTTCCTGCGGGAGAGGCAAGGATTTTCTTTGGTGAGTCACCTACTTCCAAAATTACACATTCGTCATCCTCCTCCTTTTCATTTTCTATGCTTTCAGCGTCATGTTTTTCACTCGGAGCTATATCTGCTTCATTTTGTTGAGTTGAGTTTTTAGAATCGGAACTACATTCTTGTTCATCCTGTGCTTGGATGTTACTCCCATCCCCTGCTTTCTCCATGATCTCTCTCCGCAATGCCTACCATAAACTCAACATTTATGTTTCCTGATCGAGCCTTGTAAATGTGCCGCCTGTAGCTTTTGTTCGACAATACGTTTCAAGGTTTAAGGTCTGAAGCTCCAATCCTAAATTGCTCCTTCTACTATGTACAGCAATCAACAATTTTGTTTCAGAGAAACATTCCGTTATCACTGATGTTTATACAGTCTATATGACAAGTGTACGATGAAGCCAAACGTCGAGTAGTCTGGAGTACAATGAATTGAACTAGACTGGATACACCTTGTCATAGATGTAATACTTCTAGCGGTGTAGCGTAATATTGTTTGCTTCATATCTATATCTCGACTATGAACAGAACAACAGGTATGGATGAATGCACTTTGGCGGTGGATTTTGATGTCGAAATATTTCCCGGTCACGGAGTCTGACTTAGTCAGCCATAATATTTCTCAAACGGTGCACTGTTCTTTTTTATATTATTTTTTTCCCTCTTCAAATCACTGCAGAATTTTAAATGGATTGCCAGATTAAATCCACCCTATTATTTTGAGTTTTCCCTCCCCCTCTCTGCTTCTCTCTACCTATCTCTCTTTTTCCCTCAGTTCCTCGTAGAGGAACAAAAGACGAATAAATGCCAGGGCTACGCATCATTGGTTATCGAAATGGATTCTGATTTTATTCAAAAGAGCTATGAAGCTAATGGCACCGCATGTATTCAGTGGCTTCGTATCGCAATATTTGTCGTCAAACCACCGCATTATGAGTTCTTTTCATAACCAATGGCAATGTTGTATGTGAAGCTCTTTTAATGTAATACGTCTGATTCTACACGAGGAATCTGTCTGCAGTTCATTTACACAAGGGTAAACTAGAGCATGTGTTACCTGTAAATTTACATAGATTAATCATGTCACTCATAACAAATGCAGGCCTAATGCATATACGTGATATGCCAATAAGCAGTCATTACCATGTTAATCAGAACATTGAGTGTAAACTCTACATTGAAATTAAAAGTACTTCTACTCCCCCAGATTGTATGACAATATACAACCATCATGACAATAGCTGTATAATATATGCCATAGGGACTCGATAGAAATGATCGCAAACGACGACTACTTCTTGGACCAAGGTAGCCCCGGACAACTGCCCCGAGGACCACTAACCCAGGAGAAGTAACCTAGGACAACCAGCTCAGGTAACCACACCACACACATACTTCAGGAAATTACAGTCAAACCTGTGCATAAAGGCCACCCAAGGGGAAGGAAGAGACCACTGTATGCAGGTGGTCTTTCTAGACAGGTTCTATATCACTCATTTCTTTCTTGGGGGAGACAAAATACATGGCCACTGTACTAGTCAGGTGGCCTTTATAGAGAGGTGGCCGCTAAGACAAATTTGACTGTGTTCATCACCTAGAACCATCTAGACATCAAACCTCGAGTTTAACCAAGGTATCTCCCCGTCCTAGGACTCTTAGTCGTGGGTTAAGGTATCTAATGCATGATCATTCAGAGGTATAATTTCACCAATACCGTTTTATGATATGACTTCACATGTCTTAATATACAAACCTGATAACTTGTTTGTGAGGATCTATGACGCTAACAGATTTTAGCTTTGACATCTCAATATATATTTATAAATAAATCTTGCGTTAAGTGTATAGATTGATGAGACGGCCCTGAATGGTTGGGGTGAGAAGAGTCGTTGATTTATAAGAAAATATTGAAAAAAACGAATTCAGTGAGTCGGGTTAAAGGTCAGCAAGGCGTATCATGGCCACTGCAATGGTACGTTAAAATAAATCATTGTTTGGACGTAGTGACCTACATCCGTTCTACGTGACTGTACTAGTTTTAACTTCGTAGAGAACAATAATATCGGCCCTGTCGGGGGAGCTAGAACGATAATATCAAATTAATAATAAGTGAGAAGTCCGAATAAATCCCATCAGACACTCGCATATTACACATGGGTGGAGTGTGGCTAATGTAGATTAATAATTAAACTCTATGTCGATTTTATACACTGTGTCTCCATCAAAAATTGAAAAAATATATGGATATTAGCATTGCAAAAAATGGTACTCTTCATATCAGTATCAATAGGTAATGGTCATATCGATATTTTATTTTCGGATGAATTATTTTAGATTAAAATGTCGAATGGGACACTTTACACGGGATCACCCTTTCCAAATTTGGTCGTTGGACACTTTGGGGCTATTTTCAGCAGAGGGTGTGAAATTCCCTCCTTTTTGGAAACTTTGTTAATTTTCATAATTTCTATGATGTACATAAATTATTCTCCTGACACAGTTTGATTACAAATGTATAGGGGCGTCTGGTAAATTTTAATAGAAATATTAGTTTTCTTTCAGATATCTGATATGATTATGGAAATCTGTATAGGTTCAACTTCAAAAGGAGTTTTGTTGTTAGGGTAAGAAATGACTACACCTTAACGGTGAAATAAACAAAATTACACAAACTTCGAATTAACTACAGGGTTAGTAATCCTAACCTGTTGCTCATGCAGATACAGCTTCATAGGTCTAAACTATGCGGTGCCATTGTGAGGTTCTGAAACTCTTTTGTTCATTTATTATTGTAAGTGCACAATGTTAAAAACATATACCACGGTTGACTGGGTGTGGCATAGAAGCGTGCATGGAGTGCAACATTACATAGTACTTATACATACCAATGCCATCACACGTATAGTAGTATTGTGTGAGTAGAGCATCTATCTATCTATCTAAGTATCTTCTCCCAGTTCGGAGGTTGATTGCAACATCTCTCCATTTCACTCTATCTTCTGCCATTCTGGTGCACTCTCGCAGTTTTAGTCCACTCCAGTTCTTGACATTCTCTTCCCAGTTGATTCTGGGTCTCCCTCTAGGTCTACTTCCTTCCACTCTTCCTTCCAATACATCCTTTAAGAGGCTTTGGTGCCTTTTAACATGACCAAAGTATTTGACTTTTCTCTCCTTAACTAATCCTACTAGTGCAATTTGTTTACGCCCTGCCATGTGCAATATCTCTTTGTTGGTTTTCATTCGTTTCCAGGATATCTTCATCATTCTTCTGTAGATCCACATTTCAAAAGATGTTATTCTATTTTCCATGGCCTTGTTTATTGTCCATGTTTCTGCTCCATACAATAGGACAGACCATACATAACAGTTTACTAGTCTCAACCTAAGTGCAAATTTCACCTTTCTATTTGTGAATAATCCTTTCATTGCCAGAAATGTATTCCGAGCAATTTCTATTCTTCTTTTATTTCTGCTTCGCATCTGGCATCATCTGTGATATTTTGTCCTAAGTAGATGTGATTACTGACTTGCTCAATGATATATCCATTGAGTTTCAAACATATTCTAGGCTTGTTCTCTGTTCTACTAAAAATCATTGATTTAGTTTTCTTGACATTCATGCTTAGACCAAACTCTTCACTTTTGACTTTTACAATATCCAATACATGTTGTAAATCTGCTTCATTCTCTGCGCAAAGTACAGTGTCATCAGCATAACGTAAATTATTAATATTTACACCCCAATACTAACACCTTTCATATCTGAAATTTCCCTGAATACCAATTCTGTGCACAAGTTGAACAGGGATGGAGACATTACGCATCCCTGACGTACTCCTCTTTTGATTTTTGTGTAACCTGTAATTTCATTGTTAATTTTGATGGCAGCTGTCTGCTCCCAGTAAAGTTTAGATATGAGACGTATGTTCTTACCATCTAGATTAATTTTTGTAAGCTTTCAATCAATTTTTCGTGGTGAATTTTGTCGAATGCTTTAGAGTAGTCAATAAAGCACATATATATTTCTTTATTTACTGCCATATACCTTTCTGTCACCATTCTCATACAGAATATTGCTTCTCTAGTACCACTTTGAGGTCTAAAACCAAACTGTTCCTTACCTACTTCATTGTCAATTTGAATTTTTATTCTGTTGAGAATGATCTTTAAGAGCAACTTGGTTACATGGCTCATAAGGCTAATTGTCCGGAAATCTTCACATACACTTGCCTTAGGCTTCTTTGGAATTGGCACAAATATCGACTTTTCAGATCTTCAGGAATATGACCTGTATTGTATATCATTTGGCAAATACTAGTCAAATGTTCAATCCCAAATTCTTTTAAGGCCACAAGTTCTTCCGTGTTATCCCATCTGGGCCTTCAGATTTAGAAGTTCCCAGTGAATGCAGAGCTTGTTTAACTTCTGATTCAAGTATACTTGGACCCTCGTTGTCAGTGATTGGAAGTTCTGGACCTCTATCATCGTCAAATAGGTCTTGGATATATTCTTCCCATCTTTGTTTAATATCATCCTTTTCAAAGAGGAAGATGTTCCATCCTTGTTCTTGATACATCCGCTTGCTGCCTTGTTTTCTTCTTCTTAAAATGCTTGATTTCTCTGTGCATTTCATTTGTTTGGTTTGTCTTGGAGAAATGCTCAATTCTAACACATTTTTAGTTAGCCATTCTTCTTTTGCTCTTTTACATTCATTATCAATTTCCTTATTGATGATTCTGTATGATTTGGAGTTTCTGACTTGCTTTTGCCTCTCCTGCATCAAGTTCAGAATCTTTTCTGTCATCCATGGTTGTTTTGCTGGTTTCTTTTTAGTTGGTAGTGTCTTATTTCCATGCTGAATGCTTTTTTTCAAGCATTTCCATTCCACTTCTAGTTTCTCAATGTCATTTACTTCATTATTTGTTTGTTCTATTTCTTCTGTGACTAGACAATTATACCTATTTCTAACTTCCATAAGGTATTTTTCTGCTATGTCTGTTTTATTTAGAGCTGTGACATCCGGAAGAGAGTTTCTTTTGTTCTGGGGTGTATTCTTTAGCTTTATTTCAACTTCTGCAATCACCGGGTTGTGATCAGAATTTATGTCAGCCCCTGGGCATGTCTTTACCTGCTTGATACAATTCTTGAACCTGTTCTTTATTAAAATATAGTCGATCTGATTTCTATTTACATCTCCTGGGCTCTTCCAGGTGTAGGTTCTTCTTTTATGTTGTTGGTAAAAGGTGTTGGTTATCACTAGATCATGTTCCTTACAGAACTGAACAAGTCGATCACCCCGTTCATTACGATGGCCTAGTCCATATTGTCCAACAATCTTTCCATCCTTACCTTCTCCGACTTTAGCATTCCAATCACCTATTACGATAACAACTTCTGTTGATTTACAATGCTTTAGCATTTCGTCTATTTGATCGTAATATTTTTCTACTTGTTCATCACTGTAATCACTGGTTGGGGCATACACTTGAATTATTGCTAGGTTAAACGGTTTAGCTTTCAACTTCATTAACATTATTCTCTCATTTAATGTCCAGTAACCTAGAATGTGTTTCTCGAGATTTTTCTTGATTAACATTCCAACACCATGTTGGTGTTTTCTCCTCCGGAGTATATGAAGGTGTAATCATCTCTCTTCACGCATCCATTATCAGTCCACCTAGTTTCCGCAATACCTATAATGTCTAGTTTCATCCTATTAGCCTCCTGAATGAGGTTATCTAATTTTCCTGCCTTATACAACGTCCTAACATTCCATGTCGCAATGCGCAGTCGCTTTCCTCTTGTTTTCAGGGACAGAGCATCACAACCTAGTCTTCCCGAAGGCTTTGAACTAGGTTGGTCATTATCATGTACCTTATTTGCAAAAGGCAGCAACTCTTCCCGAAGGCTATTTACAGCAGGACTAAATGTTCGGGGACCAGTCAGGCTTGCATCTCGTTTTCTTTCTGTTTGTACTTATTCATGATGTTGCAGACAATGGTAATATACATGGTGAGGTACCAAACTCTTCCATGGTAGCTGGCCGTTGGCTCTATGTGAGCTCATCCGCCCTTAAGTTCTATAGATAGATCTGTAGGATGGCTACACACCCTATGTTATTCGGGTGATGGTTCAGTTGAGCTGTCACGAGCATGAAGAGAATGGCATGATGACACATAGCAAGCACCTTAAACTACGAACTAGCCCTACCGGGAAATGCCTGATCTTGCTGCACCGTTCTCCAGCAATTTAAGGTACAAGACCAGCTAGAACATCATTCACAGGTGCTCTAGTAAGACAGGTTATACCCTACTTACTAGTTACAGCTAGCCCATGTATCATCCAACCTGATCTCCCATAACTCTCAAGCATCTACAACTGTCCATCACCCTGCGCGTCGCTGGCTGTACTGTCTACGGCATTACAGTAGCAATTGTGAGACAAGAAGTACTCAAAATTGGCCAGACAATGCAATATGCAAACTAACTTCAAACACTTTTTCAAACCCCAAATTTCTTTCTATGGAAAGAGTTTTCTTTTATCTTATCTCTAACATATTCCATTTTTTCTCCTCTTCTTGATTTCTCTATATTCTGTTCTGTTGTTTCCAGAACGAATCTCAAGTCCAAGTCCCTTATCCATTTCCTCTCACTGTCTCCCTCTGTCCCCCCTCCCATAATCTCTTTCTCCCCTCAGAGTCTTTCCTCTCTATTCTCTTCTCTCTATGTTCTCTCTCGCTCTCTCTCTCTCTCTCTCTCTCTTCTGCTCTCTCCTAAATCTGTCATCTCTAACTAGATTTTCCCCTTTGATTTTGTTTCTCTTTCCCTCTTGTTTCTGCCTTTTCGAATAATAATAATAATGATAATAATAATTTAATAATAATTTAATAATAATGATAATAATAATGATAATAATAAACTATTCTCGTTAGGCGCAAATTACATTATAGTAACGTTCCTAGAAGCTGCAAAATAACAACAAAAAAAAAACAACTTTGGATTATTATTATTATTACACTAGCTTTAGCTCGGGCAGCCGTTATCACGCACGGTGCATTTCAAGAAATAAATTATGCCTAATACCCCTTACATACTTTGGTGGAGAGTGACTATGCCTCGTGTATAAGGGCATATGCACATGGTAGAGATTCAAATCCTCAACCTTTGAATGAGAGTCAAGTAAAGGGACCACAGTATCACGATGCTCCTATTTATCTCATCCTTTTTCTCTGTACACCCACTCGATCTGATTCTCCCGCTCGTCTCCACGCACTCACCCTTCATCCAGGGGCGGCCGAGCAACTTCCAAAGTGGGGCACCAAGAAAAAGGGCACTTTCTGGAAAAAAGGGCACCTACAACGGGAAATCTCAAAGCGAACATATACCATTTTTTAGACATTGGTATATACCCCTACATTGTGATTACATTATCAGGGATGATTTCAATATTTGTTTCACTTTATACACCATACAAGATATTGCTTAAGCATCATGCTTTGCAGTTTGGTGTGATGGTCTTACAATTTAAAGAAAATTTAAAGATTTTTGAGGTCGCAGTGCGAAAAATTACATCTTATAAAGAGGAAAAACCCAATCCTGATGGGGTTTTAAGCACATTCTCATATATGGCAGAAGAATGAAAAGACCTTTGATAAGTAACATGGGTATATCATTTATAGATGCGTGCGAGCGTAGCGAGCAAGCTCTGGGGAAATTGCTCTTAGTCGCTTGAAATTAGGGGCGCGTTTAATGATGAGAGGAAAAGGGGACATTTATCAAAAAAGAAAAGGAGCATGTGTCAAAGTACAAAGAGTATTAATATTATCAGAGGTGAAAATGGGGCACTTCTTACACCCTCAAAAAGGGGCACTCACCAGGGATAAAAAAGTCAGTCATGAGAATAGGGAATGGGCATTTGCCGACGGAATAGGGGCCCCCATCAGACCTTGATAGGGGCATTTATAAGAGGTGAAAATGGGCATTTATGGAAAGGGGAAAGGTCCGTTATTAAAAACGAAAAGGGGCACGTATCATTGGTAAAAAAGGGAAATTATCAGAGGTGAAAAGAGGCACTTATCGCACCTGAAAAGGGGCAATGACCAGATATAAAAAGGGGCACTTATATGAATGAAAAGGGGGCACTTATAATAAAGTAAAATGTGCATTAGTTGAAAGAAAATGGGCGCCGATCAGATTTTAAAGGGGCATTTATCGGAGGTGAAGGGGGCACTTATCTGAAGTGAAAAGGAGTAACTTCTCGTACCTGAAAAGGGTCATTAATCAGAGAAGAGGCACTTATGAGAAGGGAAAGGGCTCTTTTTTTAATGGGGTACTTATCATTAGGAAAAGGGGCACTTATAAGAAAGGAAAAGGGGCACATGTGAAAATATAAGGTGCCCTTATCCGAGTTAAAATGGGAGTAGTTATTAAAAGGGGAAGGGGCACTTCTTACAAAGGAAAAGGGGCACTTGTCAAAGTAAAAGAGGCACTTCTCAGATTTGAATAGGGCAATTATCAGAGGTGAAGGGGTACTTATCAAAAGTGAAAAGAGGCACCTCTCGTACCTGAAAAGGGCATTGTCTTACTAGAGATTAAAAAGGGCACTTATGAGAATGGAAAATGGACACTATGTCTTATTGCAAAGGAAAAGGGGCACGTGTCGAAGGAAAAGGGGCACTTATCAGAGTTGAAAAGGGGAAGGGGCACTTTTACAAATTAATAGGGGCACTTGTCAAAGTGAAAGGGGCACTATTCCTATGTAAAAAGGGGCACTTCTTACAAAAAAGGGGCACTTTTCCTATATAAAAAGGGCACTTTTCGGGTGCTTGAAAAGTGGGAAGGCACTGTGCCCCCTGCCCCCTGCCCCCGGAGGGCCGCCTCTGCCTTCATCCCCATCCATCTATCCTCCACTCGTCTCCACGCACTCACCCTTCATCCCTATCCATCTATCCTCCACTCGTCTCCACGCACTCACCCTTCATCCCCACCCATCTATCCTCCACTCGTCTCCACGCGCACTCACCCTTCATCCCTATCCATCTATCCTCCACTCGTCTCCACGCGCACTCACCCTTCATCCCTATCCATCTATCCTCCACTCGTCTCCACGCGCTCACCCTTCATCCCCATCCATCTATCCTCCACTCGTCTCCACGCACTCACCCTTCATCCCTATCCATCTATCCTCCACTCGTCTCCACGCACTCACCCTTCATCCCCATCCATCTATCCTCCACTCGTCTCCACGCACTCACCCTTCATCCCCATCCATCTATCCTCCACTCGTCTCCACGCACTCACCCTTCATCCCCATCCATCTATCCTCCACTCGTCTCCACGCGCACTCACCCTTCATCCCCATCCATCTATCCTCCACTCGTCTCCACGCACTCACCCTTCATCCCCATCCATCTATCCTCCACTCGTCTCCACGTACGCACTCACCCTTCATCCCCATCCATCTATCCTCCACTCGTCTCAACGTACGCACTCACCCTTCATCCCTATCCATCTATCCTCCACTCGTCTCCACGCACTCACCCTTCATCCCCATCCATCTATCCTCCACTCGTCTCCACGCACTCACCCTTCATCCCCATCCATCTATCCTCCACTCGTCTCAACGTACGCACTCACCCTTCATCCCCATCCATCTATCCTCCACTCGTCTCAACGTACGCACTCACCCTTCATCCCTATCCATCTATCCTCCACTCGTCTCCACGCACTCACCCTTCATCCCCATCCATCTATCCTCCACTCGTCTCCACGCACTCACCCTTCATCCCCATCCATCTATCCTCCACTCGTCTCCACGCACTCACCCTTCATCCCCATCCATCTATCCTCCACTCGTCTCCACGCACTCACCCTTCATCCCCATCCATCTATCCTCCACTCGTCTCAACGTACGCACTCACCCTTCATCCCCATCCATCTATCCTCCACTCGTCTCCACGCACTCACCCTTCATCCCCATCCATCTATCCTCCACTCGTCTCCACGCACTCACCCTTCATCCCCATCCATCTATCCTCCACTCGTCTCCACGCACTCACCCTTCATCCCCATCCATCTATCCTCCACTCGTCTCCACGCACTCACCCTTCATCCCCATCCATCTATCCTCCACTCGTCTCCACGCACTCACCCTTCATCCCCATCCATCTATCCTCCACTCGTCTCCACGCGCACTCACCCTTCATCCCTATCCATCTATCCTCCACTCGTCTCCACGCACTCACCCTTCATCCCCATCCATCTATCCTCCACTCGTCTCCACGCACTCACCCTTCATCCCCATCCATCTATCCTCCACTCGTCTCCACGTACGCACTCACCCTTCATCCCCATCCATCTATCCTCCACTCGTCTCCACGCACTCACCCTTCATCCCCATCCATCTATCCTCCACTCGTCTCCACGCACTCACCCTTCATCCCCATCCATCTATCCTCCACTCGTCTCCACGCGCACTCACCCTTCATCCCCATCCATCTATCCTCCACTCGTCTCCACGCACTCACCCTTCATCCCCATCCATCTATCCTCCACTCGTCTCCACGCACACTCACCCTTCATCCCCATCCATCTATCCTCCACTCGTCTCCACGCACTCACCCTTCATCCCCATCCATCTATCCTCCACTCGTCTCCACGCGCACTCACCCTTCATCCCTATCCATCTATCCTCCACTCGTCTCCACGTGCACTCACCCTTCATCCCTATCCATCTATCCTCCACTCGTCTCCACGCATTCACCCTTCATCCCCATCCATCTATCCTCCACTCGTCTCCACGCGCACTCACCCTTCATCCCCATCCATCTATCCTCCACTCGTCTCCACGCGCTCACCCTTCATCCCCATCCATCTATCCTCCACTCGTCTCCACGCACTCACCCTTCATCCCCATCCATCTATCCTCCACTCGTCTCCACGCACTCACCCTTCATCCCCATCCATCTATCCTCCACTCGTCTCCACGCACTCACCCTTCATCCCCATCCATCTATCCTCCACTCGTCTCCACGCACTCACCCTTCATCCCCATCCATCTATCCTCCACTCGTCTCCACGTACGCACTCACCCTTCATCCCCATCCATCTATCCTCCACTCGTCTCCACGCACTCACCCTTCATCCCCATCCATCTATCCTCCACTCGTCTCCACGCACTCACCCTTCATCCCTATCCATCTATCCTCCACTCGTCTCCACGCGCACTCACCCTTCATCCCTATCCATCTATCCTCCACTCGTCTCCACGCGCACTCACCCTTCATCCCCATCCATCTATCCTCCACTCGTCTCCACGCGCTCACCCTTCATCCCCATCCATCTATCCTCCACTCGTCTCCACGCACACTCACCCTTCATCCCCATCCATCTATCCTCCACTCGTCTCCACGCACTCACCCTTCATCCCCATCCATCTATCCTCCACTCGTCTCCACGCACTCACCCTTCATCCCCATCCATCTATCCTCCACTCGTCTCCACGCGCACTCACCCTTCATCCCTATCCATCTATCCTCCACTCGTCTCAACGTACGCACTCACCCTTCATCCCTATCCATCTATCCTCCACTCGTCTCAACGTACGCACTCACCCTTCATCCCCATCCATCTATCCTCCACTCGTCTCCACGCACTCACCCTTCATCCCTATCCATCTATCCTCCACTCGTCTCCACGCGCACTCACCCTTCATCCCCATCCATCTATCCTCCACTCGTCTCAACGTACGCACTCACCCTTCATCCCCATCCATCTATCCTCCACTCGTCTCCACGCACTCACCCTTCATCCCCATCCATCTATCCTCCACTCGTCTCCACGCACTCACCCTTCATCCCTATCCATCTATCCTCCACTCGTCTCCACGCACTCACCCTTCATCCCTATCCATCTATCCTCCACTCGTCTCCACGCACTCACCCTTCATCCCTATCCATCTATCCTCCACTCGTCTCCACGCACTCACCCTTCATCCCTATCCATCTATCCTCCACTCGTCTCCACGCACTCACCCTTCATCCCCATCCATCTATCCTCCACTCTTCTTATAACTTCAGGGTTCCCCTTTGTTATGCACAGGAGACAGAGGTGTCATGGTCTAGTCAATAGGTCACCAGACTGTGGATCACATGGTTCACGATTCGATTCCCGCCGCTGCACTAATGAATTGAATTGAGTTGAATTTATTTCCACACAACATGCAATAAAAGTGTACAAAATGAGACGTGTACAATTAAATGAAGTGGAGGGATAACAAAAGTATAAATACTTATCTAGGTTATCCTCTCAAAGCAAATAGGTACTCAAAGTAAACAAATTACAAATTGAAATTGATATTAAAGTTAAAAACTACAAGAATCTTACTCACTAATTCTTAAACACATGCAATGCTACACATAGACACACAGGCACACATACAAGCACACACACAAGCACACGCGCACACGACCCCCCACACACACGCACACAGACACACATACACATAAACCAGTGCCTGACTCGTATTCTTTATTTACATGTATTGCTCAACAAAAGTGACTTATATCTCCTTTTAAAGGTGTTCAGATGTCCTAATCTACACTTGCCACTCTCCATGCAGGTGTAGTATATGGGTACCTGGCAGGTAATGTTTTGAGCGCCATATGGCAGCTGGCCTTGAGCATCCCCTGGGATGGATACATGCGCATTATAAATGTAGCTATTATTATCATTTATTTTCATTATTATAAAACTATTTCTGAGCTATGCATCACACACTCCCCAATCCCCATTATATGGTTGAATAAGAAATAACAATCGTCCATGTAAATCAGACGAGACGAATCTATTTTGGCTGTGTAACGTGTCTAGACATCTTCAATTCATGTCGTAACAAAATAAATCATACAAAACACCTGCTCAGCGTATTGCATTGTTTTGAAAAGAAGAATATAAATAGAATACAAATATAAGAGATCCGATTTCAGAATACAAAATGCACGAACATTAATGAAGTGAACATACAAGAAAGAAGCTTTTAAGTGGGTTCATTTTTCACTTCCGTATATATGATTTAGAGAACATTCTGTCATGCCATTAATTACTATGGATTATTTATTTCCATACTGCTTAAAGAAATGTTAATATTTTGCAATATGTTTTATGCTTTGTTAATGTTGAATGGGAATGAATAAAAAAATCAATCAGATAATCAAACATAGTCTATGTGAGGCAGATATTTCACGTTGAGGTAGATGATATACCATGTGCATTGTGCTATAGCAGCTGCGTGCGTGGTATGAACGCCCATATACGAATAGCACCGATAAATATCACATTACTAATTTGTGAATCATGAATTGACCATTGCCGAATTCTTGGTAGCTGTAGAAATAATATTAATCATTATAATTGCGTTTACCCAGGGATGCAATTGATCATTGCCGAATTTGTGGTAGCTGTACAAATGATGATAGTCATTATAATTGCGTATACCCAGGGATGCAATAAATAATTGATCATTACCGAATTTTTGGTAGCTGTAAAAATAATAATAATTATTATAATTGCATTTACCCAGAGATGCCTCATCAGCACCAATGCTGTTCTTCCTGAGGGCATTGGCAATTACCAGGAATGCATTTAAACCTGGGTGGAAAGTGGCAAATTATGGATTAAGGTCTTGCCAAAGAACGCTAGTGCCGGGCTAGAATTCGAACCCTCATGCCTTGGATTGAAAGTCAAGTGAATTAACCACTACACCACGGCAACTCCACAAAGATGACGTCAGTGCATGGTAATATTACCTGTCGCACACGAGGCGTTATGTTTTTTATTGCGATATTACGTGCGGTAATCAAGCCTGTGAAGTCAATAAGCCTATACGGATTTTTACATATATTTTCTTTATTGTTACATATTTTTTAATTTATTGATTTTATATGTATACTTTGTTTTCAAGACAGCCTCTGAGGAACTAATACTTCAACAAGCTCTGCTTCTAGTTAGTTCCTCTTTTCTCGTGCCATTACTATTTTATTTGTCTCGTTTCATTGTATATTTTTTGTAATTTACTTATTCATTGTATTTTGTTTTGCATGAGAAATAAAATCATTTGAATTATACGCTCGTGATCTCACGCAATATTTACACTGTTCATTTTGTATTTACTCTGAGTATAATATCACTCTGATATGGTACGTCAAAGTGTTTGTGAAACATCCGCGACAATTTTCTGGTAGATCAAATCAAATATGCGACCCGTGAAGAGGGTAGATTCGTTGTCGTTTGATAATAGGTAAATAAAGTTTTTTACATGACGCCAGTAATGTCCTTTTGTATGGACGCTGTACAATATGATCTTCTTAAAAAATATAAAGCCATTTTTTTTTCTCGAGACATCGTTTTATAATAACATGATTTGAACTGTAACTACGGCGCCTACTTACTTGCATGCTCTTGCGGCTTAAAATCTGATAACGAAATGTACAAAAAAAATCCAGCCTTCGGTTCGTGAATTCAGAGGTGATCAAGGATTATTGTATTTTGTCAATGTTCTTGGAAAGCTGTTTATTTCCCGTTAAAGATACTATGTCCCTTTTGCAGCCAACATCAAATTCTGTAGAACTTTGCAGACATTATAAATATGTCATGTACAGGTATGTATGTCCTATCTGTGAAATTTAAACGTTAGCAGTGTCCTAATATTCAAATTATGCAAGGAAACTCGTTTACTCGCTAGACTTCACTGTCAGACACTATTAAGTGACTGACTGGCTTTTTCATCTTTGGTAATAACATAGGCCTACATAAAATGTCTACGTCAATAATCCACTTCTTGTAATGGCCCAAATTAAACTGACTGAATCTTTGCGCAGCATGAAACGTACGACCATTCGGTACAATGGTCTGAAAAATCAGACTATTACTTACTGGCTCTGTAGCTCCTAAGTCGATTCGACAACTAATAGTCGTTATTTTCCCACTTAAAGACATTTTCAAGCCCCCTTTTTAGGGAAGTTCTGACTAGTATTGTTTTTCAAACGCCGTTTGAATTTAACCTTTTCATTTTTTTACCTGCAAATGGGACATAGTACCTTTAAAGTAAATATATCAATCATTAGACGCCATGCGGTACGTCTAAAAAAAAAGGCAAATTCACACTTGTAAACAGTAGATATCTGACTCGAAAATGAATACATTTGACACAATACACTTTACTATAGACATATTGAATGGTATTGTACTTTGGGTTGATTGATGTTATTAACTGAACACAACCTTGTCTACATTATACAGGGGCAAAATGCAAATTAATTCATGTTTGGGTGTCCGGAGAACCTATCGAAATGTATTTAGGAAGTATAGGTTCGGATTATGTTCGCATATTTCAAAAGGTGACAAGATTATTGAACATGGTCGATGTTTCGAAAATCTTTGAGATCATGTTGCTAATACATAGCTAATAAATAACAATATCTATCTATCAGGCTATAGTTCATCCAGACGTTGGACAAAGCCCTCCTCATAACATTTCCATTCTCTTCTGTCTCTAGCTGTCCTAGTCCAAGTAGCCGTTCCCATGTATGATGTTAGGTCATATCTCCATCTTCTCATCTGCCTTCCTCTTCTTCTCTTCCCCGTCCTTGGTTGCCATTCTGTTAAACGATTTGTCCATCTATTGTCCTGAAGTCTTGCTACATGCCCAGCCCATCTCCACTTTGATTCTCTGACTTTCTCCATGATGTCTTTAAAGGCCAAGTCCACTCCAAATATAACTTACTTTCAATAAAAGCAGAAAAATCAGACAAACCAATCAAAAAAAGTTTGAGCAAAATCGGATAACTAATAAGAAAGTTATGAATTTTTGAAAAAGTATGTAAAACTATGGAACAATGAGAATCACAACACAAATTGCCAAGATGGTTATCAGTTTGTGACGTCATGTCCTCACAACTTATCAATTGCTTTATATAGTTTGATCCCATTAATTTCCCTTTTTATCCCCCCAAACTTGATTTCCCCATGCCTTTGCCCATGTTATATGATTTGTATCATATTGCGTGCATGACATTTCCCAAAAACTGTTATGAATTTTGAAGAATTGATACTATTTTCTGAATATTGTATTTCATAATTATTGATTTTTATATAAATAGTTTATCAAAATTCAATTTTTCATTATTAAGTGGACAAAAATTACTTTTTATTTGTGCAACCACACAAAAACATATTACTAACAAGAAATAAGATTCTTAGGGTGAAAATAGGAAATTTATATTATCAATATAAAGAAAGTAATTAGTGGATAGTGAGGACCATACGTGACAGACTCATGAGTGAGTTGCCAATTTGTGTAGTGATTTTCAAAGTTTTTCATGTCATTAAAAAGTTATTAATCTTTTCTTCAACAATTATTCTTTAATTAACGTCGGATGATTGAGGAACAGAACTGCATATACATTTTTAAAAATGTGGATGAAAATGATGATAGGGGAAATAATAAATGTTACTTTGAGTACCCTGTTGATGCATTGCGAAGGAACGGATAAGGTCTGGCAGTCAAGAGAGGGCGTTATAAATATCATCATCCATCCAGCTAGTACTAGCATGGACCTACTAAGAAGTCCATGGTACTAGCCTACATAATACTCCTCAGAATCATATCGTATGAATATGGTTTTTATTTCATTACAATCATGTCCCATTTCTTTGACTTTTTTCGTCCTAATGCTATTTTTGTGTAAGGTATGATACTGATGGTTTTGTAAAACCTACATCATGAACACACCCAATGGACGTAAGATATGAAGGAGTATATAATGATGAATTATAATAACTCACTGCTAAACAAAGTGAAAATAAGTAAAGCATGGATATACATGTAGGTCGTTTCCCTTTACTGAAAATTTGCATATAATCTGCTACCAAACTGGAGTTCAAGGAAATTTTGTCGATGGCTTAGTGGTCTGCAAACCGTGAGGGCTAAGGTTCGAAGACCGCGGGTAATGATGTGTGTAATCGGGTTTTACAGACGTGTATTTAATCAGATATGATTATTTACGTCTGGGGACCGACCTTTAACGTCACCATCCGAAAGACGTGACTCAGTTTCGAACCGTGGTCGCCTGAGCCAGTTTGTAGGCGAAGACAGAGAGCTGACCAAATGAACGTGCCGCTAGACCAAGTCACATCTCCCTGTGATGCAATATGCTCCGACATTAATCCTCGATTTCCATTAACAAGCCCATCGGATAGGACTGGAAGCCGTAGCCACGAGGTTATTTTCCTCTAAGCTCAGGGAGTGATAAACAAGTACTCGTAAAAACAACAATAACAATTATAGTAACTGTAGTAGGTTGGGTGTATAATGCTAATGGCTTTTTAATGTGTGTCACACACGACACCCATTGCGCTTCAGTATTATAATAATAACTCGGATATAGCATTGGCTGTTACTACCGGGCTCGGTCATTCAAGGAATGCCTCGCTAGCAGATAACTTCTCCTGGGTCGAGAGTGGCAAAGTTTGGTTAATATCTATCCAAAGAGCAAAATTGATATGTTAGGCTCGACCCGAAAAGCTTCGCAACTCCATTTAAATGTTTAAATCCCTCGACCACGATACCTCTACAATAACATCAACACCAGGGGGCGTTTCATGAAACCGACCATTTTCCAGGCCTCTGATTGGTCAAATTTAGTCAGCGCTGACAGTTGTCGGTGGACAAATGTTGATGAAACGCCCCCGCCCCTACATGTTTGTATTTACCCCTTTACCTCTCTCTGATCCAGATCATCTATATAGATCTACCGATTTTCCAAGGTTGATCAACTGGTGATTTTATTACAGGTCATCAATATAATTTGCTATTCTCACTCTTCTTTACTTTATCAGATGTGTTTGCGTGTGTCTTTATAGTGTGTTCAAGCGGGTGTGTGTGTGTGTTGGGGGTGTACCAGAGAGGTGAATGCACTGCCAATAATGTAGCAATAGAGTGGGAGTAGCACCCCCTTTGGAGGAGTCAATTGTCCAGGTCATATAACGGCTGACCCATTGCTTATGTCGGCCATAGCTTCAGCCTCTTCTCGTTTATCATCTGAAAAATTCAAGAAATATTCCACCCTTGGGAAACGGAATTCCACTGATCAAATGTGTAAGATACAGGACAAATTGTTTTATTATCTTTTATTATCATGACCCATATCCATCCTTAAAGAAAAACTCTAAAAGATGATGAGAGTAGAAACCATCGACTACGAGCAGCTGTTGGATTTGGTTGAAGTGTATCTCTGGCAAGTTATCTTAGGGTATCCAAATTCATCTCCAAAAATATTTGCCCATGCATCGTACAAAAACAGAATGGATGGATGGGCGTATCGTGAAAGATTCCCATGTAAACGAAAATTGAATCAAGCCTTTGAAGATGCGAGATTTAGTGAAGATATATCACAAGAAAGGAATGGTCATTATTGAATTAAGGTGGACTATATTGCAAAGAAATGACAAGATTTTGTCCGGTATTATGCACTTCGGATCGGTACAATATTGAATCAACGAAATCCGTGATTCAATTTCAGTGCACAATTCTCCAAGTAATGTAGTTTGTAATCTTAATACAGGTCTGCCTACAGAAATGTCACTATGAATATTGGAGACGGCTTCCAATCCCAACATGAAAATGATATATTTCAAGTCTGAAAAGGTTCTTCTTCGTTTTCAAATTCTTAAGAACAGTATTTTGCTTTGAATTGTTTTGTAGCAAAGTGGAATTTTAAGGTGTTACGTGTAATGATACCTTACTCAATAAAAAAAAATGAATGGAATACATAATAGTCTATATTGCATTTCTCACGAGCTAAAAGACTATAATATCCTTTTATTAACGTTGGTAGAATCTTTTTCAATGGATCACACATTACTCTGTCCAAATCAGCTAATCTACAAAATATCAAGATATTATATGAAGCATACACAAGCATATCAAACAAACCCTAGAAATTGATATTACTATTAAGTAAACTTAACATTTAGTTTTGTTTTGTTTTCTTCAACAGAACGTATTGTAAATACAAATTATAGTTTACAATAGGCCAATTATGAAATGATACTAGTGTGTGGCTTTGTTCCTATAAAATCACCTTCTTGTATGAAATGTGTATGTATTGATCCATGTAATAATGACCTAATCGCACATTTAACAGGTTTTTGGTCTCATATTTTTCGCAGGGTACAAAACCAATTTGAAACAAACAACGAACAAACAAACAAAGTAACATTCACTATATAACTAAATAAGTAACACAAATGAAAATGAAAACAATGAACAAAAGACATGGTCAGTGCATCCACAAAATAGGCTTTTCTATACATTATTTTTAACGTGATTAATCTGACTGCTGAATGTAGGCTTTTGAATATTATCTGACTCACATCAGTGTATTTCTCATAATTCGCAATAGCCCATAAGTAATCAAATTTAATGCATACATCTTTGTTAAGTACCATGTTACAAATTATTTCATTCACATGTTATGAATAATTGTATTTCAATAGTCAGAATGCAAATTGCATACATTCAGTGTTGCTAGGTAGGGACCGTAGGGCAAGCCATACCCTTTGTCCTATCTAGCAACAATCAATGTATGAAATTCGCATTCTGAATATAGAAATACAACTATTCCTAACAGGTGAATGACATAATTTGTAACACGGCACTTAAAAAAGATCTATGCATTAAATTTGATTAGTAAGTAAATGGTCTATTGCCCATCCCGTGTTATATTTAACAGCGCCGTCTTGTACGCACCAGCCTGCACGGCATCACTTACGATTCACGTAATCAATTGACCCATTTTCTTTTCACTAAAGATAGAACCTTTTGTCAAACAAATAATCTTAGCAGAGGGATATAAACTCACATTACTCTGGTTCTAGGCTTATGAAACGAGATATTCAGTACATGGAAAATGCTGCTCTTTGATTAGGACCTCCATAATTATAATCAAATCATGTAATTGCACGTAACATTCCTCCCTCGAACGATAAACTTGCATGTGACTAATGGATTCTCTAGAATACTTTTCAATCTTTGGAAGATAATCAGAAGGCATGCATTGGAGAATGGCTGGGAGCAGTCTGGAGAGAGAGAAATAGGGGAGAGAGAGAGCTAATTACAACAAGATGAGCTGAATTTCAGCGTGATAAAATGAACTTAAAAAGAACAAGGAGAATTACGATATTTGTATAAATTATTTCAAATAATTTAATTTTCAGGCTCCCTGTTAAAAATATGTCTTTTTACAAATGAAATGATAGTCACATATTTGTATAAAAACCATTTCTGTTTAAAATTGGACAAAGACGTTTATTATTCTATGGTCTTTCAGTTTTTATGAGTCATGGTAATTTTGATAATCAAGATGCATGATCTTCTCAAAAAAATCTAATGTAAAATGTGTAAGAGAGGTTACATGCACTGATATATTATGTGTCTATGTCACGTTACGAAACCGATTACCCGTACGCATCACAGTGTCGTCATACATATATCTATAAACTCTCCTTTGGGAAATCACACGGACAATTTCACTTTCTATACATAGGTATACATGAATGCATGTAATGATGAAAATACTGTTTCATTATGACGTCATCCCCATTTCATATTGGTAGAATAATTTGAGAAGAGGTATTAGAGCTATGCTAAACGACACAACTCTGACGGAGTTTTTAATAAAGTTGCATTCTATTCTAAAGATGCTGAAACATAAAAAGAATATTCGTCATCGGCAGTTGTTATTGTACAAATTAGGCCTATATACATGTTTGTATATTGTTATGTGTGATATTGAGTGTTCGCTGTGTTTAAATTTCTAATGAAATGAATTTACTTAAAATACCCTCCAAACAATTTATCGTTCTTCAAAGTTTTAAAGAAAACCGTTTCTCACATTGGGAAGATATGAATTCTGAAATGAATTGATCTTGAATACTTTTTATGAGGATATGGGGGTCAGACTACAGTTAAAAAAAAAAAAAAAGGCGTTAAATAATTTCCTCTGAGAACACAAAACTTCATCAGCTAAACATTTCTTTCGACGTTCACATCGTCTGTAATGACGAATAACTTCACGAAACATTAGGTGACGTCTTGTCATCGTACGTCATTCAACAATTGTTACCATCTTGCAAATGAAATCTTGGCATTATAATATTACCTTTCTAACATTTTCCAAGATAACATAAACCCTGAACTGCAGTCAAACACACCTATAGTTTATACTCACCGAATACCATGAAAAGAAAAACAATGTCCATAACGATATCTGTCGACATAAGATTGTTATCTACCGACATGTAGCTATTTGTTTTCACAGCAATTACAGGATATAAATCATTCGTGACAGTTATGCAGAAAAACAAATAATTCTTCGCATTTTTCACAACTGGGAAGGCAATTCGGATTTATCATAAGACTGTATTCTTTGCATTCTTCTGCGGTGCTCTGTGTGTAAGGTCAATGTTAGAGTTTTGTTCTTTTCAGTCATCGTTTATCGGTACGTTTATGCTTAACAAAAATGGGTTTGACTATCTTACATTCTTATGTGTCATCAGAAATCTACAATACCTTGAATTCAAGCTTACGTGCATAGCGAAATATCATCACCTTATTGTAGCCGTATACCGAGTAGAAGTACGATGTACAGACATAATGAAATGAATCCATAAAGTTATTGTCACTTGTCAATGTTATTGATTGATTGATTTAATAATCGCTTTAACCTTACATGGAAGAAAGCAAATATTTTCCATCAGGTTTCCAATCAGAGGTCTTACGTAGGCGTATTCCTATCTGGAGGAATATATGATCAAGCACTCGTGGCATACTGAAGGTCTCCGAGTCTCTGATGTTCTTATACTTATATACGTGATTTTCAACCAAGTCCTATGGGTCGGAAGACTACTGTCCTTTAAGCTTCGATTAATTGTTATCTTAACATGATCGCAAAGGCTTTCGAAAAAATCAACTCATGGGCACTCGCAAAACCCTTTTGTATATCCCACAGAAATCACGTACTAATTACACAATGCTTCATTGTAATATTAGCACATTTCAGTGGTCAATGGACAAGGTTATTTAAAATTGCCTGAGGTTGAGTTTTCGAAAGACTTTGCGATTGTGTTTCCTGTCCCATAAAGTGTAAAACGTTCGTGGTCTCAACTTAAACATTTCAAAATAAAATCCTACTATTATCAACTAATTACCACCTAGAGCTCTATCATTGTTTTCAAAACTAAAAACAGAGTCCATTTTCATAAAATGGCTCATGACGATAAACATTCTTTACCTGCCATAACATCGTCATGATGAACCAGTCGGAAATGGTTTACAACTCGTCATCCTCGTGAATTGTCGAGAATTGTCGTAATTTATATACTCTCTTCATCACTGTAATAAAGATATCGTACATCATAGAAAAGGCGTCACCAATACGGTATTTAAACAAAGAAAACGTACATGCTACATAACTCGTCGCCATTATAGATGAAAAAAAGAACGTTTGCAACTCGTTACCTTTATCATAAAACATTGGCACATGGCAGGGTGTTCCTTGAGGATTTTGAAATGGAGTTGAGTGGACCACATTTGCCGAAAAGGAAGCCGAAAATGTATCGACGAGCCTCAAAGATTTAGATTTGCCGACACAAACAATGGGGGGTCAAACCCCACCCTAACGATGCTATTCTAATCGTATACCACTCTACGCCAAATTTATATACGCAATGTATTTCACCATCGATAACTCGTCAACATCACATTGGACAGTTGAACATTGTATTTAACGCGCCACCATTATGAAGAAACTTTGTGGTCGTATATCATATACATACTGACACATGATGATCAAGCATCGTGTTCCATCGCATACAGCTAGCTCTTCAGTTTCACAATAAACATCTTTACATTGCATGAATATTCGTCTCAATTCGTGTACAACTTCTTGTCATAACTTTGGCAAGGGCGGGCAGGGTAATGAGAGAGAGGGAGAGAGACCGAGAGACCGAGAGAGAGAAAGAGATTTAGGGATGGGAGAGAGAGAGGGAGAATGGAAGGGAGTAGGGAGACAAAGAGATTGAGAGAGAGACACACACACAGAGGCGGGAGGAGGGAGAGAAAGAGAGAAAAAAAGAGAGAGATAGATAGATAGAGAGAGAGATAGAGAGAGATAGAGAGAGGGGGAGATCGAGAGAAAGGGGGAGGGAGAGGGAGGGAGGGGGAGACTGTGATACATGACGGATCAAAGCTACTGTTCTATTGGTGATGGATCCAGGGATCATACAGAGAAAGAAATTTGAGGGAACAATGAGAGAAGAAATCCTGTATTCAAAGCAAAAACAGCTGCCCTAACCCACGTTTAAGATATAGTTTCCCCTATCATGCTTACATAGTGAATAAGGTTTGCTAGTGAGACGAATAACTTGTTCAATTCATTCATTTCATTCCTGCTTTTCGTTATGCAACACAATTTGAAGGTGTCAAATGGCTGATAGTAAGAATCATAGCTGTACTGCGCTCCTGTGCAAGAAAATATCGGAGAGCATTGTTACAAACGAAATTCAGGCAAACAAGTGTGTTGGGGGATAAAATGAGACTTTTATTTCTAATGGTTTAATCACTGTACTAGGTAATATAATGGTCCGGGTTTGAATGCCAGCCGCGGCACTGTATCCTATACCAAAATGATAAATGGGGGCTTGTCAAAAGCCATTGTACTCAAATTGATTATACGCCCAAACATACAACTGACTGGTCATAGCTTGGTTTGGTTTTGTTTGCTTTGGTACTACATAAAAACCCCACAAATATACATACATATGAACATGATTAAATAATAATTATGAATGACACGGCTGGATTGCTTTATTTAGAGCCATTAATAAAGAAGCTCTGTTCTTCTTAGATGTCCAGGGGGGTGTTTCACAAAGACTAAGATCGACTGTAAGTTGGACTTACTATGGCAGGCCATTCATGCCATTGATTGCTCTCACCATTATGATCTTTAGATAATATTTTTTCCTTCAATAATGAATTATAATTAAAAAAGTAATTTCTGTAGATTTGTGACCATTATTTGTAAGTCCCTTGAGAGACCAATGCCAGTAAATGGTGAGAGCAAACAGTGGCATGACAACTTAAAGTCGATCTTAGTCTTTGTGAAACACTCCCCTTATCTTTTTGCTGGTGAAAACTTGCCAAGCGATTTTAGAATATATATATAAAATAGTGAAAATTAATACCAACACTATTTATTATTTATACGGTATTGTCTTATTTATCATGTTTATAGGGCTATATTGAATATCAAAGTAAGGGTATAATGAGGAAAAGAGATCTAAGGAGTGTTTGCCCTATCCGTTGAAGAGCGGTGGATACGTTAGGGGGGCAAGAGAGTAACTTGCTCGAGTTGGGATGAGTCGAGAGAAAAATATCTTATTGGTTAAATGACGTCGAAAGGGACATGAAGGATGTGGAAAAAGAAGGTCTTCAAAGTAGAAAGAGAGAGATCCAGAGAGAGGGGGGAGAGAGAGAGAGAAAGTGAGAGAGAGAGAGAGAGAGAGAGAGAGAGAGTAAGAGAGAAAGAGATACAGAGAGAGAGAGATACAAACAAAGAGAGAGAGAGAGAGTGAGAGAGATACAGAGAGTGAGAGAGATAAAGAGAGAGAGAGAGATAGAGAGAGAGAGAGAGAGAAGGGATAGATCATCAAGGGACCAAAACAAAAACAGAAAAAAGAAATATGGAAAGGTTGGGAAGGGAGAGAGAAATAAAGAGATATGAATAAGTAGAGGAAAAAGGATCGAGAAAGGGAGAGATTGAAAAGGTGGACACTTACAGATATTGCACATGTTTTTGCAGACAGGAAGCCTCTAAGCGAATTCGATGGGTTGGGTCACAACGGGAGCCAAGAACGGATGTGAACGGATGAGAACGGAACCGTCACCTCATTGCAACGTATACCAAAGGGAATACACTTGCTACGTGTCATCTTCAACAGTACCCTGGATTCAGTTCATATCACCAAGAATCCAGTTATTTTGAATGAATGAATGACTGATGATTGGTTGCTTTTATTCATATTTCATGCAAAATTAACAAAGCATTATACATTCTACAAAACATTTCTTTGAGCAATATGGAAGTAAATAATCCTTGATCATGCATAGTTGAAAGAATTTTCTGTAAATCATTAAATACGTATTCGAAAAGTGAATCTAAGCAAGGCTTGTAGGTTCACTTGATCAGAATTAGTGCACTGCAAATAACCTTACTATCAATGCGTCAAAAACCAATTTCATGTTCTTTAGTAGCCGTAGAAGAAAGGCCGTGCTTAGAGGGAGATTAAAAATATCTGAGGCAGAATTAAGAGAAGTGGAGGAAGCGACATTTGTTGGCATTACTATTGACAATTCACATATAAAATCCGTTAATGACTGTATACGGAGAAAGGTCGGTATCCTCTTTAAATTACGGCACTTTGTCCCTAAACATATATTGATACTGTTGTATAAAGCTCTGATAC
This sequence comes from Mesocentrotus franciscanus, assembly GCA_037976565.1. Classification (NCBI taxonomy): domain Eukaryota; kingdom Metazoa; phylum Echinodermata; class Echinoidea; order Camarodonta; family Strongylocentrotidae; genus Mesocentrotus; species Mesocentrotus franciscanus. Next base: position 2,136,080 of record CP137673.1, read on the forward strand.
AGCGACATATTACATTATGACATCGACGTTTGGGGAAGTACTTATAAATGATACTTGAATTGTATATTTTATACTCAAAAGATGGCTGTACGTGCTATTACTTTCAAGCCACATCGTTCTCATACTAATGCACTGTTTCATGACCTCAAATTGTTGAATGTTTTTAAATTGCATAAATTATCTATTTGTACTTTTGTGTTTGATTTGATAAATGAACGATTACCTCATTCCTTAAAACATTATTGTAGTATGATACAACATGAATATTCTACAAGACAAAAAACGGGTCGACAATTACGTCTTCCTTTATTTAAAACAGACCAAGGAAAGTTTTCTGTTTCGTTTGTTGGAAGTAACTTTTGGAATATGCTTCCTACTGATCTAAGAATTGAGAGATCAAGAACCTCTTTTCGTAAAAAACTTACAAAATTACTCTTGGGTGAAAACTACGAATTATAACCTTGTAATTATATAGATGTATATAGCAACCAGTCTCGTCTTTTTAAATTGTAATATTATACACAAATCTTATTTATAGGATTTGGAAACACATTGTGTATTTTTCAATAAACTTTATTTCAGGCTTTAGATAACGAGAGTCAGACTTGCCTAGCACATGTGCTATTTTTGACTCTATTTTACCATCGATCACCAACTCATTGTAAATAGTAATTTATTGTTTTACTCTTGAAACTAAAATTACTTATAACTATTTTTAAATATTTTTATAATGTACATGTATATCGCTGTAGAACATGTATTTATGTTATATTGACATTGTCATTGTACATATAATATCTTTTGTTTCAATGTTTCAATGGTGGTGAATACAATTCAATTCAATAAAAAAAATTTAAAAAAACTACTGACTGAATATACAGTAAAAACAGAATACACATACACTAGACTAGGACAAATAGAAAAAAACACAACATGTTACGGCTATAAGTGGAAGCAAAAGAAATAGAGGGGGGGGGGGGAAAAAAAAAATAGATAGGTAGATAGAAAGATAGATAGATCTATAGATTGGAAGAACACACATTACGAGTGGGCTTATATGTCTATATGTTTTAATGGATCGTCTGTTAGTAATATTCCGGTATTGTAACAATACATATTAACGTTTCTAGAGTAGGCTTTCTATATAATGCCCGTTGCACATGAAACATAATTTTCCTGACGCAAGACTGCGTCAGCAACTGGCGCAGTCTTAAATGCGGAGTCTAGTAAAAAGAACAGTGCATAAACATTTTTCTACCAGGAATATTCCTGAAACTTTAATGTAGGAGGTTTTGAACCTTTTTGAAACTAAAAGTCCTGCAACCTCTGAATGAAGTATTGATGGTAATGCAAATATGTATGTTAACAATTTCATTGTTAGCTGGAAATCTCCACCACATTCCTCTGTGCCATTACCCACACCCCTCTCTCTCTCTCTCTCTCTCTCTCTCCCTTCCTACTCCATGTAAATATACCCTTTAATAGTTTCTTATGAACTCAATGTCTCCGGGCTGCAAGCATACCAAACTATGCTTATAGGCTGTAGCCCTTCTGTATCATCACCTAGCTCTTAATGCCCGATTATGTTCTTGCTCATGCTATGCTATGCTGATGTGTAATGATATACTGTCTAATGTATATACGTTTCGTAAATACATTGTCAAACATTGTTATTATGAAAGATGATAGAGTAACCAATATTTCACCCATTACAACTATTTTGCTCAGTAGTGCTTTTATCACATCAAGACAAATTCGAAATACCAAGTGGTACACAAACACTACCAAGTCTACCCCGCTGTGAATTGATGACATGCAATCAATCATAAAACGGAAATATCATGTTGATGTTTCTATATAAAGAACAAGTTCTATGAAAGTTATAGGGGGTAAGGATTTTCAAGAAAAAGCTGAACTTGGTTAATAGAGTCAAAATATCTAGCGGCACGCCAAGAAATGATTGAGCAGTGTAAGGGTGCGGGGACACATCAAGATTCAAACCTGGTTAAGAACGGTCTGGTTCTCATTTACTTCTTCAATTTGCTAATTAAAGCAGGTCAAGTAAATTAATTTTGTTGTTACTCATGGGTAAATTCCTCGGAGAGGACTTAAAGCCGTCGGTCCCCTGGTTACTTACATGCATATAGTCATGCCGTAATAGCAGTCACTAAAACAAGCCATCAAACAGACTGGCAAATATCAGTGATAAATATTAGCACAATTACGATTGACTATCTTTAATTTCATGACCCATGTACAGCCTACCACTTTAACAGTTTTCAATTCCTTTTTTGAGGAAGGATGGAGGAACCTAGAGAGCCTGAGGTTTGTTTCGATACAGAACTGTCCATCTTTCATCAAGTACACACGTGGAGTCAAATAAACAAATCACAGTTTCGTACATCACGCGGGACTGAAGCCAATTCAAGTTCAAGATCTATTATCTCTTTCTTCTCTTCTGGGAGAATGAGACATTGATTTTCTAACCCCACCAGAAGAACTGGCCTACACATACACTACTACGCTCCAAGCAACGTTCTTTAAATGCGTTCACACGTTGGAATTGCGATTTAACATTTGATGTGGGTCCTAAACCCTGTTTACACCATGCGATATCACGTTATGTTTCTTAGTACGCCTTCTGCCCGATATATCACACACACAGTATGGACAGCAGCATGAGATAACATTCCGCTGTCCATACGATTTCATGTCTCTAGGCGCAGTAAAACAGACGGCGTCATATCTTACACCATTATGCGGACAAATCATAAGAAGAAACGGAGACAAATAAAACGTGAGAACGAATTCAAAGGAAACATTGAATTATCGGTAGGAATCAAACCTCTTCATGATATCTCATACTCTTGTATGAAGATATTACAGCTTCTCAGGAGAGCGTTTTGAATTATACAATCTAATCCTTCATTTCTCTTGGGATACCGAGAATTATCAGCAGAACTAAAATGTTAACCCTGATTAAAGTCAAGCTGAATGATAAAAAGTGCATTAGTCTTTTGTGATCCACTCTGATCTGCTCTAATCATGACATATATTAATGTAAATAAGGAAATTCATCTGATGAATACGGACCTTGACTTAGGGAAAAACAGGAAGCAATTAAAGTCATGACATTAGCAATCAGCCGTTAGCACAACTGTATCAACTTCGACTGAGTCTATAGTCAGGTCTCTCCGCTTACGATTCTGCCACAATATGATCCAGCGTTGGTACCCCTTGTTTGGACATTTTTACACCTTTTCAGTGCCTTGGGTAGATTCTGGCAGGGTTAGATATGTTATTTTACATGTAAATATATTAATGACACATATCAGTTTCCAAGTGCTTTGAGCTGAAACATGATCATAATATAATACCGAGTGGTATAATGATATCAAAATGAGAAGAAAAAAAGTATTAATTAAGAAAATAATTTACGCCTTATGTTGTACGTGCTTTCACGAAACGCATTGGATTGAGAGTAAAACGAATAAACCACTATACTACAACACCTACAATGATCACTACAATGATCACTACAATGATCATTCTATATCCGCAAACTACCCCTAATATGAGAGGCCCAGCCCCTGCAGGACGTGTATAACAAGTGGCAAAGTACATTCAAAATCTCTATACTTAACTATCAAAACCTACCGGAATAAGATAAATTGCCAAACAAAGACAGTTCTATTGCATGTCACCACCCCTCGCTATTATTATATTACATTCAGGAACTATTTTTAAGATTTATGGAAAATTGCCACAAAAGAAGAATGATATATAGTTGAAGAATAGAGACGAGCTGCTGGACGAAATATTTTCACTTGACCTGGACATGAAGCAACAATAAATTGTAGAAAAACAGATGGTAAATGGTGATTTGGTTTAATACCAACTGTCTAGATTATATGTAAGGGTATTAAGAATAATATATCACACATTTCTAAAAATAGTTTGTAAAAACACTGCGTTTTTTATATTAAAGGGAAAAATCACCTTTTAAAGGCTAATTCAATCTATAGTTAAGGTCACAGTAATATTTATTTTCCTCAGGTAATTTTTTAAAAACATTTTCATCAAAGAAATAAAAAGATAAATGTACAAAGGAAGTGCATTGAGTGCCACTTGATGTAGGCCAAATCGACTGGGCACTAACGAAATTTTGCTAGTATGCGTTGGCCTATATATTTGCAACGTTTGAATTAATGAGTTTCAACCTACGTCAATATCGAAATTCTTGAATTTATTGCTCCAGTTGAGTCAATTAGGTCCCCTGGCTATCAAGCATACAAATTACCTTTTAAAAATACTTTTAAGGATTGCAAATTAACGCCCATACCTATATACGCCCATTAATTTACTGGAGTGATTCTTATTTGGATGTCATTATTGTAACTCCTTTTTAAAACTTTCATTCATAATGACGCAATAATCATGAGAGGCTTAAATACCATGACCCTTAGTTTCACTATGCCAGAAATCAAATTTCGCTATGGTTCACAGATATCAACAATGTTGATGAAATTGAATACTGAATAAAAATATCACATAACTCACTTTAAGTCATACTGGATCACTTAATCATGCAATACTCCATACCATCGTTTTTATTTCCTCCTTACTCAGATTTTATGTATTTTCTATCAAATTGGCTTGGCAGATTCTAGACTACTTTTGTAACCTGAATCTTTCAGTGGAAAATGTTGGTGGACGTTGTGAACGGTATCTTCCGTCATAATGAGAACTATCACTAGAACTGAAAAGAGGTGGTCCCTGGGTACTGACACTGTGAAACACCCCAAACAAGAAACGAGTTTCCACTTGGTGCTGAAGTATTTAGTTAACTTGTTCAGTTTGGCGCCGTTGACGCGGTATTGGATGAGAGTGCTCGACGCATACTGTATACATGCCGTACGGAAAACCTAAACCTGCTTGACTATCGCGCAAGGTAGCCCAGTCGGTACGTTGACGCTCAGAGAGGAAGGAGTGCTCACATCATCTGCAGTCAACTAGTTACTACGAACAAGGGCCTACTCTTATGCTCTCTCCAATTTCCTTCTTTGATGGATCAAACACTAGTTGGAATAATAAAAGTATCCGCTCCTAATAATTTCTTTTCTCCAGATCGATTCATATCCTGAAATTCTGTCTATTCTTACGTCAGACGTTATTATCGGAAGAAACTGAATTTACAGATGTCTGCTTGCCCCCCGCACGATGAGGTGTTTGGTTCGTAGTTTGGACAGTTCTTGAGTCATTTTGGAATATATTTTTGCACCTCTACAATCGGGTTGAATTTGAGAAACTTCTTCTCTGCGCAGATCTTCTTTGAATCATTAAACTACGATTTTGTTTTCAGGAATTGATCAGGAGTCCAGCATCATGTCAGCGTAAGTTGATAACATACAGTTTCATTTTAAAAGCGTGTGAGAATATATAGGGAGAGAGGGGAGAGAGAATGAGAAAGAGAGAAAGAGAAAGAAAGAGAGAGAGAGAGAGAAGGAGAGTTACGGGAGGGCACATTATTTTAAAGTTTTACAATAATCATTCGACGTGTTTAACTGTTCCTCATGCATATATGATGATGAGTTTATAAGAACCGTGGGCATACCATTGTAATTGCCGTACTCCATTGTTTTTGTTTCTACTTAATGAATATTTTGTCTCTTATATTATGTTTCGACAAGAGGTAGCGACACCAACTGTTGTATTTCACTTTCACAATATTTCACATGACCCCCGGTAGCACTTTATTCCTAATAACTCGTCCGCATGGGGTGGATATAATGCCAGAAATGAGTGATAAATCTAAAGTCTGGGAGACCATATACCAACCTCGTGAGAGAGAGAGCGTTTGAGCAGGGTGTAGGGAACCCTTTATCAGTCTAAGGGGTGCTAAACTATTTAGAAGGGTGAATGAGGAGATTGAGAGTAATCCAATTGTGCATGGATGGGTTCAAGATCTGCCGTGGGTGTATACAAAAATGAGAATGATCCTATTTGTTTGGATTCAAATCAATACATTTTGAATTTGAATTCGGTGTATATAAGCAGATATGAATGATTTATCCTAAACAAGAGGGCATTATGAGGAGTAAATTGGTGCATATTTAATTCTTGAAGAAGAGAATGCAGACGCATGCGTAGATGGGCCACTGGGGCATACTCGTGAGAAGGGGTAGGCCTACCTGATCATGAGAGAGGGCACATCTCCTAGGAACACATTCACATAGAGTGGGAACATCTGCAAGCATTATCAGGGGTGTATTCGTGAAAAGAGGGGTATGTGAAGCCTCGAACAAATAATATATATGATTACCAGGAAAAATATATTTATGCTTGGTATAAATAGCGGAAATTATATTGGTAGCATGTCTAAATATTCTTGTGAAACCATCATAAGATTATATGAGCTCTCTCTGATATGTTTTTATGATGAGGAACAAATGATGAATGTCGCACAATGTGAACCCCTACCAGGATAATTTGGTCTCCTCTAAGAGTCAGTCACCTTACCCACGTCATAATGTCAAAGATAATATAGTGCAGGGGACAGAGACCATAGATTCTCAAAGTTGGAGGCAGCCCCTTTTCTCTGAACGGAAATACCGAATAGTTTCTTCGTATGGTCATAAAAGTCATCAGAACTTCAACTTTAGTGTAAACCGATAAGCATTACAGGGGATGACGAACAATCTTTACAGTCTTTCCACCCCAAAAGAAATGAGTGAAGCGTAATTTTCGTGAACTTAGGATACAATCATCAAGATTTTCAAACAATAAGTTTCTGAATCTTTTGATGTGATAAACATCCTTCAAGCAACATTTGGAATCCCGGTTTGATGCCACACTCGTGGGTATCTATTGTTATGATTCTATGTAGTTGTATCGAGGAACATTCATAGGGCATCGCATGTACCTCTTTGAGGTTTCCTCTACGATCGATTTTGAATTGTTTATTCACTCAAAACAAACGTCATTTTTCAGATCGAGAAGACCTTGGGTGCTTTCACCAACCTTACAAGATAAACACTCGCATCATGCCCATTGTTCAACCTATCACCATAGCACCATACATAGAACCAATCATTTTGAATGATACCCTCTGTCATCATGTACTTATACTGTTTTCACACTGGCAAAATTTTGCTTAACCCCGTACTATAGGTGGGGCTAAAGGGGGGTCTTAGCCCCACCTATAGTCCGGGGTTAAGCTTATTCCACTTTCTTTTCACACTGGCAAAATGTTGCTTAACCCCGTACTATAGGTGGGGTTAAAGGGGGTTTAGCCCCACCTATAGTCCGGGGTTAAGCTTATTCCACTTTCTTTTCACACTGGCAAAATTTGCTTAACCCCGGACTATAGGTGGGGTTAAAGGGGTCTTAGCCCTACCTATAGTCCGGGGTTAAGCTTATTCCACTTTCTGTTCAGACACGTTTTTACCAAAGTGGGCTAGCCCCACCTATAGTACGGGGTTAGCTGGCCCTGCAAAATAGCAAGGCTAACCCTGCAATTGTGGTGCTAACTCCGCAATTGCGGTGCCAAGCAAAATGAATGAGAACAGAAACGAAAAATAGTCCGGGACTACGCAGTGGAGCGAATTAATGAATATTCACGCTATGGCTAGTACGGGGCTAACGAATTGCAGTGAGAAAAGCCAAAAAAGTTAGTACGGTGTTAAGGATAGTACGGGGCTAAGCAAAGTACGGGGTTAAGCAAAACAAGTGTGAAAAGAGTATGCTTTTCACACTGGCAAAATTTTGCTTAACCCCGTACTATAGGTGGGGTTAAAGGGGGGTCTTAGCCCCACCTATAGTCCGGGGTTAAGCCTATTCCACTTTCTGTTCAGACTTGCATTTACCAAAGTGGGCTAGCCCCACCTATAGTACGGGTTAGCTGGCCCTGCAAAATAGCAGGGCTAACCCCGCAATTGTGGTGCTAACTCCGCAATTGCGGTGCCAAGCAAATGAATGAGAACAGAAACGAAAAATAGTCCGGTACTACGCAATGGAGCGAATTAATTGATATTCACGCTATATAGCTAGTACGGGGTTAACGAATTGCTAACGAATTGCAGTGAGAACAGCATGAATTTTCTTATTCCGGGATAGGCGCTTAGTACAGGACTAAATAAGCGTGTGTGAAAAGCCAAAAAAGTTAGTCCGGGGTTAAGGATAGTACGGGGCTAAGCAAAGTACGGGGTTAAGCAAAACAAGTGTGAAAAGAGTATAACGTGGAGTAAAAAAGCACCACTTAGAAGGTCTTGGAGGGGGTGGTGGCTCAAAACTTAGAAAGGCCGATGAAGTGCCCATGGGCAAGGATTTATTTATCAATAGACTGGTGCCTTTGATAGAAGAAACATCATAAGACTGAAAAATCCAGTTGCTCATCCTCAAACGTAGACTTGTAAACAACAACAACAACAACAACAAGAAAGACGACAACAACAACAATTATACCTCACTTTTCACACGGGTACTCATGCTAGCAGGAATAAGGGAATTTGACAAGTATTCTTCAACGCTTCGAATATTGATTTGCCTTGAAACTCTTTCAATATGCTTTCCTCACTTCAGATAAAATAGATTTGTACACAATAGTAGTAGACAGTTGAAAGGCTCAGTGCTTCAAGTCGTAATTGTTAAGCCTCTTGTCTGAGATACTGTCGACCTTGAATGCAATCAAGTTCAAGAGAGAGGACAGAGAAGGTTAATAGGTTTACTTACATGCAGATGGCTTCTTTAATCTAGGTCAGGATACAACAGTGTTTTGTTTGGTCATGTTGACTGTATTTCTTTTTATTGTTGTTGATGGTTGGCTGGTAAAACACTTCTCGACGAATTCTCTTGAATTATGGGTCAGAGTGTTCAAGCTTCAAGGAAAGTGACCTGCTTATAATTCTGTATTTATCATTGGAAAATATGCACTTTTCAGCGCACCGTTGGTTTTGTTATCAGGTGCATCATAGTAAAATGTGATGAATCTCTCTGAATTTGTATGCTTTTATTCTTCTCTCATTTATTCGATTGCATGCCATACTATACTTACAAGCTTCTAACTCATTTTTTTTTAGAATTTGAAAAGTTCCACAGACCACGTAGTCCTCAAGTGTAGGCGTCCCACAGTACAGATTCACAGTAACCCCTGAGGTCCAGGAATGAAGTCAAAAATAAATATCCAATTAACATGATCTCAAAGATACCTATTAAAGGTACTATGTCCAATTTGCAGGCCAAAAAAATGAAAAGGTTAAATTCCAACGGCATTTGAAAGACAATACTAATTTAGAACTTCCCTAAAAAAAGGGGGGCTTGAAAATGTCTTTAAGTGGGAAAATAACGACTATTAGTTGTCGAATCGACTTAGGAGCTATAGAGCCAGTAAGTAATAGTCTGATTTTCAGACCATTGTACCGAATGGTCGTACGTTTTATGCTGCGCAAAGATTCAATCAGTTTAATTTTGGCCATTACAAGAAGTGGGTTATTGATGTAGACAAATGCTCATGTACCCTTTACAGCTCATTTTATGTATGTTATTACCAAAGATGAAAAAAGCCAGTCAGTCACTCAATAGTGTCTGACAGTGAAGTCTAGCAAGTAAACGGGTTCCTTGCATAATTTGAATATTAGGACACTGCTAACGTTTAAATTTCACAGATAGGACATACATGACATATTCATAATTCCTGCAAAGTTCTACAGAATTTGATGTTGGCTGCAAAAGGGACATAGTATCTTTAAGCATGTACCATAAATCCATGCACACCAAATTCTAAAACGACAGTCTAAAACTTTGCGTAACTTCACGAGATAGTATTTACAGCTTTCCTATTTCTAGTTTGTCGGAAAGTTCATAAGAGCTGTCGGTTCTGAACATTTATTCATTTTAGGGGGCTTTTTGGCAAATTGGTGTGTTGAATTTTAAGATTTTAAAACCTATCGGCGTCTGTGAAATATGAGACCACCTTTGGATTCCTTGATTGTACTTCTTCTTCTACGCCAGGGACAATCTAGACCCCAAGGAAGAACAGTCAAAATCTTTTTGTCAGCTGAACGGGCTATCTTGATTTCATAATGTACTATTCGATTTCGTATTATTTTTATATTGTTATTTGGAAAATAAATACCATATCATACCATCTTTTCGGATAATTTGATATCCTCCCTTATTGAAATGATGAAATGGAAGATTTGAGGTTCAATGGATAAGTGACCGGACTGTAGATCACAGGGTACGGGGTTTGATTCCCTGCCAACACATTAACGTCCTTTTGAAGCGCATAGAGACGTTATATAGCCCTATACAAGGCCGGGATACTATTCGTATCAAGCTATCTCATAAAGTACTGTAAAGTTCATTGTTAAGACCTGTTAGATGGTTGATACAAAATTAATAGATAAAGAATAAATGTGAAATGAACACGTGTGATTTTAAGTTGTGTCATATAAAGAATATAAATCACCGAAATTGAAGACGGCAATTTTGATTACATTTTAAAAAGATTGGCCAATCGATACAAATTTACGTACGTTTATAGCTACAAGTATAGAGAGTTAATATTGGTATTGCTAATTCCATTGATTTTTATTTTAAATTGAGTGATGTAGGGGCCGAAGCATACTTCCTTTTCATCATTAAGGCATTTGATTTGCGTGGCTGGGAGGATGCCCTGTTCAATGTCCCATATAATAGTAGTTTCCCTTTTCTAACGGGATTGTACGTTTTCTCTCATGAGGTGCATGTAACTTTGAAGGAGTCGAAGCTCGAATTTTTGCATTTTACGAAGAAACTTCTGAGAATCTAGTCAAATGGCAATTGCTGATTTATAATGGAATTTTACTAATTTTCACAGATTCTTACTCTCTCGTTTGTTGGGTGGGGGGTCTTACTGGGGTTGAAACGTTTTTTTTTGGGGGTAACATATATATATCCCTCCCCCTTAAGTACTTTAATGTATATATGCATGATAGGGTAAATTCCGCCTATTATGATAATCGGATAATCTATTGTAACTTATGAATGAACTTAATATAAACTCATTACACAATAATACTTGTGTATCGATTGAGAAACCATAATGCTGTAGCAGGGCCTAGTCTTTTAAAGAGTTGCGATTGATCCAAATCAATCACAAGTCCTCCAATCAATCGCACCTTTGCAGTCTCCTATCTCTTATGTACATAGTTGCGATTGATATCAACTCCTTATAAGACGGGGCCCAGATGTCATATAATAAATATTGGATGATAACCGTAATAATATGATACTTTGTATTAAGCGCAGTAGAGTATATTTAAATAGTAGCTGCGCCATATATAAATGGACCTATCATACAGTACGTGAATGACAGGGAATTTTCTCATACCATGTCATGAGGTCAGAGAACCTACTTATTTATCGCAATCGATTTCTTTAAAACGTGTTTTTCAATTTTTCCATTTCCGCGAGAAATGCTGGAAACCTGGTGAGTACGTGGTATAGGGGTGCAAGGGGAGATAGAGCACGTTCCAACTCCATTAACTTAACAACGTCACAATGGGAGCTCGGATCACGTGGTATAGCTTTCTCCGAATAAAAATGTGACTTTCACGTTGAAATATTCCCAGGATCCTTTTTTGCCCTGTCAATTAAGCGAACCTGGGAAAGTAAACGATGAACTTTCACGTAGAATGAAAGATAAGTAGCGTAGAAAGTGGCCTAATTGGGTGATGGTTTCTGGTTGGAAGACGCAATTCTTCTTATGGTTTGATACGTATTGATATGATCTAAATTCTTGGAAATACCAGGAATAACGTTTAGATGGAGATGCAATCACATGTCGGTTTAAACCTCTTCATAATGGGCGTAATGTTTTAAATTTGTATAAAGAGAAAAATTTCTGTCTACGAAATCCACCGAGAATTTTGCTTTGAGACTTTGAAAAGGCAATTTCTGTTGGAAAAAAATGTACCAGACTACGTATATTTTATTATCCAATCATTGTTGCTTTTTAAACTTTGTAAATTGTTTAAAACATTTACTTAAGAGGTTCATCTATGAGAGTTAATATTTCTCTGCTACAAAATTTCGTCGATCATTCTTGTACGATTTTGTCTTCTTCTTGGTGTGTAGGCCTACATGTACAGTCACGCGACCAAGTCTTACCCCCTGGAAGAAAACGATATTCCACGAAATGACTGTAAATAAATGAAGCGCATGAAAATGCTCTTAATTTTAATTTAGTTATTATCATTTTCTGATTTAAAAAAAATCTAGAATGGCACCTCGATGATATTTAAGAGTGCTATTTAACTTTTGAAATATTATTTTTAATCCAGAAGATTTCAGGGGTGCTTTCGAGTACATTCCAAGACGAAGTATAAGAAGCTATCAACATTATTTGTCAGCTATATCATATATTGTAAGTAGAATTATTGAAAGGATGATAGTGTTAAGAAAGATCTTATCCGAACTTATTTTAAGAACCATCCGCAATACCCACCGGGTAAATTTAAAGGGAGGAAACGTCAGCTGAAGAACTCTATACGCGACGCCACGAGGCGACACGAGGCCCTGGTAGACACGCAGAGGTAACTTGATCTGATGGAGGTACACCCTGGCGACCAGGGTGCTAGCAATGTTTGTACATCATGGATGGGTGAAAATGTTGGAGAAGAGATTCTTGAAGTGATCAAAGATCTCATTCCAACTGTTCGAATTGTTACCTTTTCCATATCTGGGCATTGATAAATTTTCTGTGTAGATTTCCCTTTTTCGCTCATTTCCTCAAAAATAGTGGAACATAATTGTGATTTCAAGTTATTTTTCATTCCATTTTAAATCCTCTCCACATTCACATCATTTTCCCCGACTTCGTTTAGTTCGTCTTCCGTTTTCTGTGGTCAGCAGCAGTCAAACGCTTGATGTATGTGATGCTCAGCGATGAGGGTAGGCATGGTAGGGAGTGGGAATATAGAGTGGGGATTAGGCATTACATAGACACGTACGTGAGGGCACATTATGAAGAATAGAGTGCGACATTTTGAGAATAAAGAGCATAGTGCTTGGATTCTAAACAACACTTTGTTTTGGGACAATTAGAGCAAGTTGAGACGGACAAAAGAATGGTTGCTAAGTCCCATAGTACGCCTCACTTTCATGAACTCAAGCTTGCTTGTTAGCTAGTGCCTGCTGGAAAACTTTCAAAACAAACCTGATTTTCTTTCTGTGTAATTGCCCTCCAACCTTGCACTTGTTTTGATTCTCCTCGTACTCCACTGACTTTCCTCACGGCGATCCGGACTAACACATGCACACCTGTAAGTATCCCCAAAGTCAAGGGAACATTGTCAGCCATGTTTTGTCTCGTGCTGAACCCATGCATGAATGATGAAGTGCCCCTAGGAGAGATGGTCTTGAGGGGTTGTTCCATCGGATGTGGGATGATAGAAACACCTTGGCTAATCGTCTGTAATTAATCCGGTGTACTCTGGGGTAATAAGGACGTGCTATCTCGGACCATGGACGGGACTGTACAGTTTGGTTGAGTTCTTCTTCTCCTTCTTCTTCTTCTTCTTCTTCTTCTTCTTCTTCTTCTTCCCCTTCTTCTTCTTCTTCTTCTTCTTCTTCTTCCCTTCTTCTTCTTCTTCTTCTTCTTCTTCTTCTTCCTTCTTCTTCTTCTTCTTCTTCTTCTCCTTCTTCTTCTTTTTCTTCTTCTTTCTTCTTCTTCTTCTTCTTCTTCTTCTTTCTTCTTCTTCTTCTTCTTCTTCTTCTTCTTCTTCTTCTTCTTCTCCTTCTTCTTCTTCTTTTTCTCCTTCTTCTTCTTCTTCTTCATAGTCTGGAGATACATAACAATTAAGATAAGCCCATTTATATTGCGTATAGCCTTACAGAATGAATAAATCAAGGAAGGTACACAGATATTGGCATATAATATTATTATTATTGTGATTGAAATGAAGAAATGAATGAATGAACTAAATGTGATTACTACACCAAATTATGATATTATCTATTCAATCAAATCCAAAAGATAGTGCCCTTTCCTTGATGTTACAAGGCGCTGTACATAGTAAAGATTAATATATGAACACATAAGAACGAAAGAAAGACCGAGGGATACCAATGAGATAAGGTGGTAGAATGACGACATCTCATAAAAGTGTTCAAATTAATTTTTAAAAAATGTTTATTTAATTTGAGTGATATTTTCGTGACATCTACAAAGTACTCAAATGATATGCACTCTCAAGTACTGAAATAATGCGTATACAGAGTAACATAAATACAATTCAAGAACACAATAGTACAGGAAGAATGCTCAACCCCCTTTAAGCTCGAGTATGTGCCGGGTACGCCTGGCTAAACAAGCAATGTACATTGGTAAAGACAATCGGTAAAGATAATCATCCTTTAATGTCATCCTTTTGTAATTAAGAGGTGTGTATAGGGTGTCGAAGATATCTGTGTAGCCTTGACATTGAAACCTGTTACATTAAGGGTAATTGAATTCTCACCTCATTGATAAGTTAGTGTGAGTAATTTGAGTTTAGCGGTGTGATCAATTGACTACTTTGCTCCTTAACACGACACCGTTTTGAAACAATCAAGACACGAAAAAATTAAAAGGCTTTTTTGATGAGCTTTCCATCTTCACTTTGGCGACAATGGTGTTTCTTTTTTTCTTCATCGCTACATTTTGCCTCTAAGAAGTCACGTATATAATCTACCTGAAAAGAATGTACATGAAAAGAAACCACTTTAAGAATGCAAATGTATATGGATCAATTTGAATTCGAAGTCTACAAAATTTGCCACTTGAAAGATTTTAATGCTTACTCCTTTTCAAGATTGAGGTTATTTGTCCATAATTTGAGGACATAGACGCCAGAGACCTTTTGGTAATAATTTACAATTGTTTTCTGCTCGTATATTTGATATAATTCAGAGCTCTGAGTCAAAGGAATTTAACCAGGTACTATAATATTATGGGCAATGCTCTTGAATGGGTAAGAAACAGAAATGAGATGAAGACAGAGACTGGGTTGCCGACAGGCTCCACATAGTTAGCAGCGTGGTGGTAGAGTGGATACTCCTGTGATGCTCATAGAGTACCGAAGCTGTGACGTCATAAAAATCTATTTTGGGAATTTCTCATTTTTTTCTTCATTTTCCGAAAGAGCATCAAAAATAATGTCCAAATGTCGAAAACCAATTGAATAGGTTAAGTATTGGCTGAGATATGACCATCTGAATAAAAAGATTGCCTATGGGAACTCAGTGTTATATTGCTCTGGCTCCTAATGCTATGAACCAGAGCAATATAACACTGAGTTCCCATAGGCAATCTTTTTATTCAGATGGTCATATCTCAGCCAATACTTAACCTATTCAATTGGTTTTCGACATTTGGACATTATTTTTGGTGGTCTTTCGGAAAATGAAGAAAAAATTGAAAAATTCCAAAAATAGATTTTTGATGACGTCACACTTCACCACTCTATACTAGTCTCTTCCAGTTCCACAGTACAATCAACCTTGTGGAATGCGATGTCTTCCCCCTCTCATCCTCGCGTTATCCCTTCCTATGCAAATATTGGTCGTGTGCTTGTTGTGGCATTTGTAGATGTCGTGAGAGAGAGCTTGCACAGATCTTGGTGTTAAGAGACGAGGCCAAAGAATAGATGGGTAGCGAAGAAGGGCGATGGAGTCCGCAAGAAACCCCCCTATTAAATAAGAAAAGGTTTGAAGTTCAATCCATTGTGCATGCTGTGTGAATGCCAGTAATTTGTTAATAGTTCTCGCCGATATCTATTTATAATTGTGAAATTATGATATGATTCATTCGGGTCTAGAGTATTCAAAAAATATTCGGAAGTTCCGTAGACACTGGTAGAAGGAAGAATACCCTAAAAATCCTTGGACATGTTGAATATAAGATACCGAAATGGCATGTGTATTTAACAGCGGCCGCCTGGGACGTAAAGTCGTTGATGACTGAGTGCCGAACGGATTTGATTTTTTTTTCTTCATCCAAGATGATATCACAGGAAATCACATATGATTAGGAAGAACATGCATGGTTAACATGACTGTCATCGAAGAGAAACATGGCAAAATCAATGTTACTTTGATGTTGTGAGCATCTGCGTGTAAACTTATTTCTTTCATTACGTGCATGAGCTAACTCGCCAGTTCTTTCACCAGTCACATACATAATAAGTTATACATAAGAGAGATGTTGACTCGGATGTAAAGAATATCCATTCATTCATCTAAAGCCATAAAAGATTCGAAAATTTATTGTAGGCCGACATCAATCGTTCTCAAATACTTGTCTGAATGCCTAAACAAACGGTTTTATTTGAAACTTAATGTTAACAATGGTATTTGTAAGTCATGATCTTTCATTTGAGTTCCTAAATACCTTACTTGTGACTCCTCGAAAATACGAGCGTTTGAGAGGCAACACCTCTAGCTGTGATCAAACTCTACTTCCCGACCCCCCTCCCAAAAGTAGATATTAAAATATATTAGTATTTTACCTCGTGGATTCTCCCAGCTTTGTGTATTACTCCTTAGTTTAAATGGTCTCTCAGTAGTATACCCAGACGTTGGGTGTCCGGACAGGTTGTGTATATCCGGACAGTCTAAGATTTATGTTGGACAATATTATAAAGGACAAATATTGATGATGGTTGTTGCTATTTCATGAATATTTTTCGTTAAATTTGAAGGCAAACGAGATGACGTTATGTTTGTTAAGTGTCCGGACACCCAACCCCATCGTAGTGACAAGATGAATTATACTTGATAGATACAGTTTATATCTTCTCAGAACTTTATTGATCAATCTCTAAGACTCTCCAGATTTATCAATAAAGTTCTGAGAAGATAGAAACGTTATCCTCAAGAATAAACCATGTTGTCACAATCATGAAACGAAAAGAGCTAAATAAAAAATGTATTCCAACTTCATTGACAACAATATATTACGAACACCAAACATATCTTACCATCCCAGTAAGAACCAATACGGATGTCCCTCAGCCACCAGGGTCACACGCAGTGTAGGTGTATAGATGTAGACCAGTGAAGATCGAGAGGCTCGGTGTTTTTCTTTCTGTCTTTCTGTCCTCACCTTGTCCTTGTTCTATTGTCTTCACGTCGAGGATGGGGAAGTATATTTGAACAAGACTCCCAAAATAGAGCTCTCGATGACAGACACTCTTGCAGCTGAATGTGTCTATCTAACGGCACGTCCATACAGCAGTGGTTTATCTTGATTCTCGTAAGCATTATTTGAATTAATTGCTTAGTGTTTTTTTTCTTCAAAAACGTGTATCCACGCTCTGATTTTGTTTAGGGCATATCACTTTATAAAATAGTGACCCCAAAGACGCGCTTTTTGATTTTTTTTTGGAAGAAAAGGGAAAATAGATGTAGGAACAGTTAGAAAGGAGAGAGAGAGAGAGAGAGAGCGAGAGAGAGGGGGAGAAGGTGGGGGGTGCTCACCAGAGTCATATACGCCATTGGCGGATTGGGGAGGCGGCAAAAAAGAAACAAAATTAAAGTAGACCCTTTTATATTTGCTTATTAGAGAATTTTTCACTAAAAGTTGACCTCTTTGAAAATTTGACAACTTTTCTGTATATTTTCCATTTTTGGCTTGGCATGTGAGTTTTGATTTATTCTGTAGTTTGAAAAAAGAAAAGAAAGCCTTTTCGGACTCCCCCGGCCAGAACACACTAAATCCGCCAACGTGCATGCCCACATACAGAGAACGAAAATAGACACCTATTACGTTTCTAACGCGAATATACAGTAATCATGTAGGATTGGTTAGCCATTTATTTTTGCATAGTAATGTGATTAAGGAAAAACAAAGGGAAGAAGAATCATAAGGGCCCATTATACAATATAATGTCTGTATTTGTTTCTATTTTTTTCTTCAAAGTTCAAGCCAGATTCAATATTTGCCCATTCAACTGAAAATTGCCTTTAACTTGAATGGGAGGTTTAAATGTTAGTCGATTTATAGTTGAAGATTTCAAAGAACCACGGTAACCAATATATCATTATAGACAATGGGCAGTCTCAGTGAAAATACACCGGGTAAAGATGGGTGAGAAAATTGAATTTCATGCTTGAAATAGAGTTCACATGAGACATATGTGACATTTGTGTCAATGGCAATCCCACACGTTTGCCCTCAGGACATGCATCTGGGTATCCGTCACCTTTAAAATATATATATCATTTTCGTTTTGCATAATTTGTGTTGAATAATGAGGAATAAAGGTAAAAGTTACTACTTTCGTTGAGAGAAAATGTGCAGTTCGCCTGGTTGTATGTGGAAAAGAACATTAAATTGATGAAACGTTTTTTTCGAATTATGGAGGAAATTTGTATTTGTGATCAAAGAACAAAATGTAATGTTTTTT
Organism: Mesocentrotus franciscanus; assembly: GCA_037976565.1. Classification (NCBI taxonomy): domain Eukaryota; kingdom Metazoa; phylum Echinodermata; class Echinoidea; order Camarodonta; family Strongylocentrotidae; genus Mesocentrotus; species Mesocentrotus franciscanus. The sequence goes on from CP137673.1 coordinate 2,154,508, forward strand.
ATTTCATTAACGAAAAAAAAATCCTACTGGATTTTAATTAATTGATTTTTTATAAAAAAATAATAATTGTGTACCTATATTCACTTACACAAAATGACACAGAAACTGAATGGCTCTTGTGCAGTATTATATATGCAAACATGCCATGTCATCTCGATGTATTGTATTGATTTAAATCCTGTGGAGTTTTTCTTAAATTTTCCATAGTTCCATTAGGTCAGAATAGCAAGACTTAGGTATACCACACAAACATGTTTATTCCAAGATATCAATTAATGAGGTATAACAAAAAGCTGTAATTATCCTAAAGTATAATGAAGTAATGAGTTTTAATCTTACTGAAGAAAAAAAACTCCGCAATGTCTAGTAACTCCAAAATCATTTGTAACCCACTTCTTTCCACCCTTCTCAACTGTCTCAACCCTCTTCTCCATATCTTCTTTCTTGTTTCTACCAGTCTAACCTTAATTCCTCCTCTTTCTATATTTTGACAATTTCTCTTTTCCTCTTCTTTCTTACTCTCATTTTCCCATAATTATCGCTTTTTGTAAATCTGTCGATCTCTTTCTTTATGTTTTTCTTTCTGTTCGTCTCTTGTGAATATTTCCGCCTCAATTTCTCCTTTCCCTCCTTTTTCTCTTATACCTAATTACATTAATCATCTCTTACCCCTTTTAGATTCAGTAATTGCTGCTAGGGGAAACCATTCTTTGTATTGCCTTTTCTTAACTCTCTAGCAATTACACGTCTAATTCTCTTGATTTACGTCTTGAAAGATTTGCCGCTTTTGTTGGATAATTATTACACATCTCGAAAACTGACTAACAAATAAAATGTGAAATGAAATATCTAGACTGCATTTGTTCCTTTGTTTTGTCGTCTTCGTCTAGTTTTTCTTTCTCTGAAACGATGTGTGATTCAGGCAGAGGAGAAATGAGAATATAAAAACAATAATGCACGGATACTAAACGGCAAATTTGAATTGCAATGAACGGTGGCGCCTAGATGAAATCATTGAAAATGACTCAAGTCAAAGCGCGTGTTATTATACATGTACACTTTAGTTTGGAATGGTGAAAATGAACGGATTACAATTTATCGTGGATAACCGTACAGTGATTGTAAAGAAAAGCAGAATAATGAAAATCTCTATGAATTCATATGCAGCTCTACACAATTGAATAAATTTGATTTTATTCGTTTCCTTATTTAATATCCTAATCCTTCGCATTTCACTTTTGGCATTTATTTTTCTATCATACATAATGCAATGACTAGCACTTGATCTAATCTACGAGATACTATGAGAAGAAAACAAAAAGAAAAAAGTAAAAAAAGATAAAAACAAATGAGAAAAGAAAATGAACAGAATATATGGGGCAAATCCAATCAATGTTATGTGGGTTTCTTAACTGAGACACTACCGGTTTTTGATAAGACCATTAACATCGTTGTGACGTCATCAGATGGCAGCCATATTAATCAATGTGTCAATGCGTAAAGAGTATTATGTGTAAAACAACCTGCCGTCCCTGGAATGCCATTACAAATTAGAATTCAGGACCTCACGTTCGAGGCCCTGATGATAATCCAATACCATGCCTTTAATCAAAGAGGTTCCACATCGAGAATACTCATTAATGGGACTACACTACGAGTCATCACAACTCTGAAATAGTACCTGGATCTTTAAGAAAGCCTGTGAAAGGATGTGGAGATTTGTATACTAACCTTCAAAGTTCGGCCCCCAAAATATCGCAAGGTGTTGCAGTATTTCACTGGAAACTCCAGGCAATCGCGGGGTAACTGTAATAATGAACCTTTCGCAGCAGAAACTGTCCTTAGTAAGAAATTGAAATAGTAGATAAGGGGCATATAGTGTAATCATGGTGATGATATATAAAACCTTTTATTCTCTTCGTAGCGGCAATTACAAGGGCGCATTTAACCACAATGACGTGATGAGAAGCAATTGTCTTGCTTTAGGACGTTATTGCCTTGCCGAGGTTCGAACCCACAACCTCTGCGTTCCCATTCAAAATATGTTTCAACAACTCTACGATGCCATCAGCTTTCTTAAAGAACGAAACTCATATGAAGTGGTCTAAGTAAGAGACTGTTGACTTAAAAAAACAAGATCGGTGCATGTTGGATGAGAGCAATAGGGACTTTTAGATTTGCACGTCGACGTGGTGGACTGCAACGTGTGCCATTCTTTCAAGGCACTGGCCCGTGCCCGGCAGTGCCTTAAAGGACGTCACATTACCTTAAAAGGATGTCACCGTGGCAGTCCACGTTCTCGTCGTGTAAAATCTAAAAGTCCCTATTAACATTCATTAAACAGGGATGACGACAAAGTGAGGAAATAAAAAACATTTTTCTTCTGATTGAGAGTGCGTCTTCTCAGCACCCCCTCTGTCGTGATGCCCGAAGATTCGCACGCGATGAGAAATAAATCTATTCAACGTGATCATTATCGTTTTCTAGGGCAGATTATATCAACCATGTTCGTTGCCATGGTGACACATGGTATTTACAGCGCGTCACCACAATTCTCTTCCTCCTTTCTATCTGAGTATAAATCTTGTTATGGTATCTTACGCTCGTGACATTGGTATCAATCTTTCATGATTGATGTGTTATTTCCTGATATTGTAGCACTTAACATTGACCAAGGCTCTACGGGGAGTGAAGATTGCACAAGTCTACGACTCGTAGAATAATGGGTTTGTATTAGGATCGGTACTAGCTGGCTATGCTCGATTCGGCGGAAAGTATACGTTTAATGTGCGCCATTGCCAGGATTGCGTAGGATTTTGTTTTCTTTTGTCTTGTTTTTATTTTCTCAATTTCCAATTTACATCCAGAATTGTAACTGTATAAATCTTTCTGCTAACCACATTGAGATAAACAAATTCATCAGAAAAAGGTTTAATGACTTGTGTGCCATTTTGATTTTTTACACAATGTGTATATAAACATGAAAAATGTAACATATTCTATTATCATAATGTATATTGTCTATCAGATTATATTCTTTATGTCTGGGGACCGACCTTTAACGTCACCATCGGAAAGACGTGACTCAGGCTCGAACCGGTGTCTATTAGTTTCAAACCTTAGAGTCGGCGCGAGTCGGTTTGTAGGCGAAGACAGAGAGCTGCGCCTACCTTGGACCAGCTTACATCTCCCGATTCAACACTGAATGCTTCTTACATATATTGTTTTCTATCTCTTGCAAGATGGTAATGATACTCCATCAAGGTATCACGGTACCCCCTCATGGTTGTGTCTGAGCAGACACCAATCAATACCCTGATCATCATAGCAGGAGGACAGTGTTTGGGGTTAACCATCATGCCCTTAACAAATACCCTCCGCAGTGTAATTCTCTTTAAACCATTTCCCATTTGACAAAAAGTCCATAATGTTTTCTCAATTTGCCCCCGGGGTAGTATTTAATGCGGAAATGGATACCTTTTCAAATCGAAATTGACGAGCAAAGCTCACGAACATGCAGCGATTTACTTTTTTCTTTATCGTCGTTTCTTTTATAAACATTGAAACGAATTCTTTCAAAACATTCACTCAAAAAATGTACCGTTTAACATTGCTTTTGTTATGACAAAGTAGCAATCCAAAGTGCTTAGGGCATCGAAATAACAAAGAAAAAAGCACCAGGTGAAGTATTTCTCTCGAAAAATGAAATCTTGAGGCCATTTTGGCAGTTTTCTCGATTGCGTTTACGAAAACAAAGAAGCACAAAGGAGGCAATTTTCGCTTATAACAATACTCTCATGGATTATGATTATCGTTTAGCCTTTTTCATTTCATTTCATTTTTTAAAGTTAATCACGATAATTCGCTTCAGCCTAAACGGTTGTTCTGTCAGAGAGTCTGTGTAATTTAATTTAAATTAAATTAAATTACACATTTCCAAGCGTTATGATATAAATCTTCAAACATACAATTCATACGCTTTGATTTATAACTAAAATAAATTTAGATAGCTGTGAAAGAAACTTTCTTAAGATGGCAAAATTTTGTTCTTTGTTGGGTATATGCTATATCGAATGAATTAAAAGACCATCAAATAAATAAAAAACTTTGTACTTTCGAATTCATATTTAGTGGTGCTGAATTCCGTGACGTAATAGTTGTTATTTGACTGACTTTGAAGCCCGTGGTGGTGGTTTTTCCTGAATATTTCATGGGGGGTGTGGAAGTGGGTGCTCACCATACAATCTCCGAAACTTTGACATAAATCTCTCGTTTTTATAGCTCGTCAGAAATTTGGAGATATCTAACGGTTCAGAATAATATGAGATCCTTTTGTCTGTTTTTTTCCTTTTTATTGTTGATTGTCAGATAATCAGCCAGAATTTTGCTACCCGATGTGATAACCTTTCTCATAGCTAAAAAATTATGAGGCCTGTGCCCCCTCCACCTGCCCCCACAAAAAAACATCTTCTGGTGCCACTGTAGATTCACAGAACCATAGAAAGTCGAAAAACCCGATCAGAGCAGTTTTAGTTTTTGTTGTTGTTGTTGTATTTTCACAATAATAACCGTCAGAGTCTACGGCAAAGAAAGGGAAATCCCGCAAGCAATTTCCCTGCAGCAATTTATAAAGCAAACTCTATTTATATATATTACAAGGTTCTTCATGATTGTGATCAGTCTTGTCCCAGATATATCGCAACTGGGAGTTTAATCATTTTTGCATACTTAAGTGCCGTTAAATCGAATCGCTTTCATCTTCCAGGATTACATCGCCGCCAACAGAGAATGGCCCCAGGGGAAATTTTGTAATGGCACAATTATTAGTTGAAATTGCTCAGTTTTCTGCACGAATGTCACAGTCTTAAAGGATGATAAAGCCATGTTTCATCATCTGTCTTAAAATAGAAATACTCACTCGTCCTTATTCTATTTACAATGTAGTAATATTCATTTGGTATTCAACCATGCCCAAACGATTTCTATTTCCAGAGTAGTTTGTAGTATTCTTTGATAGAATTTGATTTTTTCATTCTCTAAAAAAAAAAAATTATAATCGTTTTAACCTAATTTGTTACTCACACATTGATATTATTTTGTTTACATTTTCAACATGTTCAAGAATGACATCTCCAAAATATTCTAAACACACTTACATGTAGGTAGCATGAAATGCACTTCTTCGTTTGTCAAATTGGACGTTGATTCAGTTGCACCCAATATAGACATTATTGAGTTTGATTATAATTTCTAATTTCCCGTCGCATATATACATTCGGGGAAAATAGAATACTAATTAAAAACTAGACGTTACCGCAATTCAACTCCTGGAAAACATGACAATTCATAAGGTACAAAACATATAATGAGACGATACAGTCTCTGGCTATAACTTAACCTCATACTTATAAACATTGTCGTAGGTAATGCTTTTAATGAATGACATGATTTCTTTTTCGCATAGTTCTTACGTGACTCTAATACATTGTATGTTTCATTGTAATCAGTCGGGCTGCGACTTAAGGTGCATGTTCAGGGTGGATAAGAAATTAAATGGATTCCTTCCTACCAGGACTACATCTGGGTAGAGAGAGAGAGAGATAACTATATAAGATACGTTTCCTAAAGATAATCAGCGCCCGACAGGGATTCGAAGTTAAGTCTTTGAATGGCAGACCAAATGGTGTACTGGCCTGTAGGCCTTCGTGATTAATGTGCCTGAGTGTGCAGTGCAAAATACCTCATTGGCAAAGCAGGGGTTAAACGAATAAACCAGGTTGCCCATGTGTCTGTAATTCATTAAGTAATCAACCAATGCTCTCCAACCTTGAGAGTGAAACATACCAACACTTAGCGGTGAGGATAGTGACCCTATCGTTATATTGGCTGTCAACTTTGGTAAACTTCGACAAGGTTAATTCTTTCCTTGTCACCTGGTAACCACACAGGGGAGCATTCACCATCAATTTACCGCCAACAGAGAGCCGTAGACAGACCAGTGTCTGACCCCTCTAACACCAGCGGCTCTTCGGATACTGTAAATATTCGCTTCTCTCATCTCCTTTAAAGAATCTAATCGAATTCGGCATCTGGAAGCTGGTCGATATGTCAACGACTTTGACGTGACGGACATCTATTCCTTGTTACTACTATAGCGTCTACTGCTGTACCCATCTTCTAATTCTCCTTCAACAGTGTCCAAAATGTTAGGAAATACTTCTAGTTCTAGTACAACCCAGAAAAAGAAACAAAACACTTGAAGATACATGTATTAATCTTATGCACAAACCAAAACAAGTGTCGGTAATATGCACAAAGTGTATCTCTGAGATGTCAAATACAAATGAATGATGGCAATAGCTTCTTACAAGTTGCTGCAGGTTGATTAAATATGAAAAAAAATGAAATGTATTGAATTAGTATATATATATATTTTTAAACTTGCATAACCTTTTCACAGATATTAAACAGATATACACGCGCCAATTTTCGCCATTACCCCCAATGTAAGATCAAAATAAAAATAAACGAAATTCAATTACAGATACGATTGTCCTTTAAAAAATAAAACCAAAAAACCAAAGTAAATCTTGAAAAGAGTCGTTGTGATGAGATTTCTAGTTCGTTGACAGAAGAACATGTCTTAAGGAATTGATGTTGAAAAGGCTAAAAGGTCGTAAGAAGTAAAATGTGAATTTATTGATATGACAGCAGGCATATTTGAATGCATCTTTCTATGTATTAAGTACCAATGTCACAGCTTCAGCTCCTTGTATGACGTCACAATTGCCAGTCGAAGACCTTCTCGATCGGCTCATGAGTAGACATAGGTGTCTCGACCTGACGTGCTCATTTCAACGTCAATAATTCACTGCCATCACTTTGTTCTTCTCCCATCCCCATTCCTCTTGGGATGCGATCACCATCTGGTACACCACATCTGCGCAGAAGATACACTGACCCTTCGTTCAGATGACCAGAATTCATCGTATAGCTATACCAGAATGGTGAATACATTTCCCTAGTCTGAAGGTCGTTTAAAGAAACATCGTACAACGAAAAGTCGTATGGCAAAACTTCTGTTTGAGCGTCATTTCGAACGAAAACTAGATAAAGAATTAGCATCCCGCTGTAGTCTGAGCGTCTTATTGTACGAACATTGTATAAGTGGGCGGGGTTTATGACGAGTGTGCACTGATGATTGGCCTCCTGGCATATCATGTGACCTCTTCAAAACTAGTTTCTTTCAACGACGTTTCTTAATACGATGTTTTTTATAGTCTGTACGCTCCTTTCGTTAAAGGATGATTCTTTATAGTACGTTTCTTTATACGAGTGTCGTTTCAATTTCTATTGGTGTGAACAGGCTCTAAGGATAACTGACGTACGCATGTGCCATGCCGGCATGGTAGGAATGCTCTCCATGATGGTTATTAAACGTATACACACTTGTAAATCAGACAGTGAATGAGTACATGGTGTTCGTGTGAAAAATCGACTCCACCTGTTTTCATGTGCAAGGAATTAGAGGAGTTAATCAGCTTTAGCCTCCACCGGTCAGGATGATCATTAATTTGATCACCAACTATGTTTAATGATGTCGCACGTTCAACCTATCGGTCCTTCTATCTGGACATAAGCTCTATGACATGTATGATATTGTGTAATATTCGTGGTATAACTGAATTATCCATTGTTAATGCACATGTTTCCGAAAAAAGGGAAATGAAATGAACTTTGATTATACTGTTTTAGTTAAAGTTTATGTGTCAGACTGGGTATTTCACAACCAACGTATCTGTACATTGTATCTTATTCTCATTCTTCTTGTCAATACATTTTCTCTTCGGTCATTGATGTTTTCTTCTTCGTAAAATCTCCCATGAGTTGTTAGTGGTGAGGTTTTACGGTGTCATACAGATGTAGAAGACTGTTATGCCAGTACGCCAATTTTGAACAATAATATCTTAATCGAGCAAATCTCTTCCCCTATCGCCATTTAAAAAACCAAACTACTTAGTCAGCAAAGGAATCATGTTCACCTTTATTTTCCCTACCGTCACGATGATAATCCGTTATTCATGAAATGCATACCGGTAAGCATCTATCTAAAGCTTGTTTGCTAGCGTCATCGAATAGTTTCACATCAGCTCTAGATGTTGGTCTGGTTACATAATCGTTATAATAGAAAGGATCAAATGGACCAGGAGTTAGGTGAAGTCTTTGAAGTGATCATGCAGAATGTTTTATCACAAAGTTTATGACGGGATAAAGGGGTCGGTTGTAATCTGAGAAGGGCCTATCTAATTCACCTAACCTCTAATTTAAAACCAGTTTCAGCTAAACACATACAATTATGTTAAAAATATCACTTTGTCTTCGATTAATGCAATACTCATTGTGGTTAGCAGTCATAAGCAGATGTGAATGTAGCCAACATATTTAACGCTTGTAATTCTGAAGATTGTTAATTTTTGTCTGCATAATAATAGGTCTAGGTTTATCTCCTGTCTATATTACAACCAGGGAAACATGGAATATGTTAGAGAGATACATTTCCATAGAATAACAAAAACATAAGTAACAATTGAATGCATCTTCTCTTATTGAAAATCAAAAGAAGTGAAAGGTTTTTAAAGTCGTTTTCATAGTTATTAAGTTGTACGTGTTGTATCAGGTGTACACAAATCATCACGACTTTTCATACAACCTCTGGAGGTAACAAAAGGTCACCTCTCGGCTGCACTATTCTATCCTATCAAGAACTGTTGACGGCTGTTAAACACGAGAATGGTTCTCAGACTCGTGTTGCGTCACGTAATCTGTATCAATCTTTCACTGCTGCTGTAAACGATGTTCACATTAAGCCCACCCCATTGCTAAACATGACAACATGAAGGTATGGCAATGGCCTCTTGTTTGCCTGGGGAACACGAGCAAATCAAGGTACCCGTGTCAAGTTCATTAGGTTTCACGCGACGCTCTCAACTTTGACCTCTAAATGGTTTGTCCAACTGTTTGAACCCTTCGAAGATCGAGCCCCAGGAATGCGATGTGTACACAGCTTCACAACACTCATGTGGTAATTAAACATTCGGTCTAAACAGCTATCAGCATATCACACCGTATCATTAGCTGTTTTCATGTCATGGTAGTGTGTTTAAGGATTACCATCACGGTGTCATCTAAGCATTGTCAAGGGACTGATCATGCCATGTTGACAAAATTGATATTTAAGACAATAATGTCTATGTTATCTAGTCCAAACCCAGCTCGTTCTTAACATTACCATTCAATTATCTTTCAATATGAATGACCACAATGTTTGATAGACAACTAAGCAATCGGCCTAAGACCTATACCCACCCATCAGTAGATAACACTTTTATCTACTCAAACCAAATGGTTTGGTGATTGGTCATGACAATATCTTGTTATTAAAGACGTTGGTCATTAGATGAATAACCATTGGAGAATGACCATTTGGCGAATAATGATTAGACCATATGAAAATGGCCGGAGACGAACGTGGTGTAGAGGAGATTGGATTAGATGTGTTGATGCTTTTATGATTGGATGTAGTCCAAAATGGTTTGATGCAAGTCAGAAGGACGTGAACCTCTATCATTGTGCATGAGGTTACCCCCTTTTGGCTCTCAACAAACGAAAGGACAATAAAACTTGTTCAACAAAGTAAAGCAGACCTGTCGCAGGTGAAGCGATGGAATTCCTCGAAGACATCTCTGTCGTAATATGTCAATCTACATAACTCAGCACAAGAGACCCTGAGGCAAGTTCAAGGTGATAATGGAAGATTGAGGCCATTGGGTTAGCCCCTAACAGCGCCCCTGACAGAGAACGACATATCAAAACCTCCTATACCTGGTTTGAAGTACATGCAGTTCCATTTGATTGTCTGGGTTGCTAACCTTCGGTAATCCGAGCCTGCAAGGTGTTGTCTCACTGATTTAATTTCTCCTGCAAAGAAGTGAGAAAGCTGAGTGAACGACGCGTTATTCGCTTTATAATGACGGATGGAATGGGTGAAGACGGTGGTTTTGAATGTCGTTTATCGATTCTCGAGTGATATTGATCACGGGCGAGGAAAGTGGTTTCAGCGTGTACTGCGGCCGGAAGACTACGCCATGAATGATTGCCTGGATCATGAACTGAGACTATTATTAGATAGGCAAATGGATGAAAGTGATTCTTACCAGAACTGTACAAACAAAAATGTCGAGCGACCAAGTAAAGTACCGATGTGGTAGAAAAGGAGGGGATAGTTGATGATATTTATGATAATATTTGCAGCACAATGCCGTGAAATTGCATTATAATGCTTTGTCAGATTAGGCCTAAGTGTTAATGTGGAATGATAGAAAGGAGGAAAGAAAAGATGCATGCATGCGAGAGAGAGAGAGAGAGAGAGAGAGGGGGGGGGGGAGGCAGAGAAATGAGTGCCTTTGATAATGACGCACCATGTTCACATTCATCATGACATGATGAATTGGGCAGGAGAGGAAAGGGTAGAACTTGGAGAGAGGATTGGGAAGCAGATAGCCTCATCAGAAGAAAAGAAATTGACAGGTTAACAGACAGAAAAAATAAAAATATACAGGTATCCACGGACAGAGTCTGTCTTTAAATGAGCCAAGATACAAGTCGATTGCACTTCTTTCTCTTTCAATCTCTACCTGACTTTATCCATATCAACATCTCCTAAGTTGTTTGTATTATGCATTTCCCATAACCCGGTCTGTGAGATGTTAAATAGGTCATCATCTGTGACCCTGATCAGTGAAGACTAAGGTTGCCCTAATTCTTCAGGTGTGTGTGGCATTCCACATGGCGTCTTCAACATCACTTCAGGTGTACTAGTCTCCAAACCAGACCCGAATATTTATTTAAAAAATAGCACTCTGTTGGCCTGTTGAAGAAGAAGGAGGAGGAAAAGAAGAAGAATGAGGAGGAAAAAAGAAGAAGAAGGAGGAGGAAAAGAAGAAGAAGAAGAATCAAGAAGAAGAAGAAGAAGAAGGCGAAAACAGAAGAAGAAGAAGAAGATTACTTGTATGCCTACTGTAGATGTGATTGAAAGCCAGGAGAGAAGGGGATCTTGAATATTGGAATGAATGGGGTGCTAACATTGAATTTGTATTACAGTATTTTGCTCACAAAGATATTTTCATGTTAACTCTTCATGCGCGCCGAACATAATAACACCGTGCTACATTGCTTTTCTAACGCAATTTCACCTAATTATTATGTTCGTATTTTTGATATTTGTTTATTATTTTTAAATGTCATGTCATGGTATTTCGGGTAATATTTAGACGGGAGAGGGGTCCTGGAGAGAGATAACATTCAGGTTGTAGTTGGCTAATATGGCACAAAAGGTTAATATAGGGGGCATTATTATCCAACTATCAATGGGGAAAAGGGGAAGAAATTATCATGGGAATTGTAGGGGTCTGGGGGCCTAACAATATTTGAAATATTCAAGCAATTCTTTTCAATCTGAAGCATACTATGCACATCAAGAGATACAATCAAACAAACTTCGATTCTGTTTTGGGTTTTTTTTTCAGAGTGGTAGAAAAGTTTTAAAGATACTATGTCCCTTTTGCAGCCAACATCAAATTCTGTAGAACTTTGCAGGAATTATGAATATGTCATGTATGTCCTATCTGTGAAATTTAAACGTTAGCAGTGTCCTAATATTCAAATTATGCAAGGAAACCCGTTTACTTGCTAGACTTCACTGTCAGACACTATTGAGTGACTGACTGGCTTTTTTCATCTTTGGTAATAACATACATAAAATGAGCTGTAAAGGGTACATGAGCATTTGTCTACATCAATAACCCACTTCTTGTAATGGCCAAAATTAAACTGATTGAATCTTTGCGCAGCATAAAACGTACGACCATTCGGTACAATGGTCTGAAAAATCAGACTATTACTTACTGGCTCTATAGCTCCTAAGTCGATTCGACAACTAATAGTCGTTATTTTCCCACTTAAAGACATTTTCAAGCCCCCCTTTTTTTTAGGGAAGTTCTAAATTAGTATTGTCTTTCAAATGCCGTTGGAATTTAACCTTTTCATTTTTTGGGCCTGCAAATGGGACATAGTACCTTTAAAGGTTAACCCTTGAAAGTTGAAAATTGTCATGAGACTTTGGCGCGTAAAATTATATGGGAACATCTCAATTATAAATAAGTTCGATGGTACTCCTGGGGGTGTTTCACAAAGACAAAGATCGTTTGTTGGACTTAACTATGGCATGCAGGCCGTTCATGCCAATGTTTGCTTTCACCATTATGATCTTTAGATAATATTTTTTCCTTCAATAATGAATTATCAAAAATAAAAATTCCATAGATTTGTGACCATGATTTGTACGTCCCTTGAGAGACCAATGACAGTAAATGGTGAGAGCAAATAGTGGCATAATCGGCTTGCCATAGTTAAGTCCAACTTAAAGTCAATCTTAGTCTTTGTGAAACACCCCCAGGTTATTTCTTACATAAGTTCGAAGCTAATCATGAGTTGTAGTTATGGAAGGCTGAAAATTGAGCTAAGTATTAAAAACGAGTGAGGCGAAATTACATTGTAGAGCATTATTTTATTTGCTGCTGTGCTGTTCTCTCGCTGTGTGCGCTCTATCAGCAGGTTTTCGCAATTTTATTGAAAGAAATAGTAATAGTAATTATCTGAGAAATAACATTTTATTGCCAAAAATACATTCAGAATACCTTCAGAGTACCTCATAGCAAATTACCTTCATGGTCATTTTCTTCCAGCCGCTGAAAAGGCGATGTTCTCGGGAAAATCTTATAAAATTGAATTATACATGGTAAGATGGTGATGCATGTTTATCGAGCTGTACATAACAGTGACTACTGAGCCGGAATCATACATCATTATTCATGAATTCAATCAATAATCCTATAGGAAGCGATGTAAGATAATTATCACACGTAAACAGTGTAGCTAATACTATTATCAAACGAAATCCTATTTCACGTGCCGAAAGTTTCATCAAAACAGTATCTTCGCCACATTCACATTGATTGAAATATACCAATAACATCAGGGTCTGTGTTTTGTCGCGTTTCTGGTTTTGAAAGGGGGTGGGGGGGGGGAGGGGTTGTGGGCTCCGCCCCTGAGAAATCGAAATGACCAATATTCCTCCAAACGTAACCTCATTTCCTGTATTGATATATCTGTGCCCGCATATTTTAAAGACAATAATACATTGAAGGATATAAACATATAAAAGCATCAAGATTAAATAATTGCTGGTTGCAAAACTTAGAAACCTGGAGGTTGAAACCTTGACATATATGCAGAAGAGGCAATAAATATGAAAATTAGAACTATCAAGCCCCGACGTATTTGCAAAGAACAAACATGGCTTTTACATTATTAGGGGGATGATTACACGAAATAGTTGAGCCATGATTGATGTTAATCATACTACTAAACCCCCTTGATTTAGTTTTCCTTGTTGGATATAATCACACTTAAAAAGTGATACAGGAAAAAGGATATGAAATGGTGAAACCGACCAGCTGGATGGGATTTCAAAGGTTGTCGGTATATCAGTGAATACGATATTCATTCATTCTTGATCTCATTCTCTGTTTGTAATGAGAAAATCATTACAAAATAAACTTTATGGTGGCGTTATACATACATAGGATGAGTCCATGGCAAATATCGTGATTTCTTTTTTTCTGGCCGCCAAGTTTGCTAAATATGATTATGTTCGTATATATTCACATCAATCATCTGTTCTGCCCCCATCCTTCTCCTTTTTCCACTACTTCTTCTCCTTTTTCTTTCTGGTACCCAACTGAAAATGGGCTATCCAGCCGTCTGTTTTCTCTAACTTTTCGCTTATTTCGTTGTACATTTTCGTTCTTAAAGTTGTTGTTGTTTTTTATGTTTTTGTTTTTCAATTTATTGCCATGTGATTTTTTTTTGTCTTGCTCATGTATACTGTATTATCATGTATAAGTTTATAGAATTCTTGTTATTTTGTTGTTGTTTACTTTCGTTTCATTGTGAACTCTTTTTATATTTCGTATTTTATTTTTTGGTGTATTTCATTTATTTAAAGAGAAGGTTGAGTTCTGGGAAGAGGTGAAAAATAATTTGTGAGCGTTATCATTGTATTATGCAAGTGTGGAAGAACATCGGAGAAAAAAATGTTCCCTGAAAAGCATGGCTCTACAAATGCCTTAATATTCTAAAGATGGCATGTAACATCATAAAAATCGGGACGGATTTTATGCCACATGTTTGTGTAGTCCCATATACATCTTTCTGTGTACAGTGCTTGTAACTTTACCAAGACTGGGCCAAATTTCTTATCATTTTGATTATTCCAGAACCTTGCAGTACGCCACAATACTTATATGCTAGATGATCAACCTTTTCTGATCGATTCCACAACGTTTCTTTCACAATGCAATCGCATGACCAGAACTCAACCTTATCTTTAATCACGGTTAAAAAGCCTGCTATTAGCTAGAAGCTGCTTTTCAGCAAGGCCGTGAACAATAATTGAACTCAACAATTAAGTAAACGAGATCCAAACATTATACAAAAGAAATCACAAAATTATCATAACAACATAATGAGATGAAAACAAACAGGATGAATTAAAATATGACGGAAATAAAAGGAAACGAAACGAAACCAATCGAAATTGAATTATTATGACATACATTCTTGTTATTTCATACTTATTCGAAATGTTTGCATCAGTATAAAACGTTTGCCTTGAATAAATACATTTAACGAGCGTGTACGTGCGTAACGTGGGAGTAAAGTTGCATGAATCGCTTTTTAAATGAGCGCGCGGACCTATAGCACTCATTAGCGGAGATATCAAGAGAAACAGAAGCATTGTTAAATGATAAGGTATGCGTAACATACTAATCGTTTAGATAGAGGAATGTACAGATTTCATCATTCGCCACTACATTGCAAGTCTAATTAAGATGTCTTGGATTATAACTAGGTAAGTCATTTTCATGTTTTGTTTAATACATTTAAAAGGCAGATTCGCACCTCGCATGAAAGATGAATATCTGTTACCACCTGAACGCTTTACATGTTCAGGGTAAGCAGCATCCAAGCGGAAGTATTCCATGGATGCGATGTATAGAAGCGTTTCCGAACCATTATAATATGTTTTGTATCCGTATTTGTGTTGTAATTATTTTGATATAATCTTGACTGTCCAAAGTGTTTGATAAGTAAACACAACCGTGGAAGAGCCCTCATGGTCCAAAAGATAACAGTAATGTTCTGTCAGCTCTGCACGAACTGTAATCTGAAAAGGAAAAAAAAGTTTAAAGTGAACCGGTAATATTGTTGAAGGTTGATGAAAAAACTGCCTAATTTTTGTATGAAATGTTACTTATTAAATTCCTTCTGCTGTACTTACCCTCTAACATGCAAAACATCCTGAAAAATTCTCAAACTACAAAGATATTTATGGTTTTCTTTGAAGGCGTCAATGTGTAACTCCCTCTAACAGTAAATTCTCCCAACCAATTTTTGAATTATCCCAACCATTTTCAATGAAAATAAGACATAAAACAGGCTTTTAAAAATATTTTAACATCTAAATGTCTGGAATGGTATATAGAACCAATTCATTGCTTTGTGACAATTTACATTCACCTAAAATTTAATTTAATTCTAATAATATAGTTGGGAGAATTTAGGAATCGATCAAATCAGTTTTCCCAATTTTTATCATTAATAATGGTCTGTTTTCACTCAAAATTTCAGATTATCATTAATTATACATCTAGCATTAAAGTCACTACCTTAGCACCATTTTCTCTCATCTGAACAATCTTACCAATTCCCTTTAAATCTGCACCTCGAATGGTACAAACAGCACGGAACAGGGGGTGCAAATTTGTACCTTCGGAGGTTTATTTCTCAATTGTCGCATTTCAATAGTGCAATTGTCTTAGCAGAGCAAGCGCGAATAATCGGGTGCAAGACTATACCACAAGAGTGACATTGAGGTGAAAATATGTATAAAATCGGGAAGGGGCAGTATACATGTACATGTACAAGAGTTGAATCCTGAAAAGATTCAATTTTGCTTAAAACTAATTATCAATCTTGAGCTCTGGTATGGGAATCGTATTTTGAGAGAAAATTGTTATGATTTATTCTGGATCGTTTATCCTGCAGTAGATTGGTTGTTTCACCCAGTGAAATAAAAAACAAACGTACAAAATCTTACTGGGCATCATCTTCGATAAAAACCACAACTCTCAGTTTCACGTAGTGACCTGTGGTAAGAACATGGTGTCGCGCCTACTTACCCGGATGTTCTTATCTTTCTATGCTCATTACTCAGCCACTATACATTTTCTACCAAAATTGTTTGGCACATGTCATTTATTTGTAATCTTGAACATTCAGTGTGAGTTTCGTTGGATTCTGTGAGAATTTATTTTCTATATTTACCAGTACTCAAGTTTATCTTGAATTTGAGATTTGTATATTTTAACCTTTATTTGTTAATTAATATGTGTTATATTCTCGCAGCATTTGTTGGATCATTGTCTTTGCTGTATTTACCTGATTGAATATCGCGGGTGGGAATAATTGGTAGGAGGGACTTACAAGTCCTTGGTATGACAAATGGTTTGACAGTTACCATACGAATTATCTTTCAATAAATTGAATTGAATCGAGATGAATAATCACTATAATATGGTCACCTAATGCTTTAATACCAGCTTACGATGGCTGTGGAATAGCTAGATAAGCTCTCAGCACATTCAATTGACTAAATGCATTATCTGAGTATCATACTCATGATTATTTCATATACATATTTTCCTATATTAATACAACTTTTTGACTTGTAATGGACCATCCCAGAGCACAAAATAATGTAAGATGTGAATCCCTCCCAATCGATGCAGTGACCTTTTGGCCATATTGGCTATAATCTTTAGATAAAAAAGAAGATTTCATTACTTTCTTTATAAAGAAATCAACCTTGACATAGCTACAGGCGACTTCCCAAACTGAAACGATTTCACGGGAATAGTGTCAAGAACGTATACTCAAGCCATTGTGACATCACACGAGTCCTATTGTATTTAGGCAGTTGAAATGTCAATCTTTGCCATTCAGAGAATATTCAATAAAACTCCAGAATCGATATGCAGGTGGGAGTGTTTCACCTTCCTACTATTGAACTGCAAGAAGTACAATCCTATGCTGGCTCAGCTTCCTTTGGAAACTCTGAATCCTTCATTGAGTATTCTAAACGGAAGGAGGAGGAGGAGGAGGGCAATTTAAATAGATATCTTGTGAAGACACCCATCATTGTGGAGTAGCGTTCTAACAGATATCAGGAGATTTGACACAGGCATGGGGGAAATTGGACGATTCACAAAAATGGTTTGAGTGTCAAAATGGAAGAGAGAGTGAGAGAGAGAAAGGGAGAGAGAGAGAGAGAGACGGATTAAGGGGGGGGGGGGTAAACGCTTGAAAGCGCAAAAGTTTCCTATAAAAAAAAACAAAGAATGTTGCATTTTGATTGACAGTTTCCAATACATTTCGGAAAAGAATAATTTATCACACAATCGTGACAGCAGGAGATTTTCAAATCTTTCAATATTACAATTCACAGGTGCTAGTTTCCCAGCATATACCTGACAGCCGTAGGTGTCATCGTATACCAAATATAATCTCTAATAACAGATTTCAAGGGATCAGATTGTATGGCCGAGCATTAGTGTTTCCATAAGTGGGGGGTGGTGGGGTGTCAGGGAGACGATCACCCCCTTAAAGATGAAACATTACACATTCTGTCTTTGCGTTTAACATTGTGTCGGAGAAGTCATTTTTGGGGCGGCGTGTTCGTTATAGATGTCGCCTCAATGAAAACACTGGATATACCCTATAGTAATAGACGGCTCGTGAAAGTGAACATCTTTAGAAAAACAAACGTTACCATAGCAACGGACGTTATATGCAACCCCTCCTCTACCCTCACTGTAGAGATCAGTTAAACACGCAGCATGGCACTGGATTTATTCTTCACTTACACTGTCAGTATAGGTGAGAATTCATGCACCTGTCTTTATCTTAACCATATTTATAGAAAGTAAAAATTTGTCCCTGATGAAAGGTAACACGTATTGTGATCAAGGGGTGATCGTAAAAATCAAACATTTTATATATATATATTAAAAGAATTGTCTTAAGTAAGTAGAATGTTTAATTCTTTGATCATTAGACGCCCCCCCCCTATTTCTCACCTCATTTGACATGTTTGTGAAATTATGATACACAACAATGACTATATCTTTTAAATCCTAAATCATTATCAACCAGATTTTGTTTGTACTTCACTACCCGTATAACGAACGAAAGTGACTTTGCTAGCAGTATCATAGCTGATTTGAGGTCACACACACACACACACACACACAAACACACTCACCCACGCTCCCCACACATATTTTGTCATCTCTTCCTTTCCCTTCGTCCTTCTCCCCCTCCCCCATCTATCTTTCTATTGTTGTTATCATTCCCCCCTCCCAATCCTCGTCTTAATTTTGGACCTATTTTCAAGCACTATTCACCTTTGATGAGTTACAGTCACCATGCATGTCTGCGTGCATTCTAACACATCTTAACAGAAACATACCAAACCTACAATATAAGCTTTGTTTCACGGTGTATATGTATGTGCCAATCACTACGTTGGTAATGAATTTTATGCCTGAAGAATGACGTCGTAGAACATTTTATTTATTAGTAAAAGTGACATGTGAACAGCATTCAGTTTGTTCCATTCAGAGGCGTTCATACAGACCTACCAAATTGGATTTTCACATCGATTTTTATCCCCATCCATAACCAGGCCTCGTTAAAAGTTATGTTGGCGAAGTGAGCACGCAGTGGAAAATTTATATTGCATTCCAGGTATAAAAATATGGCGCAAAGTTTATTTTCTTAAGCGGCATGTGATTGGGTTGAAAACAGAGAGTTGCCTTCATGTAGCGTGCTTGCACCCCAGCGCAGTACTTGACTTGTTTTCTGCATATTTCATGTCGACGTATGTTTATAATCCATGAAGCTGGAATGTGCTCTGTTTGCTATATAACATATACGAGGTAGTTCATTCTTCTTGAGCCATGTTGAGAGTTGTCCGTTGTCTGTAGAAGTGATATATAGATGGAGCCGGCGTACATCACCTAGATGGAATGTATAAAAACAATGTATGTCACCAACACGTCAAAGGGATGAAATTAACTGATCACTTGCAATTGGTATGTGTCCCACACAGAAAGAGGAGTTTTAACAATATGTTTGCAATTCTGTTAACCAGTTTGTAATAAAGCTCAGTTGGATGAGTTAAGCTTATCATACCTGCGTGCAATTTGTCAAATCTCGACAAAAAACCCCCAATAATATGCTTTGTTCAAAAGTTTATAGGCCTACGTGCCAATGTAACTTGGTGTGAGGCCCATTGTTCCTTGCAATCATTCGATCATACATCAAATAAAAGCATCACCTCCTACTCTAGTCATTCAAACATTAATCTATATGCATCATTGTCAGTGGCGTAATGAGCAAAAACTTTTGGCGGTCAGAACAAAATCCGCATCACCACCAAGTAGCATAATGCAGGGCGGCGGAGTGTATTCCAAAATAAGGGGGGGGGGACCAACAAAAATGAGGCACCTACAAAGGGAAACATAAAAACACACTTTTTAGACATTGGTATATACCCCTACATCGTCATGATTGTGATTACACTACCAGGGATGACATCAATATTTGTTTCTTTCTTTACGTGGTACAAGATACTGCTTAATTAAGCAACATACTTTGCAGTTGGGTGTGATGGTCTGGATATTAATTTTCGAGCGAGCGAAGCGAGCGAGCAAAATTTTTAAGATTTGTGAGTCCCATTGCGAAAAATTACATTTTAAAAAGAAGACAAAAAACAAACCCTGATGAGTATTAAGCACGATCTAATGAAGAAAGACAGAAAATTTCGTTTATAAGTAACATATTTATAACATCTATAAATACAAGCGAGCGTAGCGAGCCATCTCTAGGAAAAAGAAAAGAAAAGGGGGCTCTAAGTCACCTTGTTTATGTTTATGGAGAAAGGAAAAGTAGGCACTTATCAAAAGCGAAAAGGACAATTATTAGAAAAGAAAAGGTGCTCGTGTCAAAGTAAAAGGGCAATTATCAGAGGTGAAAAATGGCACTTGTGAGAATGGAAAAGGGCACCTATCAGATGTTAAAAGGGGGCATTTTGAAAAGGGGGAGAGGCTCATATAAAAAAAGGAAAAGGGGCACTTATCCGAAGGAAATATGGTACTTATTAGAAAGGAAAAGGGGCATGTGTCAAAATAAAAGGGGCACTTATCAGAGGTGACCAGTGGCATTTAAGAGAAAGGGAAGGGGTTCTTATTACGAAGGAAAAAGTACACTTATTAAAAAGGAAAAGGGGCACGAGTCAAAGTAATAAAAGGGCAAAAATATCAGAGGTAAAAAGGGGAATTTCTCGCACCTGAAAAGACGTACTCACCAGAGATGAAAAGAAAAGAAAAAGGGCACTTGTCCTATGTAAAAAGGGACTTTTGGGGGTACCCGGAAAATCATGTCATTTCAGCAACATTTGCAAATCACTGGTATCGAATTAGAAATAAACCACGTTGAATTTTATTTGGGGGTCAACTGCCCCCATCAGTACGCCAGTGATCATTGTCTAATATTGATACATTTAAAACCCTAAAGGGTATTTAAATATAGTACAGTTTTATTGAAATAAATATTGTAGACACTGGGATGGCAACCGTCGCGTTCATTGAGTTCAAAACCATTAGTATTGCATCTTGTTCATGGTGAGAATTCTGGCAGTGAATTCATACTGAGAAGAGAAGAAGAAAAACAAAACTGTCTAAAAGTAATAGGGATTTGTTGGAGCCAGCAAGCACAGTGGCGTAGCATGGATCCGGTCTCCGGTGGTGGTGGTGGTGGTGGTGGTGGTGGCGGTTGGGGGGCATTCACTGGCGGAGGCTCTTCATGACAAGATAGATGAAGAGTGAAAACTGGAGGAAGTCGTGCCATCTTTTTATTTTATATGTTTCTTTCTTATTTTTGAACCCTCTTTCTGTGCCTTCTATGAGTGTAGGAATGCAGCTTATGCCTCTTTAAGTACCCCTTCGTTGTCACGGTTCGCTCAGAAATGGTTCAAAGAGCTATTCAGTCACGGATAATTGCTTAAATTTAATTTATTGACGATATCATGCTTAGCACGTTGTTTCATGTTTAAAGTAAAAGGAGCGATAGCATGAAATTATCAAATTCCTTTTCTCGAGTCCAAGGCGGCTTTTCAATCAGCAACTCCTTGCACATTAATGCTTTTAGCGCTGTGTCATAACCGGGTGAATTGTAATGAATTGATCGATTCTAGGACATTCACCTTCTGTAATACGAGTAACATTTCAAGTCGTCGAAGATTTACGTCGAAGATTTTATGAAGATGTATTGTTTGCGAGATTAAAACTGCACCCTTTCCATTGAGAAGGGCAACCATTCGAGATAAAGTGCACCTGTCAATAATGCTGTTACAAGCCATCAATAAAACTCCGAATATATTAGGCAGTTAATCAGATTCGAGTCGCTCCTCTGAGCTGTGAAGTCCAACCATATTTCTTTTCAAACGAAGCGTCACGCTGTATCATGCATTGATTGTTTCGACTAGTTTGAAGGAAACGTCCAATACTATTTTCTTGGAGATATTTCTTATATTTTAAGAACCAGAATATGGTCATTTCCGAGACAATCTAATCATAAAGCCATCTAAATTTCCGGACTATTACCCAATAAAGCAGGTCAGTGGCCAGAGCTACATAGATAAAAGATCGAAAGGAAAGGCCATCATTTTCATCAGGTGACTTTCTCGTGAATGAAAGCTGACGTCTAATTATCTAGGGATGATCGTGTACGGGCCATTGCGAAAAAGCAATCTGCCAGAGTCTGTAGCTGATACGTATCTTTGCGAATCATGTCAGCTTTATTTGTCTGTCATTAGCCTTTCTCACCCACCTTAAGGCGATTTTGAAGTATCATAACAATTGAAGAGTTCAAGTATCATCATCAGTCAGTGTGAGCATGGTGGGGGAGATTGGTACTGAATGAAAACATCCCTTCAAATCCACGTCAAAAATATATCAATAAAATTCGTGACAGAGAGAATCATGAGGTGGTTTTGAAACAAGAGAAAGACTTGTACTGAGCGAGACAGGAAGCTTCGCCGGCAATTCGCTCGAAGATATCCTTGACGAAGCTGTTCATGATCTAACCCTAACCCTAACCCTAAACCCATGGCTGCCGGCTTATAGTACCTGACTGCCAAATTCCTGGAACTCGCTCGCTGGCAACGTTGCCCGCGACAACAAGAAATAGAGATATAGTAACAGAGAGAATAATGAGTATGTATGCATTATTTTGTGATCACAGCGTGGATCTGAAAACTTTTCTTACGTCAATAAATACAAGGAATACTATCTGATCACTGTTTCCACAGTGGTGTAGAAACAGTTTATATTTCCTGGTTCTGTATGAGGACTTCACAAATGAAGTCCAAATCAATCCTGATTAGAGTTGTGGTTGTACCAGCGGGACTGGTTGTCATCATCCATCTCGTCTTGCTAGAAGAACGCTCGTGATATGTGGTCGTGTTAGGTGACAATACCTATCCTTCATCATACTTGTACCTTACCTGCAATCATGGCATTGGTATCATGTGGGTCTAACTGATATATGTATCAGAACTCTCAAAATGAGGGAAGCTCAATTGCCCTGGATTCAATCAAAGAATCAATATGATCAGACTCTAATAATACAGTGATGTTACTCTATACTTTTACCATTATCATAATGAAAAGAAAACCCTTCTTTAATTTGTCCTAAAGTCCTAATATACCTTCCCCTCCTTTGGATTCAATATGAATTTTACTCAGTCAGTGAACTAGGAACCAGAACCTGAGAGCGGCGATACTTCGTTTCTTTGAGGAGGGGATGGGGAGGCTAAGAAATCATTTTTTGGAAATCATTCTACTTTTTGATTTGTGTCTTTAGCCCAGAGGGCACTTACGCTCAAAACTCTGTACAGTACTTTTTCTTTAGGCCTACTCAACAACGGAACCTCACAGAAACGAGTTCAGTGTTCTATTGTCAAAAGATTGTCCTCTTCTTTTATTCGTTAATATTTTGTTCATTATGGTTAGCAGTAGCTTGCAATTCCCAGAGGGTTGGATCAATTATGTTCAATAATTTGAACAAGCATTCCAACGAATAATTATGTCGATCAAATGACAATGAAATTTGTATCTTTTTGAGAAATTCGAGAAACAAACACTGCACTCAATCTATACGAGTAATATGAAGCTCATATTGCAATTTGTATCAATTGACAAAACTTCTCCACGCTGAACTTACTTGCTTCATTATAACTTTTGAAAGTAAAGGTAGAAAAGGCAATGGTTAGATTAATATTTCGATGTCTAGACATCAGTTTCAATAAGAGTCTACAAATAATGATGATGCCCGCTGGCTATGTACTATTGCTCCTTTGTAGCGATTCCATTAAGCTTTAACTGGCGATATTCAGGTTTAGACCAATAACAAACTATGCAGAAAGAGTGGAAAGAACTAATTATTACTATTACCATCCAAATATTGGTAGCCTCGTAATATTGCAACGTATTGCAGGATTGTTTTCTCAACCGTGTCCAAAACGGGGGAGGTGGGGTGGGGTGGGGGGTATGTACACTGGCGTCGGTCTTTGCTGGATACGCCACTAGTCATAAACTGGGTGGACAAACCTGATAGAAAAAATGATCTAGTTTTCTCCCCCATATATAGAAACCCTGCTGGTGCACGGCAGTAGCTCACTCCGATTGTTCTGATCAAATCTATGTTGAGGATGTATACCAATTAACTTGGTTTCAGTACACGATTCAGGCATGTCCATTCCCCGATGGGGGCAGCACCTTCGAACTTTTAATCCGAACTTTCCGTACCCACACACTCTCATGTTACCTGGCCTGTCAAACCGGATGAGCTTTAACATCCAAGAAAATATTCCGACCCTCCTTTTGACAAGAAGCAGAACAAAATAGTGATGAAGGGCGTTTTGACACGCATGAAATACAATCAGGTATGCGATGACCATCATCAACTGTGATGGATAAGAATCCTAGAATGCAGAGAATGAGTCGAATGGTAAACTTTTATGATCTCGAGAATTTCAATCATTTTTTGACAGTTTGAGAATGACGAATTTACCTAACGTTTAGCGTGGTGATTATAAACGTATTGGATACCACCCCCTCCCCGCATGACAGGCATTACGAAGTACGAAGAACCAATGCTCTGGGCAGTTCTCCTTCGGGAACGGGATATTATTTTTTAACCTACTTTGGTCTTATCATCCGGGCTTGTAAAGATATACATTGTAATTTCAGACGTTCATACCACACTGACTCAGTTTTTTATAATCCATGAACATCGGCTGCTATTATCCTCCTCAATTATTCACTAACGTTTTTTTGTTTAAATTCCTAGAAAGTATGACATTATTTCACGCACATCATGCATGTCATATTACAATGAAGCTGTTTTCACTAACTCATCTTCCCATTTCGGCTTCAGATTTTCCGAACCTGCCACGGATCAAAAGCACTAAGACCATAAACGGAACGTAAGAAAAGTAATAACTTTTGTAGGGCTACAAAATCCTGCGGATGGGAGTCCCGCGGGTAAATAGTTCCCGGTAAAAACAATGTCGGGAAATAGTTTTCTAGATCACGTTTAGTAAAATCTGGCAAATCAACTCATTCATGTTGTCGGTATTTGGCTACTGTTCTTCATCTGAGGCAACTCATGATTGGTTCTGACAATGTGAACAGTCCTCATGTATAAATATTGATACTTGAAGACAATGTGAACAGTCCTCATGTCTGAATATTGATACTTGAGGACAATGTGAACAGTCCTCATGTATGAATATTGATACTTGAGGACAATGTGAACAGTCCTCATGTATGAATATTGATACTTGAGCAGCTAGGAGTGAGTATCTGTCATCAGACTTAGCATAGAGTGTGACCACCCATCTCACGTCTTCATCTCTGATTCGAAAGACAAATCCTACATGTTATCGTGATACTATTTACTTTTCTATTTGGATTCCAAAACCCATGTTCTTCCCACGAAACTTGAATTTCGCAAGACTCAAGAAGAAAAAGGGCAGTACAGAAAAAAGGTAATGTAAGTTTTGCTGTCCTACCTTTAGAAAAGACTCCGATCTATATAGGCCTAGGTTGTAGATGGGAATCCAGCACAGTAAAGCTTCCTATAAGCTGTCGGTACACAGACTCCATTGAACCACAATAAGAGAGTATTAACCTGAACTATTATTTTGAATATAATGAAAGGTTATGAGAATTGGGTTGAATATCTTCACCCAATCATTTATTTTTCCGAAATAGTAGCTGTGGTTTTATTGCAGACCTCTCACACAGTCGAATAATCTGTAAGTTCCAGAGAAGTCGTACAGAAAATTGCTGTTGATAACAGTTTATTTCTTTCTCTTGTAATTTAATAAAATCATACATATAAAGCATCCCATTTCACAAAATTGAAATACATTTTTAATATGCCTGTTGATAACGATGATTTAAAAAATCTACACTCTAAAAAATGTTGGGCAATTTTTTTTAAAAACAACATGAGGGAAACTAAAAAAAAAAAAAGTTGGGTATTTTCTTTTTATCAAACACTGGGTAAATCATGCAAAATCTTTAATTTACCCAGTGTTGGATAAAAAGAAAAATACCCAACTTTTTTTCTTTCAATAGCATTTATTCATAATCTGAAGACTTTCATTTCACATTCATATCAAAATATCAAACAAAATCAGATAATACATTAGGAAGTCTAAACAAAGGTTTACCAGTACATTTCCTGTTAACTTCTAGTCTCTTTCGTAGTTCAGAAGCAAATAAAAACTCAAACTGGATTCTCTATTATCAACACCCTTATAATTTCGTAACAAAATCGATTTATAAACTGTCCAAAAAGCTATGGTAATAAAATCATCTAATTCGTTATGTTCGCTATTTTTTATCAAAAGATCAATGTTGATGACAACATGCTTGTGAAAAACTTGTTTAATCAACCAGGTAACATATGCCCAAAAGGTTTTATTTAATTTACACGTGACCAAGGCATGGATCATATCTTCATCTACCTGACAAGTATTGCATTTTGCATCTTCACTCATTCTCCATTTACATAGATTTCTTTTCACAGGCAATAAGTTATACAGCACTTTAAAATTAAATTCTCTCAATTTGTTTTCTTTTACTTGTAATAAATTCCGTTCAAAACATATCTTCCATTTTGTATTCATCCTTAACATATTTTTCCAGAAGAAACACCATCGTGTATTTACCCCTTCCTGCTGTATCAGATGGTTATAAAAAAATCTTGACGTTATATCACTTAAGCCCTTTACAGTTTTAACTACTTTTAATTTGGGAATAGTTAGCGGTGATACATCTTGTTTTTTATCATTGGAAATATATACCCAACTTTTAACCAACAAAAATTTACCCCACAGAAATTCACCCAATTCTCACTATAATGTGTAGCATATTAGACACTAATTGGGCAAATTATTTCATTGGTAACTACATAGTTGGTAGAAAATAACCCGATTATTGGACAACATTTGCCCAACATCGATTTGCCAAGTAACACCTATACCCAACCTATTTTTTACCTTTCATTAGCTAATTTCTTATAGTAAATGGTTGGGAGAAAATAACCCAATTATTGGACAAATTTTGCCCAACTTTTTTTTTTACAGTGTAGCTACCCCTGCGATTTTGCCTAACGGACAATTATTGTATGGTATTAACGTGTTTTAATCATGTTTATGAATGCTAGAACTTGAATAAAGATAATTCGACACTGTCTTATGGTATAGTATGTGTTATGCATTGCGTCATAGGAGGGAATGTACTGCACCTCATTACAAGAACGATGGTGCACTGAACTGGGTTTCGAACCCTAACCCTTCAGGTTCAATGACCGGGAGTAGTCACCATGCTTATTAGATGGTGACATAACAATCCATGACTTTAGCAATCACAAGTTGAGTATTCGAAGGTCATAAGTCATCCTTCATCATTATACCCTCCAAAATCAGTTACCATACCCACATAAGAGCCACAGCCGAACATCCATCTCTCTTACTCTATCTATCTCTATCTTTCTCCCTATCCCCCTCTCCCTCCACTCTATCTTCCTCTCCCGTTTCTCTTTTTCCCTTTTTTTCTCTATTTTTCTTTCTCCTTCTCTCTCTCCCTCTCTCTCTCCTCTCGTCCACTCTCGCTTCCTCTCCCGTTTCCTCTCCCGTTTCTCACTTTCTTTTCTCCTTTTCTCTCTCTTTCTCTCTCTTTCTCTCTCTTTCTCTCTCTTTCTCTTCCACTCTTGCTTCCTCTCCCGTTTCCTCTCCCGTTTCTAACTTTCTTTTCTCCTTTTCTCTCTCTCTTTCTCTCTCTTTCTTTCTCTCTCTTCCACTCTTGCTTCCTCTCCCCTTTCCTCTCCCGTTTCTCACTTTCTTTTCTCCTTTTCTCTCTCTCTTTCTCTCTCTCTCTTCCACTCTTGTTTCCTCTCCCGTTTCCTCTCCTGTTTCTCACTGTCTTTTCTCCTTTTCTCTCTCCTTCCCTCTCCCTCCCTCTCCCCCTCGAGTCATTGAGCAAGCAACCGCACTAACAGATATTCACCTTTCATCGCCTCCCAATCAAGCCTCCCAATCAAGCCTCTCACCAAGGTCAATGTTAAAAAAACGTTATGCCTAGTGTCTCTAATATCATGGATGCTTGTTGTGTCAATAATCAAATTCAATAGAACTTCAAGCCGGGATTGACTGTGAGTCAATTATCCAATAACTGATTTCAAAAATTATATGTGCAAAATCTAAGACAAAAATTTCCCCTTTTAATTATGTTAATAACCAAGATGATCCCCCTCGTCCAAACGGCACTGTACTTAGTGTATAGTGTCCATCTCACCTCTAAAAAAAAATCAGAATTCGTCTTTTTACAGTTAGAGTAATTTCATTTTTACCATGTATGTATAGCATCATTGATAAACGCGCTTTCTATCGTACAGGCGTAAGTAAATTTTCGATTATTTGCTCTTTCATTCAAGCTCCAATGAACGATATGCAGGAGTATAGTTCTGTTGGAAGATTTGCATGTAGTAGGACTTCGAGGATATTGATCTGTTCCGGACGCATGTTCTAAGGATTTTGAAGAGAGCTGTAGTTGAGTAGAAAAACGTAGGAGTTGATGATGATTTTTCTTAAGTGAGAGATAAAATTTGTGTTTTAGATATCATTGGAGAGGAGGAGGGTTCTGTCTAATCAAATTCTATCGTGATTAAATTATCAATAACAAGTTTTTTCTCATGAAACACATTTTTTCATCATGTTTACTATATTTGAATCATATTTTTGTAATAACTTCCACACCCCGTTGATTTTTTAGTCCACTCGGCATTTTCCTCTAAACTTACTATTTGATCATGATACCAAATATGATTTAGGAACATATGACACAAAAATAATAATTTTGTAACTTCAAAGTAATATTCATTTTCTTCCATCTTTTCTTTATTTCCATATTAACAAAATACTCAAGCGATGAATTTGTACGTCATACATTATGGCATAAGCAATCAGAAGAGTATTTATAGTTTTAACACAAGGAAGAAGGCATAACCCTGAAAGCATAGTCTTGTGTCGGAATCGCCTGATTGAACCTATCATACGTTCATCACAAGAAAGATCCAAGACAAATATTCGTTGAAGAATACTGATGATCGGTTAAAGGTGTATAGATGATTCTTTATACGACGTTTCTTTATAAAAGTTTCGTATGTGCTGAACAGGACATGTCAGCATGGACCTTCCTGGTCGAACATAAATGCCTAGTCACTTTCGAACATTATCTGGAAGTGAAACACTATATTCTTTATATAGTATTATTTTGATTCTCATACATTGGGAAAAACAATTTTCGGACAGGATATATGCCGTATTAGATTAAAATTCTTGTTACTTTCTCTGGGAACTTAAAACCTGTTGTACACTATAAAGACTGGACTTTATAGACTTCAGAGGAAATGACTATTCTGAATTATTTATGATCTCATGTTCGGGTACCTAATCACAAATTCTAAAATTTGGATTGCGGGACCTCGTTCTGTTTTACTTTCAAATCTATAAAATACCACATGTGAACAGTACCATAATTGCATGTTAACATATTGAGTGGCAACGTCATCATTTTCTCTGGAAGTTCCTAGCTAGGCTTTCTTACAATGTTCAAACTGAAAAAAACATCGTGTTGACATAAGATCAAAACCAGACATAAATCTACCTACAGTGTTTCATATCTTGCACTGTGTTTCATATCTTGCACTGAATCTATACTGGTATTCACTACTTCTACCCGTATTACAATGTGTTGTGCTACAAGCTGGCAGCTAGGGAGGGATATAGTGTATTTTTCCTCACTGCCACCCAAGTTGCACGTATCTTGACAGTCAATACTTAAAAAGGAATAATTTTCAGCTCAATAAGCCGTATACCTAACTTCTCAACGTGCGCAATAGGCAGTGTGTAGTAAAAACAACCTGCAATGGCAATTGGAGTTGGATGAATACAACAAGCTTGTAAATCTCTACCACCCTTGACTTTGAGTGTGATGAGCCATTTAATCTGGAGAATGTTTGAATTATAAACACAATTCAGGCTCGGATGTCTCAGTCTCTACTCCAAAGGCTTAGCAGGTAACGCGATCTGGTTGGCGGGTGACTAGCTTCTCATCCTCTTAAACCTTCAACATCTTCTAGAATCCTAAGGGGTTTTCTCAACTTAACAACTACTTGGGTTGGGGAATGACGTTTTGAAGTAGTTTCGCGCCCATGGGGGTGTATCAGATTAATGATGATGTAGCTTTGAACGGCGTACGCCCCCTTCCAGGCTTTCGCACTTACAACATTAAAAATAGATAATGGGATGGGTTTGAATGGGGGTAACGAAATGATTAAGTGTAAGGTGGATGTTGATAAATTCAATCGTCAAATCGGAGTAAAGAGAATTACAATTAAGAAAATATTGTTAGAATTTATTATGAAAATTATAGAAATGATGATGATACCGATAGTATAGTATAACACCTACTTGCACGATGCTCTTCATACAGACAACTGTCATGCGGCGCTCAAGATATGTGCAAAACTACGCCCCTCCCGCGGTACATCACCTGGGTAGAGGAAGTACAAGACAAAGAGCGTAGATGTGTGAGAGAAAGAGAGGGTGCGAGAGGGAGGGTAAGGAGGAGAGGGGTAAACCTGCGGTAATAAGATTTCCTCGTCAAATTATACACACCAAGCAAGAATTCAATATCCAAAGTCTACATGAAAGGAAGTCAAAGCTATCAAGCACAGTCCCCACTGTAACCCCATCATCTTTTAAGCTGGGACTGGTACAGGGAATGAATTTTGTTTCTTAATTTAGAATAGAGTGATACTCCAATTATCTACAAATCAGTTCCAAAATCAAAGATATAATGGAAACATTAAAATGACATATCTTTACAAATCATACCAGTTTAAAAGTTCAATAAAACTATTGAGTGGCATTTTGGAAAGCAGACTGACTTTAGTCCATGGTTTAATCCTCCGACTACGTATGGAATGCCAAGTGTCCATATGAATATATTTTTGAATAATTTGATATGTTCCTAAATTACCATAATAACATAATTATTTCATACTTATATTGTTGTAATTAACTATGTTATTCCAAAAGATTTCTTTAATGAAAACATTTTTTTTTAAATTTAATGACAGATTAAATTATTCAAAAACATATTCATATGGACACTTGGCATTCCATACTTAGTTGGAGGATTAAACCATGGACTAAAGTTAGTCCGCTTTCGAGAATACCACCCATTGGGTTTTGTTTTTACAGTAAGTTCAGAACCATCTGAATTTTCACTATTGTATCGTTCTTCTAAGGACAAGAATCTGTGGAGAGCCAGGCCAGGAGGGTATTATCCCTGGTAAATTAACTGAGTAAATGCCCATGTGACTCTGTCTTAGCAGAGGTATTGCTGATCGTTGAATGAAATCTAAGTTGTCAAAACCACCTACCGTGCTTATGTGATTGCGGGAAAGACATTGACCTGGTATTTAGCAAAATTGCAAATGTTAAAAACTCTATTTTTAGAACCCAGGGATTACTCCTAATGTACCTCGCGCTTTGATGCTAAGGGACAAAAAAAAGGGGGGTGGGAGAAACAACATGTTTGCCAAATAGCTTAATATGTATTTTAAGTAGGGGGGAGGGTCCCGTGGTTAATGTCGTTGAAACCTAAATCTCACCGGATTCACCGACTCACATCAGTGTCTGTGATTGATTATGCCCCCATGTATTTCAGCGATCGAGAAGAGAATGAGAATTAAAGAAAATTGGAAGAGCGTGGGGGATGGAAAGAAACTAAAAATATAAAAGGGATAGAGATTAAGATGGAGAATTTCAGAGAGAGAGAGAGATCCCGAAAGGGGATTTGTTAAAAGTTCTCCCAGAATGTTGAAAAGTCAACAAGCAACATGTTTCTTCAGGGGGTTGTATATACTTGTAAACATGAACTGTTTTTCTCTTTGTGCTTTCAGTTTTTTTTTCTCCCCTCATTTGAAATGATGGAAATAACAATGTCATCACATGGAATGTGGGTTCAGACCCATTTTTCAAAGTTTAATCGAGTTTTAACCCATTCTTGACAGACCCCCACGGCTCCACCCCTTTCTTCATTTTATTTAAGAAAATTTAGAAACTCATGCAATCAAACTAAAGGACCTTGACCACGATGTAGTAGACATATTTTTGACATCCAAGCTCAAATCAGATTATGATTCAATACATTGTTACAAAAAAAGAAAAGGATCACACCCCAAAATTTAAATAAGAGCACGACCCCTCATCCACTCGCCCCCACTCAAAATTCACCTTAAAGTTTCAAGAGCAAAGTGCCCATTTCCACGCCCAAAGTGATTTAGTAAGCGAGTCTGAAGAGAGAAAACTATATTATCAATAACGCATGGTTATTATTATAGCTGCAATCAGTAGTGTATAAATAAACGCGAATTTTGACCCTACTCATTGTCATCAATTAGTTTAGACATGGACCTACTACGTAGTAGGTCCATGGTTTAGATCTCGAAAATGAGAATATCGGTTCATGGACCGTAGTAGGTCCATGATCGGTTCTACCTCATTCCAAATAAAGAGATTTTTATACAAAGACATTAAAGGAGAAGTCCAACCTGGTATTAAGTTGGTTTTAATAGAAGCTAAAAAGTCAGGTCAGTGAAAGTTTGAGAAAATCCGATTAAAATAAGAAAGTTATACATTTTGAAGTTGCGAGATTCCCTCCCATTTGCTCTGTACCAAAAGTTTCAAGAATATCTATTTTCCCTAAGTAAATTTTCTTTTCAAACCCCTGTATGAATTGAATCTATTCCGTCATCAATAACTAAAAAAACGAAAGTTTATGAAATTTTCTGTACAGAGCGTTACAGTGTTGCCAATTTGTGTTTCACTGATGACAACTTTTAACGAATCATAACTTTCTTATTTGTAATCGGATTCTGCTAAAACTTTCACTGACCCGTTCATCTCAATTTTGCTTCTATTAAAATCTACTTAAAATCAGGGTGGACTTCCCCTTTAGGGAATCTTTTCGCCTTGTAATGATAATACCCCTTTCAACTACACGGATTTTTCTTACGAGTCCTTACGGATTGCCAACTCGAAGTCAATCGCAGGCATCCGTAAATAACTCGCTGGTATCCGTAAACAACTCGTCACAACTCGCAACAACTCTTAAGGATCCGTGAAAGGAGAGGCAAATTATTTGACATGTCAAAAATCTTCTTACGATTGTCCACGGATTGATTTTTCCCCAAATAACTCGTAAATAGCACGTAACAATCCGTAAGTATCGTAAACCGCTCGCAACAACACGTAAACCATCCGTAAACTGCTCGCAAGAATCCGTGAATAACTCGTAACAATTTTTTTGAACGATTTGTTATGGTTAGTTAACGATTTGTTTACGGATTATGGCTTTACGGATTGTTACGAGTTATTACGAGCACTTTACGTGTAGTAACGAGTACGTCACAAATAAATACGTATACTTTACGTATTCTTACGTACTGTTTACGATTTCGAATACTTCATTTTCAGTTGTTATTTTGGGGCTAAAAATCGAATGGACTCGTAAATACTCGTAACTTACTCGTAACTATTTGTAACAACACGTAAACAGGTCGTAACTAACACGTAAGTTGCTCGTAGTTATCCGTGATAACTCGTAACAAATCGTAGAACTTTGCCGAAGATACATCGTAATAACTCCTAATAATCCCTAATAAACCATAAAAAGCTCGGAATAACTCGTAACAACTCTTAAATCGGTCTTAAAAGTGGCCAAATCGTAAGGAACCGTGACAGATCCGTGAATTTGTGCGATCCGTAAGGACTCGTAAGAAAAATCCGTGTATGTGAAGGGGGTAATACGCAGAAAGATTAAAATCAACCAATAAATTCAAGCTATATTAAAGTTTGTGAATATGCAGTACATTCTTTATTCTAGTTTGTCTTTTATCGATACGAATAACAAACAATGATTATGAGACTTTTCTCTTCTTTTCAGTCAATGACGTGCTTAACCTTTATGATCTTCTATATTCTCCAAGGGCGCTCTCGTTAAAGTCCTTTATCGAGTGCTATTTAGAGGCAATGTCATATTCAATCAGCGGCGAATCCGTGCACTCTCATTCAGTTAATAAGGCGAAACTAACAAAATGACGCTCAATTAGTAGCGATGGCTCCAATAAACATTCTTTAGATTGGAAACGATGACAGGAAAGCTTTGTGGAGAAATTGTAAGGCTTACCCGACCTTTCGTGAAAACATACCCCCATATTCACAAAAGGTTGGGTGAATTTTTTCAAAGATGGTCTTTGAGATAAGGCTATTCTTTTTACATATTTTTGAAAGCATGCCCATAATACAATCAGACAATTACGAAGTGCCGATCTCTAGCCTTTTTACGAACTCTTGTGATTATTTATCTTGTATTTCGTAGATTTGCCTTAGATTTTTCAGAAAGTGTTGGGTCAACTGGACTGGACACATTGGCAATAAGAGGGGTGTATTTCACAAACGTAACACCAGGCTATTCAGGAATTAGGGCTAGATTATTCACGACGGTTCATGTATCCCAACGACGGGAAGATCCGATTGAACGAAGTAAGCCAATTTTAAAGTTTTGAATTGTCCTTGAACATGATGATGCTCATGATCTTAACCCCATACAGATACCACTGGCCCATCTCGTTGAGCAGACCATTTTCATGCGATTACGCCTATTTGGCTCTGTTAAAAGATTCAAGTCAAATTATGACATTCGTTCATAACACAAATTATACAAAATTTACATAGATCTATAAAATAAGCAATTTATCAAATTTCTTTAGACCTTACTCGTCGTTCCTCTCATTTCTTTTTTTATTGTCAGGAACTTATTTTGAATTTTCATTTGCTTGTTTGTTAGTTTTTGAACAGGCCAACAAATACGTTGACTTTAGAATCGTCACTATAATTATAACATGCCCATCGCTTATAATTTTATACCCAGAAAAATTATGGAATAATTATGTAACACATAATAGTGTGTAAATATATCATTTGGGTCTGATGATTAAGATGTTTCCTCTTGTGTGTCTATCAGTATTTAACAGTGGCGTATGTAGGGATTATGGCGCCCGGGCCAAACGATGTTTTTACGCCCCAAACTTATCTACGT
This sequence comes from Mesocentrotus franciscanus, assembly GCA_037976565.1. Classification (NCBI taxonomy): domain Eukaryota; kingdom Metazoa; phylum Echinodermata; class Echinoidea; order Camarodonta; family Strongylocentrotidae; genus Mesocentrotus; species Mesocentrotus franciscanus. The sequence continues at coordinate 2,189,556 of CP137673.1, forward strand.
AACTTTACAAGCGAGATAGCAAAGCAACTGAGCGGTACATAGGCCTACTAGGTAGCAAAGCATCGAGAATTACATTTGATTAACTCGTTAAAAACGCTATTTGCAAACTATATTCTATATTAGGACGCTCAATTACGAGATTTGAAGCGAAACATGCAAGGGAGCGGAACGACATTTTTCGCATCTTAAACCCTCACAAAAACTAATGTCTGTTGCAATTTACCCTGCCTATTTAGGGGCGCATATAATCCTTAATACATGTATATTGCTAAAGTTATGTCTTTTTCCCCACTTTTTCCTTTTTTCACGCCCTTATCTTTATTGGGGGCCCTTTTTAGCGCCCCCTTCAAGTGTCGCCTGGGGCACTTGCTCCCTTCTGCCCCCTGTAGGTACGCCACTTGACTGATTATAAAACTTATAAAACAATGTTTTGTTTTATTGAATACTCAAATCCCTTGCTTAAACACGCGTATAAGAACTATAAGTGCAAACCAGTAAGAAAACATCACTACTGTACGACAACCTCCTTACACACAGACGGTTTGGGTCGAGTTTCGCGTCGTGCAACGGTAGGTTCGGGTATCTGTATTTGTTGAGATCTAATTAAAGACGGGGATAGGAGGGAGGATGTTGAGTGTAATGAATGCCCTAAGAGGATGCGATAGAAGGGTAAATTAGGCCCAATTCATTGGAGTGTGTGAGGACAGCTGCGTGATATCCATCCCACCTCAACACTTGCTGAGCTTGAAATGCTACCAGCGATAAGATGTAATACTTGTTGTTGACGATTTAAGGAGAATCACTGAGCGAGTGTCGTCGTTCATGTGTCTACTGCCTTTCGTATATCTATTACTGTATCATTAAAAGTGTAAAAGGACTATTTACACTTTGGTCTGAACGTGATTTGTTTACAGCTGAAGGAAACCACCTTTCACTGCATAATATCGCGGTTTATGGCCCGTACTGTCTATGGGCCTATTAAAATCGTAGTTTCCTTGCCATTTTATTGCCCTGTACTAAGTTGTAGAGCTATATCATGATTCAACCAGTTATTATCTTAGGAATTATCGTTTCCTTTAGTTCTTGAACGCACAGGGATTTATTTTGTGCGCGCTGTGTGTGCGTGTGCGTGACCGTGTGCGTGCGCGTGTGCATGTTTACGGTTACAATTGATTTCATTTATGTTTTCATCAATCGTACAATCTATGTTATGAAAATGTTTTGAAATCATGTTAAGAAAAAACAATTGTATTTTATTTCTAAGAGTGATTTGTATTGTTTAGAACCAATAAAAAAAACTATTGAAAAAAAGAACAAAATGAACAAAATGTTGTCTGCTATCATATGAGTGCAACAAGTCGTTTTTAAGCATGAGTGAATTGATTTAAAACGTTTGAATAAAGAACAGGCCTTTTCATGTTGAGTTCGGTAATAACTGGGCAACTTTGGGTACTATAAGACAATTATTGTTCTATTCTTAGACCTTTCTCGTGGAAAACCGAACGCAATTACTTATATTTTGGCCAATCAAATTCGCGCTTGATGAGGCCTTCATGTGCCTTTTAGACTAACGTTTAATCGTAAAGATTAGATGTACAAACAATTCTGTTGGAATAGAAAGCAGAATTCGGACAAGGCTATTGACGGATATTGCTTGTTAAAGTGTTGACGCCAAAGATCATGAAAATGAATGTGCTGTCTAATGGAGGACATCGGTTTTAAACACCACGCTCTCTTGAGATGCAGTTTCTTTGAAAACTAGATCAAAGACCGCCTCTCTTGTCTCCCTCGACGAGCGGTACTCATTTACTAGATCTACATGTACATTACCCCTATTAACTTTAGGTTGTACCAGTTTATGTTTAGCAGTGTTTACACTGAACCTGAAGGGCGCTGACCCCTTGTCAGTAATGGGAGTGGAAATAGGATGAGGACGACTGGACTGATGGTCTAATGGTCACAATTAAGCTTCATACAGATATCAATCTCAATGGAGTATCCAGCATTTAGTCATGTAATGGAGACGGGATACGCCCCCTTTGAAGGCTCCGCAAAAATGATCGATACAACTTGCAGTGGGTGGATAGCACGTGGGGATGCTACGTGCCGCCCTCATCCCCGGTCCGGCGAGATCCACTGTTCCTTGCTAAGCCCCTGAGTCTTTTCCGGATCTCATTTGCCACAGTGGGGGCACCGTGGTATTAAAATCGGTGAAGGATCCTGACTCTAATACGAGAGGCCCCGGGTTCGATCCTTGCTTGGTGCTTATATCATTGGGCAAGGCGTTTCCCCTAAATTTTCCCACTCGGCCAACTTTTCAACTGATATGCTTTGTTGAAATTTTAAACTTTGAATTGGGGAAGTATTCGCGTATAGAATAAAAGTGATTCATTATAAAGAAACGTATGTTTTGTTGGAAATTGTTAGATTTAAATGGTAAACCATGTATCTGTTCCTTACAAGGTCGCAAAGACTTTTACGAAACCTACTCAAGGAAAATTCAATACCCTAGTGTAGTGGCTATAGAAATCAAGTTCAGGTATAATTATGTCCTTGTAAACGTTTTAACACTTCAAAATCTGATAAGCAAAGCTATTGAAATTGACTCCTAGGTTGATTACTAGAAAATCTGCGACCGTGTTCATTACACGCGTAAAGAGCAAAATACAATTATGACGCATATTATATCAGGAGTCGACCAGACTAATAATAATAATAGTCACAATTTACCCGGTCATGGGATTCAAGTGCTATTCCGCACATGCTAGTGCATACGCTACGCTCCCTGATGAGTATTCCGGCCAGGCACCCACATTAACGTTTGCGTCATATCGGGTACCCATTTAACACCTGGGTGGAGAGTGGCAAATGTAGATTAATGCCTTGCCAAAGGTGGTCCACTAGACCACGACACCTCTTCAGACCTATACAAAGAATCAGATGAACTTTGAAATATACTTGATTGACGTCAAAATGCCTGGGGTAAGTCTTACGATGAAAAGAATGAATATGTGAAATCATTTCAACACTGTACTTTTTGGCATTGTCCCGTAATGGTACTTGATAAGACGTGTAGAAGTGGAAAGCGAACAAAGCACAGCGACAAATGCACTTTGAACAACGCAAGCTTCTTTGTGTTAGGTGTGATAGTAGAAGAAAGAAAACATTGTATTGCATTATTGAGCATTCCTTTCACTTGTATAGGTCCTTTATGAAACATCTCTTGGGAAGTGTTTGTATTTCAGCTCCCAAGGTAAGCTGCTTTGGACAAAGATGGAAAATGGTTGTAACAAAAATTGAATTTTAAGAAAAGCTCGACTTAATATTCGTTCCGTATTGAAGTATGAGTATTGTTTAGCAGAATGGATCATGGCATTGTATTTCTCTATAGAACTGCGATAGAGTATAGGAAATGATGTGGGATTTGGAGGAAATGTAATTTTTAAAATGGGTATTCCTGGTATATAACATTCTTAATAGGTGTGAGACTATATTAAATCTCCTGAAACTGTAGGCCTAACTGGCGTCATTTCTGCATTTGAGATTAAGATTTTTAAAAATATGGATAAAAACAGATCTGGTAGTTTTTGTAGTAGTATGAGTAGTAATAGTAGCAGCAGCAGCAGTAGTAGTAGTAGTAGTAGTAGTAGTAGTAGTAGTAGTAGTAGTCAGGTAGTAGTAGTAGTAATATAGAAGTAGTAGTAGTAGTAGTAGTAATAATAATTATAATGATAATAATGTAGTAGTAGTAGTAGTAGTAGTAGTAATAATAAAAAATATAGTAGTAATAGTAGTAGTAGTAGTAGTAGTAGTAGTAGTAGTAGTAGTAGTAGTAGTAGTCATAATGGTAGTAGTAGAGATATAGAGACCTGAGAGAGAGAGAGAAAGAGAGAGAGAGAGGGGGGAACTCTAGACGGAGAGGGGGCATGCACCTTTTTTTCGTCTTAACTCTTGTCTGGAAAGTAGATTTAAAATGAAGAATGAGAATACACCTGACTTTTTCTTTTGACATTTCTTTATATAGAGAGTAAAACCTTGAACCTGACTGCCTATAGATAACAACCTGTTAAATAGGATCAGGTCCTAATGGCGGTACACACATGCAGACGATCAGACAAAATCTAAATTGTTTCTCCACATGGAGTCAAGTCATCTTACATTCCAAGCCAAACATGAACAAGTTAAGAATCCCTCAAGACTCTAATTCACTCCCCATTATCGGATTGAGGTAGACCGGTCGCAAGAGTCCAGGGTCATATTTTCTTAAAGTTTGCTTTCTGACAAATATGTTTTTATTTTACACGACGTTAAATGTTTTATGCAAATATACCCGCTGTTACCTTACGTCGCAATTGTTGTTCAATTCGCCTTGGTCTCAGTGAGGGTATACTAAAGGAAATGTTAAAAACGGCTGATGAAATTTTCAAAGACAGGTCTTAAAGGGATCGTTTAACAGTGTTAAATCTGAGATACACGGCCCTACATGTTATTAGTGTCTGTGATATGGTGTAATAATGAAGCCCTAAAAAAATTGCGCTTCAAAATGATCAAGAAGTGCCTCAAAAAGTAAAAATCTTTGATTGACCGGTTTTACCATACTCGTTTTCCCTAATAGACTATAGTGTTATGAAAACCATCAGGCGAACGGTTTTCAAAATTTGTAATTCCAATCATAAATATCTTGATAATCAGACAGGCGATCAGCTTGTAAAAGTCATGGGGTTCCTGACTGACCTAAAGGTTTATGATTATCATTGCATCATGAGCTAAATCCAGAATTTTGTTTCAGAATCTGAGACAAAGTTACCGGATCCCTTTAATGGAAAAGCAGGTACTTCCTGATACCTTAGAAAGTGGAAAACACATTCCGAAAATAAAAACAGTTATGGTAGAGTGCAATTTCTCTGTTGATAAGTCAAATTAATGAAACCTTAGATTTCAAGCCGTCATGTAAAATTTTAAGTAACTTGTTCCCAGGGAGACGGTCTCTGCTCCAACGTAACAGGTGTAATATAGATTTAATCGCTGTGAAATAGCGCCACCATCCTGATAGCTCAAGAGCAAATTCTCGTTGATTTTCAAGTAGCCCGTCTCTGTAGTCTTGTGGTAACCAACTTTCCAGGTACCGAAAATACATGGGCAAACTATTCAATTCAATTCAATTCGTTTATTTCAATTCAAGCAATTACTTTAAAAATATACATAGGTAAATACATGAAATATATACATACACTGCATGCATGGTGTCATGATGTTCGAGTTCCCGCCGCATAGGAACTTAAAACCTTTCAATAAACATGACCAAAACTTGTTTTTATCGAGCCGATAATAGGAGGGATAAGAAGGATAGTATTCTATCCACCCCAAAAGTATGCATCTCTACTTTTTCCTTTTCCTTTTTTTAATTTTGGTGGTTTGATGAAATGTAAAGTTAAAAATAAAAATAGTCACATTTGTATACCACTTAATCTTAAGTTTCTAAGCGATTTACATTTTAGTTACCATTACACCGGTCATTGGATTCAATTGCAGAGTATTCAAGGCGCGTATGTTACAAGCGCACACATGCCAATCCAACCATACTACCGGGTACCCACTTAACACCTTGGTGGAGAGTGGCTAATGTAGATTGATGTTTTTGCCAAAGGACATTGCGCGGCGGGACTCGAACCGCGAACCAGTGTGATTCACAGTCCGGTGACGTATCCACTAGACCACGAAAGCTCGACATGATAAATGGTATCGACATTCTTATGGAATGTAGAGAGATGCACGGAAATAGGTAGAATGAGAATCTACTTCTGATAGAACGAACTTCACAATGATGGGAAACTAACTGGGTGAACAAATATTGACTCATCTATATACTCTACGTGCCTTATGTTAGGGAGATGGGTAAATAAAGACAACGGGAAAACATAGAGGGAGAGAGAGAGAATGATTGAGAGGGAAAGAGAGAGAGAGAGAGAGACGAAAGTGTGAGGAAAAAGGGCCGTATGGGCTCCGTTTGGGCTCCGTAGGGGCTCCCTGGTCCTTGTGAAACACTCTAAGAAAAAAGGGTGCAAAAAAGGGTGCAAAATAAGAGTTTACACCCTTCCCATAAAAATGAACCCTATTAATTGAAGAAAAAGGGGTGCAAAATAAGAGTTTGCACCCTTCCCATAAAAATCAACCCTACTGAAGGAAAAAGGGTTAACAAAAGGGTGCAAAATAAGAGTTTGCACCCTTCCCATAAAAATGAACCTTATTAATTGAAGAAAAAGGGGTGCAAAATAAGAGTTTGCACCCTTCCCACAAAAATGAACCCTATTGAAGAAAAAAGGGTGCAAGAAAGGGTGCAAAATAAAAGGGTGTAACCTTCCCATAAAAATGAACCCTATTGAGGAAAAAAAAGGGCAAAAAAGGGTGTGTTTGCTGCTATCTAGAGGCAGAGAGCGAAAACATTATCTTCAAATTCAAACGGCGGCATCTCAACAGACAATATATTTCATTCATTCGCCATATTTGTCTTCCTTTAAAACCCACAGTATGGGTGATTAGATTTAAACCAGGAGAGTATTCCAGAGCAAGAATTAAACAAAATGATCGAGGGAGGATCGAAGCAGATTTACCAAGTCTAATAGTACATGTAGCTCAGCTCAGACAGTGTCACTACTATCACTCAGTAGTCCCACACAGCCACTCATGTGTGGGGAAATGGTTGGTTTGCAGAAAACGATCAACTTTGCTTTGCACTGGACTGCTAGTTGCTGGAGCTACTTTAAAGATCATCATTTTGTCCAGGAGGTGAGCAAACTGATGCAACAATAGCAGCACCTCAGGTATGGTTGCAGGATTGCACCTAATTTTGAAAAGGGTGCAGGATTGTACCCCTAAAGTTTCTGCTATTGCATCGGTTTGCATCGGTTTTCGCCCAAAAAACAATTTCATACACAGGGCCAAACTACTGGAGCAACATTGATCTAAATCTCAAACGACTTAACAACTGTGGCAGCTTCAAAAAACATATTAAATTGTTATTATTGAATTCGTACGTGTAATATTGCACAACTATACAATTTTTTCCTGACTGTGGCTCCTGACCTTGAACATTCTATTCTAAAACTTCCTTTTCTCTCTTCTCAATCTTCTTCTGCCCCCATTCTTTACCTTCCCTTCCTATTTCTCTTTTTCCTTACATCCATCATCCATATCATTTTAATGTTTTGTCTGTATACTTTGCTTTTTTTTTATTATTATACTTCTACCTTATTATGAATGACACTGTGTCGAAAAATTTTCTGAGGAACTTAAATTCTACAAGCTATATGCTTTTTATTAAGTTCCTTTTTTCACATGTAACTTCGAAATTATTTAGTGTAAATGCAATACAACTTATGCTGTGTAGATGTCTTTATTGCTCACGAATATCAATTTTGTAAATATGCTATGTTTTGTTGATGTATTGTTTTTTTTTGTTCATGTGAAATGAAAGAAACTAAACTAAAAAAAAAAATATAAAAAAACTAAACTAAACTAAAGAAACAGGATTGAACCATTAAGGGTACTAACATGTCCCCTAAAAGGTGCAATCTGGATTGCACCTTTAAAAAGGGTGCAGGATTTAACCCCTAAAGGTGCTGCTAGTGTTGCATCGGTTTGCACCCCTAAAGGTGCACCCTTGCACCATTTTTTCTTAGTGTGAAGATTAAAGATTAATGTAGTAATCCAGACATTGCGATATGAATAAAGTGTATCATATGATACTTTGTCTAAACTCACCGTAACCTCCAGAAATGGCCCGCCAAAAAAATGGAAGGAAAGGTATATAGGCCTACTTATTAAGCCGTTTCGCACGTAGCTTTGTTTTGTTTTGTTTACTGAATAATACAGTTAATTATTATAACGATTGTAAAGCTTATCAGATATTCAAACAATGCCATTCTCCATCGCCCCAATAGCACGTTCACCATCACTTCATAGCTATTTATACTTCTCAATACTAAGTAAGATCATGAAGCACCAATTAAAAAGCAATGAAGCAGATCAAGAAGACTTTTGCCCTCAATGGCAGTCGAACATACTCCATAAATGATTGTTTATTTTAGTCGAGTATGAGTTTATTTCAATAGTTAGAGTAGGAAGAATCGGTTTTAATACGGGGTCATTTACTGGTCACAGAGGAATACATTTACGTGATGGGGGTAGTCATGTCAACGTGCTTATATATGTTGGTTTATTATCAAGTTAGCTTTGATTATGTATATCTATGTATGTAACCGCAGAGTAACTGATTGTACGTTAACTTTGATGACAGGCAAGGTTAATTTAATATATATTTTTCTAGTTAGCTCATGGTTCCATCCCAGTTTGTATACCCTCTTTTTAATTCCTATTGTTTATGATGGTTTAAATTTCACTGTGTGCAAGGGTCTTTCAAATTGATATATCCGAGATCTAGTAAAAATGAAATTGGAATGAGACTGGTGGACTATGCACACATATTATTTCACTTGAAGTGTAAGATACATGTGCCTGATATTTTGATATTTCGTCCAGCATGATTTTCAATTTATTTCAGTGTTAATGTCCGACATCTGAATCATTTATTTCAATAAAATAAGAGCCTAAGTGCGCAGCATTGTCATTTTTTTTATCAATCTGAGCACACAGAGCTATTTGATTGCTTATACACAGACCGGTTGCATGAGGGGATCTATATCACAAGCCCAAGACGTTAAACATTCTTCTCCTCATCTCTAAAGAGGACAAAACTTCATACTTTTAGAATTGTTAGTATTTTACTACTTTAAAAATTACATGAACTTCTTCTGCACCATGAAAACTTTAAATGGGCGTTGAGGTGCTTTGGATAATAGCCACGAAAATAGTCCTAATGCAGTTTTTTATCTTTTCTTTCAAGTACAGATATAAGTCTCTTTTTAAAATGTATTATCATAGCACGAATGTATACGGGTCATTTCACAGAGGAAGTGAAAATTATTCAAATGATGCACCGACCTTTGGTCGACATGATTATGATAATACATGGTTAAAGTGCATTCGGAAAATGAAAATGAAAAAGATAAATGAACAAATATACAATGTATATTCATCGGTGAGTATGTAACTATTTGAATTCGTGTCAACATCTGCTTAGAAATATTGGCGTGCATGAATGAAGATAATGATCGGGAGTCGATGGGGGGTGAGTTGCCCATCAATGATTTTAGAATTAAGTATGTAGTATGCAGGTGCAGCGTGTGCCCTCGATTTAATGTCTCCCCCTCCCCCATCTTCCCTACGTTGGATCAACACCTCTTACAATCATACGTTATAAATTCCATGAGGAAAATGAGAGATAGATATGTACATAGATAAGTAGATAGATAGATAGAGAGAGAGAGAGAAAGAGATTATGCCAAAGGTGAATACTATATCTGATTTTTACGAAATTATTATGGGACTTCATTGGTCAAGGTCTCCTCAAAAAAATTCTTCTCTTTCCCCTTTCATTCTGATAAAAATAGAACTATCAATCTCTTTTAGAAGTAATTTGTAAAAGGACATGGTGACTGTATGAGATTCTATGCCATGACCTTGTTACATATATTCTGTTTCGCAGCCTCGTTAATGCACATGCAATATTGTTATTTTCCATTGATCCTGCCCTGAATCTCTGCATTCAACGAACAAGAGGAGCGGTTTCTGACGCAAATCTCTTCTTTTATCAGCCCCTTTGTCGCAGAACAAAAGCGATTCGATATGTGGGGTATTTATATCATCCGGGATGATATGCTCCTCTGTTTGGGTTAAAGACTCGAAGATAATGAAAATATAGAAGCAAATATTTAAATTTGGAGTAGTGTGTTTTGTTGGTGCACGGTGATCGGTGATGGATGAATGGAGAAACATAAGAAGAACAAACACGCATCAACTTATGTCACGTGACCTCAAGTGTGATCGTGATATTGTACTTTGGTACTCTTTTGTAGACTTTCGAAACAAAATCGTTGACAGTCTAAGATCATACTCAAACTGGAATATACGCAGCAATGGCAGAGTCTGCTAACGAGTAAGCAATCACTTTAAAGATCTGTATCTCTGTATTATAGTTGTTATGTTATTACAATAAATCTTGTATAGTATGGTTACACGTTGAAGTGAAAATGCGGAGAAAGCTCTGGTGTTTTATAAGGAAAATGGGGAGAAAGTTTGAAAATGGCAATCAAATATTAAACAAATATACCATGCACTGAGAGGCTCTAGTTGAAATTATGGATCGAGGTGGCAGGAATAGCACTATTTTCTGAGGGGCGCAGCCCCGAAGATAATAGTGCTATTTCTGTAGCCGAGGAATCCATAACTTCACGAGTGGCTTGAAATAGGGCATGATATATTTGTTTTATATTTTTCAAACCTTCATAGAAATAATAATAATAATAATAATAATTTCTGTCACCGAGGAATCCACAAATTTAAGACCGAAAGCTGGCGCTATAGTACTGCAGTAGTGTAGTGCAGTTACTGCGGCTCAGCGTAAATTGCACAGCGTGAGCGCCGTGACACCGCGGGAGTTGCCCGTTGGAGGCATTTGAAATCCTGCACGCTCGCTGAATGCATGCACAGTAGTGCCTTGGAAGAAAATATCTATGACGTCATCCATGGTATAGTGCCATGGTATAGTGCACTATACATGTGTATAGCACATTTTTCTTATCGGTAACATCATAGCAATTTTATGTTTGGTTACATGATGCTATGTTGACCAATCACTGAACAGGATTTCATTAATCAAAAATGTAATGCTGAATAGTGCAACTGAAAGTGTTCTAGTTTGCTGATATCTGCACTACCCTTGTTCTTAGATAGCGGTCCATCCACGAGTCATGAGCGGGCTGCCAAAATATCAGTGGTTACGTTCTTTTTATGCTACAAGGAGATTAAGAAAATACATAATTAACAACTATTGATATGAATAAGATCCTAACTCTTGCTCGCTTGATTCGCTCCCTCGCAAATAGCCTATCATTATGAGCTATTAATATTTGCAAGAGAACATCAGTTACATCAAACGAGGAACATGCAAGGATAAAAGTCATTCATTTGGGACGTCTTAAGCGAGGGAAAAGATATTTGAAAATGTACCACCGGCCCTAGACGGCCCATCATAGCCCGTGTACGTGTAAGTCATTAGGAACCCGTGGTGTAATAGCTCTGCAGTTTGAGTGCTGAAAAGGGTGTAATTTTCGCGCTACCTGCAGATATGTTTTCATTGCGAACAGCGCGAAAAACTAATCGCGCGAAAATTATAGTTTTTGGTGAGAAAAGAAATAATTCGAATGGACGCGCTCAACCGCGACTATCCTTGGTCTTAACCAGGGAGGTGAGAACGGTGGCGTGTGAATAGTCAACAGAAAATAGAAGTCGAGTTTACTGGCGACTCTCAAAGTATATTGGTCAAATACACGCAGTGTCATTAACACAAGTCAATGCCCTTCTGGCTCCAAACAGACGATTTATGTTTGTTAATGTGTTTTTTATGAAGATGATAAATGATGTACAGGAAATGCATTTATAATCTGCTTTCTAGTAAATATAGAAACATAATTTGATCTTATTAAAATCTGTGATGATTTGCCTGTTGTCAACTATATTTATGTATGATGTCATCCGTGATTTTGTATCTGAATAAAGATTTTATAACAAGAAAAAACAGTTTGTTTATGTGCCCACTGTTTTCATGTCTCCGAGCAATTCAACTCGTCATCATGATATCATTTATTGCTATGTCGGGAAATCTTCAAGGAAGGATTCCCTGCCATCTGAGCCGCCCGTCATTTTTTAAAGAACATATTCCTTTCCAAATGAATAAGCTGGTTATTGACATGCTGGTTATGAATGAGCTAGGATTTTCTCCATCGGATTTTTTTTTGAGGCCGCCATCCTAGTCAAGCATCGCTTATGATTGCGATCTCCTGCACTTTTTCCTTAGATAGTTCGGAATATACTTTAAATTTAGAATAATAGGTTATAGAAATATTAAGTTTCGTTATTATATGTATATGTACAAAAAAAAAAAAAATTTGACACGAAGTTATTATTGTTTGTATATTTGTCTTATACTTTACTTTTATATGTTCTTTGTTATTCAGTTATTATATTTGGAAAAATGCAGAAATAAAATCAAACAATCAAACTATGCTGAACATTTATCACGATAATTGAATTATTTGTTTCATTTTTAAAATCTAATTTCAGTATTTTTCTTTCATTTTGACTTCTGTTCTTCGTTATTGTTTGTATCATGGTAATGAAGACACACCTCTCCCTCTCATCTCATTCTCATCTACAGTATACCTGGTGGGAATATTTTCAAGCAAGCATGGGTGACCATAACATCATTTTTCGGCAGCTTCTTATCCAGTGGTGAGTTAAACAGTATGTAAATCAAAGTCCCTAAACGAGTCTTATAGGACCTTTCTTAATGATGTTAATTGTTTGTAAATGCATCAAGGCCCTCTGATAAACAGTTGCGATTCATTCAGTCGATCGCAACTTGATATACATTGCAACTCTGTACTTAACAGATATTTGCTTGTAAGTTTGCGATTGATTGGAGGACTTGCGATCAATCGCAACTGTTAACAAGACAGGGCACAGGTATTAAAAAGTTAACTTTTATCCTTCGTAGCCTAAAAGAACGCAATGTTTTAAATTCTCTGTCACCATAGAATACATAAGTGAATGTTGACAGTGTGGGACTATTGTGTTCACACTATTTCCCATGCACTGTGATAGCAAAAAACAAACATAATTCATTCACAGTTTATGAACACAGTGTATTGGATTAATTTCGTAGTGTTGACAAATTCTTTCATAAACAAGCATGTTCACACTGTCGTCTAAAATGTGATACGATGTAACACAATGTAGTTGTAAGACATTAACACAGTTTGTATGATCACAAAGTGTATTGGATCATTATAATAGTGTCAACAGTGTTCTGTTAACATTATATTCACAGTGTGACGCATGGCTAAGACAGAGAGAATCATACATCATATAGAATGTATGCAACACAGTGTATTGAGGGGGAAAATAAGTCACGTGAGTAAAGAGATTTCACTGAAAAGCTCAAATTTACTTTAGGGTGGGGGTGGCTGTAATCTTAGCTTTAGGTAGAATATAAAACAAATCATGTTCTGTTTAAAGAAAAACCTTCGAGTTAAATGTACTATGTCCCATTTGCAGGCCAAAAAATGAAAAGATTAAATTCCAACGGCATTTGAAAGACAATACTAATTTAGAACTTCCCTTAAAAAAGGGGGGCTTGAAAATGTCTTTAAGTGGGAAAATAACGAATATTAGTTGACATAGGAGCTATAGAGCCAGTAAGTAATAGTCTGATTTTTCAGACAATTGTACCGAATGGTCGTACGTTTTTTGCTGCGCAAAGATTCAATCAGTTTAATTTTGGCCATTACAAGAAGTGGGTTATTGATGTAGACAAATGCTCATGTACCATTCACAGCTCATTTTATGTATGTTATTACCAAAGAAGAAAAAAGGCCAGTCAGTCACTCAATAGTGTCTGACAGTGAAGTCTAGCAAGTAAACGGGTTTCCTTGCATAATTTGAATATTAGGACACTACTAACGTTTAAATTTCACAGATAGGACATACATGACATATTCATAATTCCTGCAAAGTTCTACAGAATTTGATGTTTGGCTGCAAAAGGGACATAGTTCACTTCATAACTGGCAAATTCATCAGTGCAAAAGATAAGAAAGTTCTGTCTTGTACAGATTATTTGAGATAAACCTTGATTGTAGAATCTCCGAGACCAAATAGCATGATGTGCATAATAGTGATTATTATTATTTTTCTCGACAAAGGATATCGTATTTAGTTTGTAATACTAGCTAAGACAAAGTAATAGAAACCGCCTCCAAGTAGCCCTATAGTCTTTGAATCGCCGCTGGGTAAACTACGGTAAATATTAAGACAAATAGTATTCTTACCATAGAGTGTTGTACTGGATTTATCATAAAGATGGCAAGATGTAGAACGAACATGATAATAATAAATAAGGTTTACTCCGTTTTCTATACATAGAGAGAGAGAGAGAGAGAGAGGGGGAGATCAGGGGAGATCATGGGGTGGGGGCAGAGAGAGAGAGAGAGAGAATGAAAATAAATAGAAGGATGGAGAAGAGACAGAGAGAAGGAGAGAGAGAGAAGGAGAGAGAGAGGGGGTAAGAGAGAGAGAGAGAGAGCAACAGTGATTAATCGATCGATTTTGATAGAAGGAATTTTAAAACAACATGTTTTCTTCACAATAATAGTTTACGATATAAAGGTAAATAACAGAGTTCATCAGTGTTTGTTTATTGGACACGAACTACGTAAGTGCAGGTGCTTGATAACAAAGGGGAAAAGGGATAAAGGCTTAAACTTTAAGTCAACTCGTATAGTATGAGCTCATCTGCCTTATACACCCTTATACGCCATTCATTATTCGAAAGAAACCAAGAACCCTAGCAAAACAAATTCAACATATTACAAGGAAAAAATGGACATTACAAGAATGTTGTCTATCTGTTATTTTTTTCATTCTAAAATAAACCGAAGGTGTTGGTATTTCCCCGCAATGAATATACACCATATACTTGATAGTCTATTGTTGTGTTTTAAAGACACAATCTTTCATCGTAGTTATCATACTTTCCTCTATCATTTTAAAAGAGATCGACTTGAACTGACACAAAACAACTAGGCAACCTAATCAATCAAAAAGAAACACCCTTCCAATTATGCTAGCACAGAATAGTACATCATATTATTATTAAAACACCGTTTGTCATAATTATATGCATTTGGAAATAAAATGTTTTTCTATCAGATAGATCACTTTCACCGGCGTTTTACTTTCATCTGATTTCACAAGATATTGTGCGTATAACCAAGGAGATAGCAAATTATGCAAATCTTGCTTTGCATTCTGGATGCAACTCTAGCAGTTCTAGTATTACACCGTGAATAGCGAGGGATATAGGGATGCAATAATTATCTCTATAGTTGATGCTCTTTCTCTGGTCTTATCTGAGTATGCTATCGCTTAAAACACGATCTATATCTCAGCGAATAAACACATTAACAAGGCCTGTGATATGCCTTCGGGTCAATAATACTGTATATCACTCTGAGTCGGAGTTATTTTAGCATCCACTATATCTAACTCTATCACAGAAGTTGGACCAGTGACTTAGGTATGAGCTCTATTTTGTGGTAGTATGGATACAATTATTAGCAACCATGGTAAGAATATTGACTTCTCTATTCATTAGCTGTCGTATTTGAGCTTTTTTAAAGAGGCAATCATCAGATTGTATTGCTACATTGATGTTATTGTACGGATCAGTTAAAGACCACACGGGGCTTCTAAGCATGCATCGTGTTTTCTGCTAATCAAAGTTCTTTATGTCGTGTTTTTCCCCCTTCAAATGTGGACGTTCATTTTCCTTTATTCTCGTTCCAGATTATATGACAGATTTAATTTATTCATTCAGGTATTATCAGCATATCCATCTCTACGTCGCAGTGGTTGTATTTGATTTCAGATAATTTGATTAAATTCGAAGTTAGATTCACTCGTGCAGAAGGGCTTTGTTTCTGCATCGACGAATTCCACCAATTGTCATATCTCTGTAAACAAAGCAAATGAGCCATGGAGAGGCCTGCTATTAAACAAAACAAAAATTCTAAAGAATGTTCGTTTCATTATTGTTTCGAAGTATTCTCTCAAAGTAACACATTTTATTAGAGGTACTAACTTTTGATACGATTTTGAGTGAAAGAGGTGAAGAGATTATTTTTATTTGAGGGATACTGACTCTGTCAAGTAAATATGGTTATGTTGGAAAAATCTGACGTTGCTGTTTTAATTCTTGCCCTCTAAGTGCGTTTACGAAACTAATCTAGGAAAGTAATACCTCAATCGACTACTCATTCATATCACTCAAGAGAAATACTTTACAACTTTTTTCTACTCAAGAAAAAACGCTTCCTCATTTTCTAAATTATTGTAGAGTTCTTCAGGTTATAGTCCTTTGGGCTTTATTTTCAATCTCATGTTTTGTTAGGAAGTTGGCTCAGATGTAATAATGTGCTCCTAAAATCAATAACCAGACAAATTTGAATACTTCGAGTATTGAATTAGCCTAGACGTTTGTTAGTAGAAAAATCAATGGTAGGAAATACAATCTGCGGATGTTAAATTTGTTTAAGTTCTATGACAGGTGGAATGATGAATAAGATCGTCATGGTAACAATAGTGTGCTCCTGATTAATCAATTTTATCTTTGTATATATTCATTTCATTGTCACACCTTGTCTGGTATTTTAACTGATATCATAAACCAAACTGATCATGTATGATGTATATATTATGAAGCACTAAAGACAAGAAAAATGACGTACAAATATTATCAGATAAATTCTGAATAAGTAACAGAAATTGAAAAACACAATATAAATGACTTACCAATTTCGATACATGTTTACAAAGGGTAGCGTGTTTCCGCTTCACAGCACCTGTGCAAAGTTTGAGTGCATGGCTATACTGTGTATGTGTGTAAATATGAAATTATGAAAATTCGATATTTGTAATTCTAAAAAGTAAACATTGAAATCATGTGTCAACATCCGAATTTAAAGACCACTATGTTATGATTTTCTTTGTCTCTTATTCATAAAGATAACTCAATATGGATCAAACACTTGTAATTTATTGTCTTTAATCATACATAATTTAACTCGATTTTATCTTCTAATCAATATTTAGTGCAGCCCAAAAACTCTGGAATAACTTACTATAAGAAATCAGGAGATCACCATCTGTAAATATCTTTAAATAAAAACTGAACACATCTTTTCAATTAACTGTAAATCTAAGCATATCAGGAGCTCTTGCATATAGTGCAGTAGAATATATACTTAATATTAGATAGTTTCTGCGCTCTATAAATGTATTATTATTATTATTATTGTTATTTCTTTCTTAATTGTTACAAAATGTAATTAACGTAATCAATCAACCAACCAATAAATCGATAAATCAATCAATCAATCGATCAATACGAATCAATACGAATGTTTATTGTTTGTTTTTCTCTGTAAGATGATGACGTCATTGATGAAACGACTGGTCTTACCAAGCAACAGAAGGCCTTGATCAAGAAGTCATGGACTTATGTCATGGAAGACAAACTCAGGATTGGGGTGATCATCTTCATCAAGTAAGTTACATGGGCTCTGTCAACTGATTGGTCAATCCAAAGTGGCCATTCAGCCAAGATTCTAGGTTGGTTGTATACAGTAGATTAGTATCCGATACCGTCTGGCAAATGTAATTATAATAAAAAAAAGTTCCCTCAATCAATAATCTTCTACCCAAAACTACAACGAAAATAAAAACTAAACATATCAAAAACAAAACAACAACAACAACAACAAACAAAACAAAACAAAACAAAACAAAACAAAACAAAACAAACAGACAATAAACTTTAAATTGTAATAGTATCAATACGCCCGGGTTTTTTGTTTTGTTTTGCTTTGTCTTAATATTAAGACTACCCTTGAAAAGTCTTCCACATCTTATACAAATGTGAGTTTATTGGGAGAATATAATAGATCTCTTTGAATTACAATCTTTTCAAACCCGAACACCCATCACAAAAACTCATACTATGTTTTACAGAGCTGTAAAGTTCTGATGATGCTGACTTTGACATTGTGTTCTTACCCTACATTCAGCGATAAAAGCTGATTGTAACAAAATAATAAAATTAGAATTCTCAAAATTACGTTGTATCGGAGAAACTTGACCTTTATCCGGTCAATCAATATTATCAGAGTGATTATCATTTTTTGTAATGGATTCTTCCTTTTTCAAAGTTAAGAGTTTTTAATGGGTTGTGTAGAGCTAAAGCTACCATTGTATTGGCCCTATACTATATCCATAGGGGGACAGAAATTGAAGCTATGACTAGCAGGCCAGATCGAAGTGCATCTATTCGTCAGATATGCCCGCGATTTTCCCGTGGTAATTCTGATTACAATCAAAATAATGAGATGACGAAATCACTGATCATCGCTCCGTATTTCAGTCATTAGCTGTTATAGGTACAACACCCAAGGGAATGCGAGAAGCGTGTATCATAATGAAAATGGAATTGTTAAAGGGCCAAGCCGCCCTCACCCGGCCATGTACACGTCTGTTGATTTCCCGTCCATAATCACGATCTCTCACGATCTCTCACGATCTCTCACGATCTCTCATTATCTTACATCGGGATGGGCACGAGCTCAACTTGGCTTGGTGTTTCAAGAAAACTAAATGCTTACGTCACGATTCGGGATTCGTCCGAACACTATGAATGTGACGAATAATGACATTATACCCGACCACCATCAAGAACGATTTGTATACGTAATGCTCCTGTGACTGTGAGCATGGTGAGTGTTTAGCTTATTATCACAAAATTAGTGGTACGCACTAAACACGATATAAGGCTGGGGTTTCATAGCTCGTATTACATCGTGTTTGAGATCGTGACAGTAGGCAAAAGGCCTGGGGTGGTATTCCGATAGCGCGAACTAAGTTAAGCTCGGCTTAACTAGTTCACACTTTTATGGAGTGCCTGTTGCCAACTCATTTTCCCTGTACAGATTATTTTAATCCTGCAATGAAAAGTGTCCAAAAATTAATTTTTCAATGAAATGGGAAGAAAAGATAATATGAGTATGAACTGAATTTCAATAAAGTCTTTGGTAGATTATCTTTGTCATGAATATTGAAGGAGGAAGATGAAACCTAGCATTCCATAGAAGTGTGAACTAAAATTCTTGTTTAGTCTGGACTTAGTCCCGGCTTAACTTAAGAGAATACCACCCCTGCTCTTTAAGCTAAATTCTGGTTTTTAGATTTCTGGGTTATTCGAAAATCACGAATAAAAAACCATAAACACCAATCTGTATTATCATATTATCACACGTTCTTTATTATCATATTACCACACGTTCCCACTAACCCTACAAATTGCATATACATACTGCAGATATTCCTGTTTTTGGAAGAGGCGGAACATTATTTTAAATAAATTTGCTAACAACTTAGTTCACTATTTCCACACATAAAGATGATGATGATGATGATGATGATAATGAAGAAGAAGAAGAAGAAGAAGAAGAAGAAAAAAAAAAACATGCCTCGGAAATTTCAAGCTTGCCCAGGAGGGGGAAAACGAGGTCAACTGAAGGACTGAAGGTAAATAATAATAATCTTTTAAAGCACAGACCCTAATTTGACACTTTATCAAAAAATCATTGTGCCTTGAGACAAGCCTAGCCCAGCTATCTACTGGTTGTATCAGGAGCAGCTATACTACATGGCCTATGGTAGTCTTATAGTGCAGACTGTCTTTTACGACTGACCAGGGTTTGTGCCTGCAAACTAAACGGAAGGTCACATTGCCGATTCAGAGGTTTGGAGAAAGAAAAGGAGAGAAAGCTGTTGAAAGAGAAAGGAGGAGAGGGAGAGAGCATGGACCTACTCCATGGAAAGAGGGAGCGAGAGATAAACAGAGAGAGAGAGAGAGAGCGAGAGAGAGAGAGACCCGGGGCTCCTCCCTCAATACCGGTCATTGCCTCCTCCCATCCAGCCCATCTCTCTCTCTCTTTCTCTCTCTCTCTCTACTCTGATATCATCTGAAATCTGTCCTCGTGATGACGTCATGGTAGCTCCAATATTACTGCAGCTATACCATGAAACCTCATAATATACAAGAGATACTCCAAGAATATCATGAAGTATAAAAAATAAAATAATGATGGGGATATTCTCCCAAACACACCCTCAAATTAGTGTTCGAAAAGTCTTCCTCTGAAAGAGATTCAAGTGTTTTAGCAGTGTGCTTGTATAACCATTGTATAACCAAGGGGGTAGGATTTAAGCTCCTTTGTATAACCCTCAATCTTAGCTATTCATTTAAATGTTCATTTAAAAAATTCCTTTTCATTCCTCTTCGATTTCTCATTCGTGTATGTGTGTAATCGTTAGCAGTATCAATGGTCAGCATTTATAACTGTTTACCATCTGAGAGAGTAACGGACGAGAATACTGCGCAATGATACCTCTTGTAAGATTAAAAAAAAAAAACTGTTGGTACATCCCTTTATTGATACTTCAGCAATGAAGGTACAGATACATTATAACAAAGACATACAAAGAAAAGGAGAGCATGCTGAGAAAAGCCTAAGACTAAGATCGACTTTAAGTTGGACTTAAGTATAACAGGCCGTTCATGCCATTGTTTGCTATCATTATTTACTGGCATTGGTCTCTCAAGGGATGTACAAATCATGGTAAAAAATCTACAAAACTTACATTTTTTGATAATTCGTTATTGAAGGAAAACATATTATCTAAAGATTATAATTTAGAGACCAATTGGGAAAGCAACCAATGGCATGAACGGCCTGTTATACTTAAGTCCAACTTAAAGTCGATCTTAGTCTTTGTGAAACACCCCCTGGACTTGACCTGGGGGGTGATTCACTAACAGCTAAAATCGATCCCAAATGAGATAAAATCGCTCTTAGGCTCAATATCACTCCTAAGAGCAATATCGCTCTTAGGAACTGATTCACTAAAGCATTTGGGATTGATTTTAGCTTTTAAATCGCTATTAAGGCTAAGAGTGATCCGGATCACTCTTAGTCTTACTCTAGTAGGCCTATAGCCTACTCTCGTCTTAGGCTTAGCCTAGTATACTTTCTGGCAAAGTCAGACAAAGACAAAACTATCAGTGTCAAACTGAAGTTAAATTAGAGCAAACAAGAGGAAGATAGATATTGTTAGTCACTGTTAAAGTGATATATCGAATCGTTTTGATTTATACTATGATAGGGTAGGCCTAACTCTTAGTGCCAACAACATAATAAGTAAAACACTAAAGACTAAAGTTAGTCCGCTTTCGAGAATACCACATCAAGACTGCTGCTGCTACATGCTAGCTGCATGGGGACGGTAGGTCTAACTTACGTACATTACGTAGATCTAGGCCCTAGACTCTACGTTAAATCCGGCATTTTACTAGAAACAGGCATAAAGAAAGACAAGCTATACCCACAGAAAATCGTATGAATCCTCACACTGCTACATGAAACAGTCATGAATGATTTTTGTCATGTCTTATGCAAAATTTCACTCGGCTTTCTTCAAATTTTAACACGAAATCAACATAGAAATGAACGTCATTGACAAATTAAGCGACGATAGCTAGCTAATTATCGTTATGTCGATCGGCTACGCGATTGATTGATGCCCAGGGACCAAAATTTGAGTCTATTGATTGGTTGGATCGATCGCGTACATGAATATTCATATGCGCGCATGATTATTCACGCTGGGATTGATCCCAGCCTAAAAGCGATTTAGTGAACCAGTCAGGTAGAATCGATTTTAAGCTGGGATTGAAATCAATCCCAAAAATTGCTCTTAGGAACGATATCGTTCCCAGTTAGTGAATCACCCCCCTGATTAATGGTCCATACAGGGCATTAATTAGCTCATCCTTTCGCACAGCATTTATGCCATTCTGGAACTCAGATGACGTACCCTGATGTCCTCACGACTTTGATTTATTTCTTCCATGCACAGGTTATTCAAAACCTTCCCAGCTTCCCAGCAACTCTTCGAGAAACTCAAGGACTACACGGATTTCGAAGAGCTTGCTCGGAACAAGAAGATGAAAGCTCATGCTACCAGGGTCATGGCTGCACTCACATCGCTGGTAGAGAATATTGACCAACCTGACATCCTTGACGAACTGCTGCGGAATACCTCAGTCACACATTACAGAATGAGAATGCCACCACATTACTTTGAGGTGAGTGGGCATAGGGACGTTGGTGGTGGTGGTGGTGTTGGTGGTGGTGGTGGTGGTAGTAGTGGTGGTGGTGGTGGTGTTGTTGGTGTTGATGATGCTGATGATGGTAGTGGTGGTGATTGTGGCCATGGTGGCGGTGGTGTCTGTGATGGTGGTAGTAGAGGTGGTGGTGGTGTTGGTGCTGGTGGTGCTGATGTTGGTAGTGGTGGTAGTGGTGGCGGTGGTGGTGATTTTGGTGTTTAGTGGTGTCGGTGTTCAAGTGGTGGTGGCCGTGGTGACGGTTGTGGCAGTGGTGGTGGTGATGGCAGTGGTGGTGGTGGTGATGGCGATGGTGGTGGGGGTGGTGGTGGTGGTGGTGGTGTTTTTTTTGGTGGCGGTGGTGGTGGTAGTGGTTGGGGTGGTTGGGGTGGCTGTAGTTGTGGTGGTGGTAGTGTTGGTAGTGTTGGTGGTATTGATGGTGGAGGTGTTGTTGTTGTTGTTGGTAGTGGTGGTATTGATGGTGGTGGTGGTGGTGATGATAATGGTGGTAGTGGTGGTGGTATCTCAATACAAATTTGCTGAGACTTTGCAATTTCTATATTGAGTATCTTGATCCAGCACGGCACTAATGTCCTTCAGCAAGACATTAATCCATATTTGCCCCTCCCCACCCGGGTGTAAATGGATACTTGGTAATTGCTGGGTTGATAATAATTGCAGGGCCCTTAGGAAGAGCAGTATCAAATATAAGCATGTATACATTATAACAAACAAAAAATGTTTATCAAGACCATCTAATGTATTTTCGTTCATTTTTCTTCTGCTTTGAACGAAAAATCTCCCTCTCTCTCTTTTTCTTGTAGGACCTAGGCGGAGTAATAATCGAGACCCTGACAGAAAATTTGGGAGATAAATTCACGCCTAAGACCAAGGAAGCATGGCTGATCTACTATGCATACATGTGTAGAATAATGCTGGACGAAATGGAGGAATTGGAACCTTCGCACGACGATGATTAGTCAAGACACAATACTAACTATATCTTTGACCAGGTTGATGGTGTATGGATCTGTAAATAACTCCTAACATTTTTTCACATGTGATATAATCTGAGAGTAAAGGATGATTTTTACACTATGAAGTGGTTTATATAATTATTTACTATAAATATTTACTATAAATACAACGTATGGCTGTATATGAACATCATTGATCGTATATATTGGACGCTTATTTCTTTATGGAAACACGTCTTAGCTCCTAGGTCAATATTGATAGCGTATAGCAATATCGTATTCAGTTAGTTTACGTCAGTTTGAGTCGACATAATGGAAAACTATTTCAAATAAATCTGTATTAGCTTTTGAAATGTGATCAGGGAAAATGTACCGAATTTATTTCTGAGTATACGAAAAAGGTTCAATCGTTGGTCTGTGACATCACATTGCCACGTGCCACTATAACTAGTTTTAGACAGTTTCTTGCATACAAGACATTGCTTATATGGTTATATGACAGTAAACCTTATACACAGCCATTAGAAGGGACAAACCGGAACGTTCATAGAACTATGTTGGAAATTATCTAAGCTATGCTTGGTAATAGGGGGAAAAGAAGTTGTTAATTTTTATTACAGCGATCTTTGATATTTTTCTGTTGAAATTAGATATGAGGAATCAGCTAATAGCCCCTGATTCGACCGTTTCAGGTTTAGTATGCAGCACCTTAAAGGGATCCGGTAACTTTGTCTCAGATTCTGAAACAAAATTCTGGATTTAGCTCATGATGCAATGATAATCATAAACCTTTAGGTCAGTCAGGAACCCCATGACTTTTACAAGCTGATCGCCTGTCTGATTATCAAGATATTTATGATTGAATTACAAATTTTGAAAACCGTTCGCCTGATGGTTTTCATAACACTATAGTCTATTAGGAAAACGAGTATGGTAAAACCGGTCAATCAAAGATTTTTACTTTTTTGGGGCACTTCTTGATCATTTTGAAGCGCAATTTTTTTAGGGCTTCATTATTACACCATATCACAGACACTAATAACATGTAGGGCCGTGTATCTCAGATTTAACACTGTTAAACGATCCCTTTAAATGAATCAATGACCTACAATAATTCCACTGATGGACTTGCTCATTTTAAATGACTGTATATAGACAAGCAAAATTCTTTACATTTATCATATGCATCACTCAATAAAATAATTTGCTTGGAATGTTGGTGGTCTTGAAATGATTATGTTTCGATCATAATAAACGCTGATAACACGATTGCAACTGATTTAAAACAAAACATTAACTGAAGGGCAATTTTAATACCCTATTGTATATCTCACAGAAGTATTTTTTTTTCTCCAAGTAGTTCGTGATCGTGTTTGATGTTATTTGGAGGAAAAATGGGTAAAAACCCGAGTCCAGTCATCATTAAAATGTTCACGCACCCACTTGGTGACCATCCGTCTCGTCTTTAAGACTGGATGGATGCACGCACCCTTGTGCTGGTCATCCGTCTCGTTTCCAAGACTGGATGGATGCACGCACCCTTGTGCTGGTCATCCGTCTCGTTTTCAAGACTGGATGGATTCACGCACCCATGTGCTGGTCATCCGTCTCGGCTTCAAGACTGGATGGATGCACGCACCCTTGTGCTGGTCATCCGTCTCGTTTCCAAGACTGGATGGATGCACGCACCCATGTGCTGGTCATCCGTCTCGTTTTCAAGACTGGATGGATGCACGCACCCTTGTGCTGGTCATCCGTCTCGGCTTCAAGACTGGATGGATGCACGCACCCTTGTGCAGGTCATCTGTCTCGTTTTCAAGACTGGATGGATGCACGCACCCATGTGCTGGTCATCCGTCTCGTCTTCAAGACTGGATGGATGCACGCACCCATGTGCTGGTCATCCGTCTCGTCTTCAAGACTGGATGGATGCACGCACCCATGTGCTGGTCATCCGTCTCGTCTTCAAGACTGGATGGATGCACGCACCCTTGTGCAGGTCATCTGTCTCTTCTGAAGACTGTGTAGCTGAGAGGCCGAAGACCCCATGACCTAATTGATATGAAGTGGTTAAGTGAAGATGAACGATATCTTTTTAAATGTTATGACGTTTGAACATATGGTGAAGAAGTCAGTATCAAGGACTAACTAGGCCTCTCGAGGACAGCCTAATGACCTTCTCTATCTCCAGACATTCTTCTCGTCATGCTTCGATCCTCGTTAGCAAGAGAGCTCGATCGCCCTCGTCCAGTGGTTTCATTCTTAGATTTCAAAGGTTTTGACTTGTATGTGGAAATGTATTCTATATAAACGGCTGTAAACAAGAAATAAGATGCAAAAAGGAGAAAGCTGTGATCTCTCATTATGATTCAATATTTAATAACCCTTAATCGATGTTAAGAGCATAGGAAAAGAAGATTCAGCCAATTCCATGGATGCATCTACTCACATTGTGGGAATCAGCCATCTATACAACGTGACAAACATTACTCTCAGCAATTTAAGATTAAATATATTTCCTCATAAAACGAATTATTAGACATTTTCATCACCAGTCCAATAGGTTATTTTTGTTTAATGAGTCGATTTTAGTGAAATATTGGGTGCGACGATCAACTAATTCATGTATGTCGAATATCTTGAACTTTTTGTAGCCTAATTGGACTGCTGATATACATTTCCAGATGCAGAATATAGATATTGAATTGATGATGAAATGACAATGTGAAACAAATGGAAATTTCGTCTCATCTAGTTGGATCTGGAAGTTGTCAAATGTCATCGCTGAGATGACGTCATAACATTCTAAGACGATCCCATACTCTGAATACCAGTATGGTTACATCCTGCAAAACACATCGCAAAAGTCACCTCAAGGCCAGGGCATATGCATTTACAAACGGGAAGATAATGAATCTATTCCCGAAGGTAGCAAGTCGAACTATTTTCATGATGTATGTTACATGATTAGAAGTCATACCTGCGGAAGTACTCTCCCGCCAAACTATGTCGTCATTCCTCGGCTGCCAAACCCATTGGTCTCCTTTCAAGTCCCAGGCAGTGGTATAAATAGCGCTCTCTAAATATATCATGATGAGTCTATATTGGTATGAAGACGTGGTTTGAAGACGTTACGGGATGTATTACAATGATGTAACCAACCTACTTCCGTTTGACACCACCATCCCCTCTGAAACCATTTATTTTAATCTTCACAGCCCCCAATGTCATTAAGATTTCATGTTTTCTTGGAACACATAATGATTTTATATATCAACTACGGCAAAATTATACTTAAGAGGTGTCTAGCTTTACACAGGTCCCGGGTGGTTCCTCTCCTGTTAAAAGATATTATAGGCCTATTATTCTTTAATTTTAAGGACTTCTTCAGGGATTTCATATATCTCGGGTACCTCCAAATAATGCCCCCCTTTTTTGTCAGAGGTATGAAAGCTCGAGATGATTGTTGATAAAGATTAAACCACCTTCAAGATAGACTTTTGGCCGTTGTCCCCGTTTTCCATCAGGAAATATAGGCCTATATCCTACCAATCACCCGATAGATAGGCGAATGTAATCAGATAACTGGATTGAAATACGTTCTCCATGAGATAACGAAGATTGTGAATTATGTATTATGTGTCATCTTATCAAATCAAGACCTTTTTTTCTTTCAAGTTAGATTTTATTTGTAAAGGCAATTGTTGTACAGGTGAAATGATAATGTATTATTTACAACATAATTTTTGATATTTTATAATGTACTCAAGATACGTTCCGGACAAGCGTCGCTTTTAAGACTTTAAGTTATGGACTGATACAGATTAAAAGAGTAATATTGTTGCGAAGATTCATAGTTGAAAGTTGTATATCTTTCTGTTCATTCATTTGAATGTATATCCGTATTATATTTGTGTATTTGTTTTATTGGTTCTTTCCTTTTCTTCAAATTCTGTGATTAAGATTTCATCGAAAAAGATTATTGTTTTCCATTAACACTGTAGAATTTTCTGGTGAAAATCTAATCCACCCATAAAGGCCGAAAACTCAGGCGACGAAAGAGAAAATGCTCTGTAAATTGATTTTTTTTTTATTTGTAATGTGGACGAACAGATTTTTGTTGATCTTTGTTTTTGAAGTCGAACACTATTTTTGGCCCATTTTTCTGCTGTTTTGCGATTCTTGCAATTTTGACACTCTGGGCCGCCCGTAATCATGATAGTTTGAGTGAATGTTTGAGACCATGAAGGGTTTAGGTTGAAATCACCTTGGTGTGAATCCGGCTAATATCAGGCGCATATCATTCATAGGCTTCATAAATGGGCATACGATGCTGTTATATCAGTACCACTGAATACTAACAACATAGTTACGAATATTAAATATTGTTCATTAAATATATAATAATTATGTAAATGTACCCTCATGCACATTCGTATCAGTTGGTGAATGGGACATTCAATAGACCACCACAGTCATGGGTTAAACTTAGTTGTTTTGTCGTTAATATATTTTGCTGTTTCGTGTATTCGTGTGTTTGTGTGAGATAAGAGGGAAAATCAGTCAAACATGTAGAACTCTCTCGTAATAATAATGTTCAAAAAAAAATATCGAATGATAAAAATGGTATAATGTAGAGGGACATCCATTCACATTTCATCTATTCTTGTGTGTAAGATCACGTGATCTGTAAATTTCTTTCATGACTTGTTTATTATGATATAAATGTGAGTAATGTGTATGAAATATAGATTTAAACACATTCATAAAATTTATAATGTTGTGTTTGTGATTATGAAGTATGACAAGTACAAAGCATAACAGGCATATTGGCAAGATACATACAGGCGTACGGGCATATTGTCGCGAAGAGACTGTCACGAAGAGACGCCTTTTGCCTCAATGTCAAGATTAACGTTCCATAACATTTTCCACGCGCGAAACTGAAATATTTGTAGTGAACATAACAGAAATTCCATATTTACTAGGCATCTCCCGCTCGAATATGAGACTGTTTGGGCATCTCCCGGCCCGAAAATGGATATTCGGGCCGGCGCCCCGCTGCCCGAATTCGAGGTGGGGGTTGCCCGAATATTGAAACTTTTAAACAAACAAAAAAAAAGAAAAAAGAAACTAAAGTGAGAAAATAAAACAACAAAACAAAAAGGAACAACGAGCTACATGTACAAACAAAAATCAAAAAGCTGAAAACAAGAATAAGTTATTATTTTTGTAACACGACAGTTCATGGTTTTGATCAAATGACGATTCGGCTGACAATACCATCGGGCATAAACTTTGGAAAACTAACGGTTTAGAGGATTTATCTCAACATGCTTGTAGGTGAGCACCTCTTAGACTAATGTATACATGGTAATGTCTAAAAGGTACTTGTATGTTTTAAGTGGGCACAACGTGTCTGTATCAATACCCGTATGTACATGTACATATATCATGAACAATACAATTTGACTAAACCTATACCACATTGCTCCCTTTATACATGTTTAAGAAGTGTATTCTCTGCTTGCTCTTTTTATTAAACAGAGCACCATTGGCTCTGTTGGTGATAGAAGATATGTCGAGTATTGTACAGTGTATATTGCAAAGTTTACATAATTCCTTAGAAATGTGTACCATCTCCTTTTTCTACCGACTTTGTTGAGAAGTGTGAAACGTACAGCACATCGTAGTCACGACCTGTACATGAACCTTTGTAAACATGAGGTAAAATAAGTGTGGATTTTATCGAAATAAAGTATGTTTATCATTAAAGACAAAATTGTGTGCGTGTGATTGCTTTAACTAATTGTAAGAGTCGCAAAAGACAGAAAATAAGAAGTAAGAAAAATAATAATACATGTATAATAGTAACATTTCATAAAGCGTTTAATACAAATGTTTTATAAGCGCTGTACTATCATTACCCGAGCTACCCTGGTAGCATTAGGTCGAGCCATTCATCATTTAGATGCCAAATTCCAAAGCAATGTTTACTTATTAAAGATCCGCTGCAGTAAAATATGATATACATGTACATGGGAACGTATTAAAACAAAATAAACAAACAAAAATCATCACCAGGTATTCCTATCATTAAAAAAAGAGAAAAGAAAGGAAAAACTCCTTCTCAGCAACTCTATCAACTTCAAAGTTCAACATGATTGCAAATACTTTAGAAGAAAAAAAAATCACGTTCAACAGACCATTTAACTATCCTTGGGCATCACCTATTGAATGGGCAGATTACACAATGACATAATCCAAACATTATTTCTCAAGAGAGTTGTATATGGTTGAATTCTTGGAAGCCTTTGCGATCATATGAAACACAAAATAAGTAAATATTTGATGATTAAATGTCTACATGTACAGTCAAACCTGTCTATTAAGGCCATCCAAGGGGAAAAGAAAGTGGCCCCTGTAGACAGGTGGTCTTTATGGAAAGGTGGGCCAAGACAGGTTTGACTGCATTTCTATTATAATTTAGTTGGGAAAGAAGTGTGCAGAGTGGTACAACTACTGGCCAGCTAGGAAGGAATGAAAAACGAGAAACACCAGATTTTTTTTTTCTTCACCATCAAGATTTTAATTACAAAAAGGAACCTTATTCTACCATGAATGTACTTTCTACAAAATGTACAATGGAAATGGGATGAGAAAAATAATCAAATGAAAAATAATTAAATCACAGCTTTTCTAGAATCATATTCATGTATTCTTTCAAATACAAAGAGTATATTTATACCTGTAAACGACATGAAATGCAAAATGTTAACAAAAAATTGACCATGGTATATTTCTAGATAGACGGCGCTATAGAAATGCCTATTATTATTATTATTATATCCCATACGTTATCAAGTATTATTTAGATGAATTAAAGGCAGGGTATTTTACCAACATTGCTATCAGTGCCTATCCCTGCTCTAATGCATTTTCAAGTCCGCCATTTTTCAGTTAAGGCGTACATAGAGCGATTTTGGGTTCCAATACTCACGCATCACCATGCGCGCGTGATCAGTTGGTGATGCACTGTGTGCCATGGCTGTTGACACATTGGGACATAGAGAGCAGCAGATGGCAGTATACAAAATTTGAAGTGGTGTCAGTCGATACAAAAATATCATTATATTTGATGTTTTGTCTGATTTAACTTAGTAGGGCTATCGGCTTGATACTGTCATCAGATATACTGAAATGCTTGATGTTTTTGGTAACGTATAGGACAAAATAGCTTTGACTTGCCCACAAGTTAATACAAAATTGTACAAGCTTTATTTAATGTTAAAATATATACTGCAGTTGTGATGCATACATGTGTTTAAACAATCTCTCTGGCAGCACAGCAAATTACAGACATCAATATAAATTGTTCAAAAGAAAGAAATTCAGTCATAGAATACATGCAGGTAACCAACCATCTACCTAATTTAGCGGCTGAACAGACTTTTCTCAGGTTATGGCTGAATGTAATGCTTACGTACAGGGCCCTGTTTCATAAAGCTTGATATCAATAACAAATGTTAAATTTCTATGACAAATTTGCTCTCGGCCAATCAGGTGCCAGGATTTCAGTAGCTTATAACAGTAGCTTGTAACTTGTTATTGATATCAAGTTTTATGAAACAGGGTCCTGAAATCATCTGTTCAGAGCCAGAAGAGAGTTAACTCTGTGCTACAGTGTACGAGTCAAAACATTTCAGGACCCTGTTTCATAAAACTTGATATCCATAACAAGTTACAAGCTACTGTTATAAGCTACTAAAATCATGGCACCTGATTGGCCGAGAGCAAATTTGTCATAGAAATTTAGCATTTGTTATAGTTAACAAGTTTTATGAAACAGGCCCCTGGCTCCAAACATACAATAATGTCTTTAGTCTTACAATAAGCTCCTTAAATTTTAAATTACTTTTTCAATGAAAGTGTATACAGGCAAACATCCACCCTCCTTTCATATTCAGAGATAATATAAAATTAGTTAATTCATTTCATCAGCAACATTACACTTTTTATTCTATTTTAGTCATGTTAATGGGAATCGAATCTTGAAGATAATTCACGACATCAACTATAAATTTCAACTAGCATTACAGATGCAATATATCCAAAAACAGTTATAGAAGAGCAGCCAAGAACCATTGTGAATATAGATGTACCAGCCAACTGTTTTGTGTCATGCTGAGGCAGAAATATTACTACAAGTATTTAGTATTCTATTCTGTGTAGCTGAAATTTGCCATTACAACATCATGGATTCCAAGGTAATAAGTTTGCCTATGTCTTCACCTTTTTTAAAGCAGCTTATTGGTGATAACTGTAACAAAATGATTTACAATATCAACACAGAGAACAAAAATTGCATAAGCATGGAAATGTGCAATTTCAACATAATACATAATTTTTACACAAACAATTATTAAAATTACAGGTGTTTGCAGAAAAAAAGAATATGATACACATTTAAATTTTACATATTAAACAAGATGTGTAGATGAACAATGAGTCTTGATCATTATCAAGCAATATATGTGACCTAAAAATACTTGAGTTATTGATCGTCTGTTCTTGAAAAATAAACACACACAGCAGGACTCACCAATAACTTCTTCTTTTTTAAACAAGGGATCCAGATTACAGTTATGAGACATTATGTGCACGGGACCGCTTTCAAAATTGTAGAGTTTTAGGGGTACGGAATGCAATTCTGAGGGTCAAAGGGCATCAGGCAAATATAAGTGTGGACTCTGTGGAGCCATGCATAGAGAAAGGAAAATGTAAACTCACAACACACTTTGAAAGGAAAGTGTACATAGTAAAACAGCTACCTTAAACAACGTGGATTGTCCATACCAATTCAGATCACATCACCTAGAATAATCCCATTTATTAAAAAATACTAGGTTTAGTGAAAATATTGCTATGTATGCTACCATCTTGTTTTATTGCAGAGATTTATATTGACAAAGTGTTCTGCAAAGTTCTAAAGGATTTGAAATAAAAACTTACACAAAATTAATAACTGTAACTGGCTCCTTAAAGTTGCATTAGTTTGAAGATACAGAAATATAATAGATTTCATGTCCCTAAAAAATTGATTTGAAAGTTACACAGAACTAATTCTTATAATTCTTACATTTCTGCTCTTAACAGCAACAAGTTTTCAAAGAAACTAATGAAATATAACATAAGATTTTATGTAACTGTCAAGTATGTATAATACACTTCATTGCATGTTCAAAGGTAAAAGTTGTCTATATTCATTTCCTTTTCCATTTTGATGTTATGAAAACTGTTATCAAACTTTTCTGTCTACCTCTTAACTGTCATCTGTGTAAATTCTGCATTATTTAATATGACACTAAGCCAACAATCATTCAATGCTTTATAGAGTTTCAACTTTCAAGGGATATTGTTCACAACACTTCGCTGAAAGTGTGCTGTCAAAAGATTGACACATACACATATTTTTGTGTGAACTGACAACCACTTCCCCACAGCATTTGCCTAAATTTAGAACGTCTCGTCTAAATCCATCTGCAAAGAGTCACAAGAATAGCTCTGGCTGCACGCTAGGATACACAAAAGTGACAATAATTTGCTTGCCAGATGAAACGTATAAGACTACTACATTTGTAGAACATTGGCACTAATCTTATGAAAAACTGAGACAAATGACAAGATATTGAGATACAACTTAACATTGCTGTGAGCAGATGGGACAATAAAATACATAAACAAACCATGAGATCAATTAAAATGGAGATCTCAAATCCAGGATACAGTGCTATGAAATATATACAAAAGGAGAAAAGCAAAAATTAACTCCAAAAGTATTGGTAAATAACGTCAAAGCTTGTATATTAAAACATACACATTCTTTTTGATAAAGGGTATAGAGCTGTTGTTTTTATTTGGCTTGGTTTCTGGATATGACTTTCCATATGAACACATGCTCACATGCTCACAATTACTTTGAATTCACACTACACAAAGGAATACAAAATCTGTGACAAGTGATTATTGAATAACTCCTATTACATTAATGGACTAGGAATCAAAATCTTTTGATTGGTTCTTAACGATAGGAAACATGACCAAACGATACCATAATGGATGGAAAATACACAAACAAGTGAGCAAGATCATTGCAAAATGCATCATCAAAACTAGCTCAAAATGCAGGAGCTTCATCCTCTTCTTCATTCTCATCCAATTCATTTTCTTTCTCGTCTTCTCTATCTTCACCATCCTCCGGAGAGCTCATCTGTTCTCTCTTCATCTCCATCGGAGCTTCATAATCATCCTGTCTCATCTCCCCTTCTTCATAATCAGAACCTTTACTTTCCTTCACACGTTCCTCTTTGGTTTCTCCGCTCTCATGGGAATGGGATCGCGAATGACGACTACACTCCCTGGAGCGTGAATGGTGGCGCCGATCACGGTGTCGATCGCGATCACGATCTCGAGACCTTGACCTATGCCTTCGATCACGGTCAGGATCTCTGCTTCTGTTGCTCTTCCTGTCGCGGTCCTTAGACCTGGATCGAGACCTGATAAAGGCAAGGTAGAATAAAAGATGTTTTCTATAAACCAAGAACCAAATATATGATGAAAAGCGCAAATCCAATGGTGTAGTCCCTACACAAACATTAAAGAGCTTGTGTAGTCACCCAAATGGTAAAGTGCTCACATAACATATTTATGTCTACCTTTACCTGTACATGACAACTTTTAATGAGGAAGGGACAGATATCTAGGTTTAATAATCACAAAGTGACAGATTTCATCTTGTGGCATAGGATAATTGAAATTAGAAAAGTCAACGCAAAACGTAGCATCCCCTCGCAGGGTACAAATGGCTTATATACGTCAGAACAAGTTACCTCCATTAGACTATACTATTATATTACTAGGCAAGGGAGTTAACCACATTTTCACATAAATAATTAGGTGTTTTTGCATATTTAATGAGCTATGACCTTTCACCTTTGACCTACATACTCCAAAATCGAACTTAGGCTGTGTTTTGATACCATGTACCTTCATATCAAATTTCATTAAAATCCGTCAAACATTATTAAAGTTATCGAACGGAAACCAGATTCGCATATTTAATGAGCTATGACCTTTGACCTACATACTCCGAAATCGAACTTAGGCTGTGTTTTGATACCATGAACCTTCATATCAAATTTCATTAAAATCCGTCAAACATTACTAAAGTTATTGATCGAAAAACAGATGTGTATTTTTTCGCATATTAAATGAGCTATGACCTTTGATCTACATACTCGTAAATTGAACTTAGGCTGTGTTTTGATACCATGTACCTTCATATCAAATTTGATTAAAATCCGTCAAACATTATTAAAGTTATCGAACGGAAACCAGATTCACATATTTAATGAGCTATGACCTTTGACCTACATACTCCGAAATCGAACTTAGGTTGTGCTTTGATGATACCATGTACCTTCATATCAACTTTTATGAAAATCCGTCAAACATTACTAAAGTTATCGATCGGAAACCAGATTCGCACATTTGATGAGCTATGACCTACATACTCAAATCGAACTTAGCCTGTATTTTGATACCATGTATCTTCATATCAAATTTTATGAAAATCCGTCAAAACATAACTGAAGTTATCGATTGGAAACCAAATTTGTTACGAACGGACAGACGGACAGCAGCATCTATATCCCCTCCGACTTCGGCGAGGGATAATGAGCAATATGAATTGCTGATATAGAGACCTTATGATAGTAAAGTACTGTTAAAACTTAAAGTGTTGGGAGCACCAAAAATTTGATGGCAAAATTTCACTCTAATTGTATCATAATGTGAAAGAGGATGCCATTTAAAGCCCAAGTCCACTCCAAAAATAACTTACTTTCAATAGAACCAGAAAAATCAGATAAACCAATCAAAAAAAGTTTGAGCAAAATCGGATAACCAATAAGAAAGTTATGAATTTTAATGACATTAAAAACTTTGAAAATCACTACACGAATTGGCAACTCACTCATGAGTCTGTGACGTATGGTCCTCACTATCCACTAACTATTTTCTTTATATTGATAATATAAATTTCCTATTTTCACCCTATAAGAATCTTTTTTCTTCACACCAGCATCCAAGTTAGATTGTTAGTAATATGTTTTTGTGTGGATGCACAAATAAAGAGTAATTTTGTCCAGTTAAATCATGAAAAATTGAATTTTGATAAACTATTTATATAAAAATCAATAATTATGAAATACAATATTCAGAAAATAGTATCAATTCTTCAAAATTCATAAAGGTTTTTGGGAAATGTCATGCACGCAATATGATACAAATCATATAACCTGGGCAAAGGCATGGGAAATCAAGTTTTGGGGATAAAAGGAAATTAATGGGATTAAACTATATAAAGCAATTGATAAGTTGTGAGGACATGACGTCACAAACTGATAACCATCTTGGCAATTTGTGTTGTGATTCTCATTGTTCCATAGTTTTACATACTTTTTCAAAAATTCATAACTTTCTTATTAGTTATCCGATTTTGCTCAAACTTTTTTTGATTGGTTTGTCTAATTTTTCTGCTTTTATTGAAAGTAATTTATTTTTGGAATGGACTTGCCCTTTAAGACACATTTCTGCAAGGATTTTTAAAACAAATGTGTTTGAAGTCAAATAATGATGAAAGAATGCAAAATTTAGGTTTTCTGCATACAACAGAAAACCCAAATTATGTACCGGTATTCTTTTATCAATATTTGTCTTCAAACACATTTTTTTTTTTTGGGGGGGGGAATTCTTTGCAGAAGTGTGTCTTAAATGACATCCTCTTTCACATTATAAGTGAAATTTGCCATCAAATTTTTGGCGAATTCGGGGCTCCCAACACTTTAGAGGGATTTAAATAAAATGCTTTTGTTACGTTACAAAATACATTTAGTTTGTCACAAGAAATGCACGATACAAGTGTCCTACTGTATTGTGGAATACCCAAACACATAAAGCTTGGTGATATTTGAATTGTCAGTTCTATTTTGTATTAGATCCTCACCTCTTTCTGTCCCTAGACCGGCTGCGTCTGCGGTTGCTTTAGACTGAGATCTAGACCTGAAAGACAAACAAACAAAATACTCTCATCAAGGATACTTCGGAAGTTCCGGGCAGCGTTTCACGAAACCATCATAAGTACATGTTCGCTGATAACCCATTAAAACATGTTTTAAATTTAACACACGTTTCAACAAGATGTCAGTGAAATTGTTCTTAGGATGGGTTTGTGAAACAACACCTAGGGTCATTTTATGAAACCAGCTCCATGACAGTAATATCTTTGTCCGTGACCTACAGAGATATCTGGAAGCAGACAACCTGTTTCACAAAACCGTGATAGATAAATTCATGATTTCGATACTTTCGGCTATATAATATAGTCTTTGTCACGATCTGTAAGATTTTGTCCTGAATTACCAAAAGAAATTATGAGGGTTAATATCACTCAAACTGTTTGAAAATGTCAAAATCTGAGAGAGTAGCACAAATGTTACAAACATCCAATTTGCATGAAAACATGACATCTAAGAATTTATGAAATTGAGGAAACTCAAGATTGTTTTTGAGATGAGCAAATCAAAATATGCAAGTAAGAGGTTGCCATAGAACATATCCAATTGAAAAACTAGATGGAACTTCAACTGCGCGCAGTCGAAAATGATGCCTCCGCCATAGAGCAATTTTACAAACCAAAATGGAAGCAATTTTTAAAATTCAAGTTTGATTGTAATCCATCTGTTGGTTCTAATGATAACGCGATCACAAGCTATTTTGAGATACATAATGAGCCCTGTGACCTTTGACCTCGAGACCCCCAAATCTAATCAGTTCATTGACTCTGCAAGATACATACATGACCCAAGTTTTGCGGTAATCCATCAATCGGTTCTTGAGATAACGTGATCACAAGCTATTTTGCATACATAATGAGCCCTGTGACCTTAGACCTTTGACCTCGTGACCCCAAAATCTAATCAGTTCATTGACTCTGCAAGATACATACATGGCCCAAGTTTGGCGGTAATCCATCAATCGGTTCTTGAGATAAAGTGATCACGAGCTATTTTTGCATACATAATGAGCCCTGTGACCTTTGACCTCGTGACCCCAAAATCTAATCAGTTCATTAGCTCTGCAAGATACATACATGACCCAAGTTTGGCGGTAATCCATCAATCGGTTCTTGAGATAACGTGATCACGAGCTATTTTTGCATACATAATGAGCCCTGTGACCTTTGACCTCGTGACCCCAAAATCTAATCAGTTCATTAGCTCTGCAAGATACATACATGACCCAAGTTTGGCGGTAATCCATCAATCGGTTCTTGAGATAACGCGATCACGAGCTATTTTTGCATACATAATGGGCCCTGTGACCTTTGACCTTGGACCTCGTGACCCCAAAATCTAATCACTTCATTAGCTCTGCAAGATACATACATGACCCGAGTTTGGCGGTAATCCATCAATTGGTTCTTGAGATAACGTGATCACGAGCTATTTATGCATACATAATGAGCCGTGACCTTTGACCTTTGACCTCGTGACCCCAAAATCTAATCAGTTCATTAGCTCTGCAAGATACATACAGGACCCAAGTTTGGCGGTAATCCATCAATCGGTTCTTGAGATAACGCGATCACGAGCGGGACGTACGTACGTACGTACGTACGGACGGACGGACGGACGGACAACCAGAAAACATAATGCCTCCGGCTACGTTGTAGCGGAGGCATAAAAAATACTGAAACTATTTCTATTTAAAAAAATAAAGAAAACAAGATATTTTATGACTCACAGTTTTAACATTTATTTCTCAAATAATTATGTGATATGATCTGGATCAAGGTTATGCTTGAAAATAGAAAATATCTAGAGAAATATCTATACGCAAGTTCTCGTCATTATCATGGGTCTGCAATTACAGACTATTCCATCTTTGGCTACTTTATATCGGGTAGACTGACGTATGGACAAAAAATATTCATCTTATTTATTTGATAAGGCACTAAACATTTATAAGAACAGTTTGCTTGCTTGTATAATGCTTTTATATTAGCACTAATAAGAACTGATCGGTAGAATGAGAGCTTGAAGATAAAGAAATAAGTTTTAAAATAAATTTTCAGTTTTCGTTTTTTCACTGCCCATAGACTAATTTGAAGTTGACTTGAGGTGGAGTTCTCAAAAGATATGACAGTTTGGAGTTGCAAAAAGTCTCTTATCGGGAAAGTTGTCGCTTGTCTTGGCAAAGATGATAATGTGAAACACTTAGCAGACAATTGGAGCGACAGCATCGAGATGTTTCCAGGGGGTCGTTTCACGATTACATTACACGACCCCCTGGTTTCTAACCTTTAAGAAGTACCAGCCAATAGAATCAATCGAACTATCATACATGTATTCCATATTACAAATGAAAGGGGATTTCTCTTTTAAACATATAAGAAGCTCAAATCTGAACGAGCCTTAACTCTGACATACCTTCTCCTGTCTCTCTCTCTATCCCGATCTCTATCCCGATCTCTATCCCGATCTCTATCCTGATCTCTGTCCCGATCTCTATTCCTATCTCTGTCTCTGTTGCGATTGCTTTCCCTTTCCCTGTCTCGGTCTCTGTCCCTGTCTCGGTCTCTGTCCCTGTCTCTGTCTCTGTCTCGGTCTCTGTCTCGATCTCTGTCTCGATCTCGGTCCCTATCTCGGTCCCTATCTCGGTCCCTATCTCGGTCCTTATCTCGGTCCTTATCTCGGTCCTTATCTCGGTCTCCTCTGTCTCGTCTGTCACGATAGCTGCTACTCTTAGTTGTCTCCTCCTCATCATCTCGCTCTCTCTCCATCCTTCTCATCTCTCGTTGCTGCTCAGAATAGTTCTGTAAAGAGAAACAAACCCCATTAGAGGAGCAATTGCCAAAGTCAAACGAATAGAATCCCGTGAATCACCAGCTGTGGTCTTTTCTGACATTAACAAAAATATCTTTGAAATCATTCATCAATCACACACAATTCATCACTAAATTTTCTGAGATATTACCTGTGCACAAAGGGACGACAAGAAGGGTTAACCTTAAACTTAATAACTGATTCAGACTGCAGAGTAATGTTTTGTTTGGTTACCATTGGTTATCATATGCATACTTCAGAGGGGCTTCTTTTGCTTATAGGGTTAAGAGACACGACTTTAAAAAAAAGAGTTTTTCAAGTGGACTTTATCTTACCAGGTTAGGAGATATGACTTTTTGAGTTTGTTTTTCTTTTAAAGAGGACCTTATCTTACCAGGAGCCATTGCAGTTTCTCTCTGATCTCAATGAATCCAAGATGAAGCTTTCCTCCAAAATGATCAGCCAACCTGCGATCATTATCCTGTAACCCAAGGTATGCTCCACACACTTCACAGACACGTAGCTTCTGCTGCTGGTAGGTGGATGCAGGCATAGAGTTCCTCAGCTCCTCCTGTGTAAGTTATCAAAGCACATAATGAGTTATGCAAAGCCAGAAACTTCACAAAATGAAACTCTTCATTCAACAGCGGTTTTTCGGAGCATTCATAACATTCAGGATTGCCTATCTCTGTCAAATGTGACTCATCACAACATAAGCATATATAATAAAAGTATAACACAGCTTGCAATAAAGTGAAAGAACGCTAAGAAACGATTGTCAAAAGAAACAAAAAATGTGGCCTTTATAGACGTGTGATCTTTACATACAGGTGGTCGCTAAAGCAGGTTTCACTGTACTATGGTAGTTATGGACAAGGCTAGAATGGCAACACTCTGGAAGTGATGGCTTACCTCTGCTGCGATCTTCTTCTTTCTGATCTCCTCTACCTCTGCCATGACCTCCATAGATTTCTCTACGCCTTCCTCTCCGTGCTTCTCAGCGTCAGCTATCTTCTTACCCAGCATCTCAGCCATCTCATGAACGCAATCAGCCTACAGAGTGATCAGGGTCAAGATACAAACACGAGAAAAAAGAACAAACGGGTGTTAGTCAACCCTTCAATATATCACGGGCAGTGAATATATGGATGCATGGTATATGGTGAAGGCCACACACTTCCTTTAGCACTTCATTATGCCTGGTGAAAGAGCAACACACTTGTCAGTTCAAAAGTTATGTGAAAGCTTTAAAACACACTAGATACAAGTATTGTGATGTCATCCCTGCGGCTCCTGCAGGATTCAACAGTCACATGCTGCTTCTTCTTATACATACATGTAGATTGCAGCCTGTATGAACCCATGTCACTCATAAATGCAGGATCTGGAGAATGAAGACAGTCTGCAGAGTCCTACTTAGAAATACATTTTGCAGCGTTTCTGTCTATTTTCAGAGTTCAGACAGAATTGACTGATGCTCGTCTTGGTTTTTCTGAACAAACAAGATGAATTTCATGAATAGCGATGTGATGCAGGCAGCGAGCGACTGCATGATGGTCTGCACTTTATTAGCCTGGCACTTCGAGGCGTTTTATGCGTAGTAATTTAAGACAAGACTAGATGCCTGTAGACTGTTAGCTAGCTCCTCCTGTTCCACTCCATATCGGCCTAACAGTCATCTTTCTCCATCCTGCTCCAAGCAATTACAGTCTGAGATGAGATGTGGCTTTACCTCTGCGGAAAGACTTGATTAAAACACATGCATGTGGACACCCGTTCCTATAGACCTTTTTCTTTTGTTTTGACAATACCAATGGCCACACAAATGAACGAACACAAGTGGACAAGTCAAATATATATACAGAGCAATGTTGAGTGAAATACAAGTGCATTGCATCCGATATATATATATGACAATTTTATCATCTGCACGAAACGAAAACTGTACCTACTAAAAGTTTAATGATCATTATTGCTTATTCACTCCCTGTTTGAACGGGAAAATTGGAATCCGCATTCCTTTTCATTCCGATACATGTTTGTGCAAACTGTCAATAGAAGAGAAGTGTGCTGCTCCTTAGGATAACCAAGGGGTAATATTGATACACATATCATGCATATTTTAAGCCAATGTTGAATGAATGAAAGAAAGTGTGTTGTCAAAATGTTCCAAAATGGATTGCAACTTCAGACAAATAAAATGCTTTTGGCTGATCAACTCATGATGCTGAAGTGTTTGGAAGTGTATGACCTTCTCATTGAGAGGAAGAAGGAGCTTGCATTCCTGCTTTGCCATTTAAAAGACTGTTTCCATTACTGTGGAATAATTTCTGGTTTAAGTAAGAACAAACGCATAGAAGACATTTGGTTTGTGTTCAGACAACCTTTGGAATCAGAGCACTGAGGGTAGTCATTTATTTAACTTTTTGTTCCCAGTGTTTTAGAAGGTATCAATCTCACCACCCAGGTGTTACTTGGGTGCCAGTAAGAAGAAAATCCTTGAATGCTGTAAATACCGAAAACAGTAGCCTAGATAAAGCCAAGGTGATATTGGAGCGCCTTGAACACTTATCCTGTTATTATTTTCTCCCCAGAAATTAAATGTCATGCATTTTTCTCGCTAAACAAATACAGAAACACAAGATCCTTCTTTCCTTACAGGTAAATGAGGAAGTACAATGCATAATGACTTGATGTGGTTCATGCAATATGACAGTGTAATACACCATCAGCACCTTGCACTGACTGGGCCCTCGTCTCTCAAAGCATTCTCCTATCATCTGTCTTTCAAACATAAAAATCAATCATTGCATATGAAACAGATGAAATATGTCTTCAATGTGTTCACTTACAAAGTGCGCCAAGCCAGCTATTCTCCTTACATTCTTCCCTTGATCTACATCTGGAGCATCACGGTGAAGAGCAAAAAACCCGACGACGTTTCACAATCGATTCTATCACACTACGATATCAACAATTGATACTCACGTGATGCCGCCCCATATTTCGTTTTTATTTTTTATTACGTACCCATATATTGTCTGCGCACTCTTGGGGGAAACTTTGAGTGTGAAATGCCATTAGAGCACTACAAATGAACAACAGATTTCCTGGAAGAATAACAGAAGGAATTGTCAAGCTCCTACTGTAATAGAGTACTCTCAAGGTTTTCCAGGGGTCGAAATATATCATTGGAGTATTCAGAATGTCTTTGGGTTATTTGGGTAAAAGAGAGTTAGGAACAGATAATACTTTTGAATACATGTTTGAGGAATTGTGCCGTATACACAAGTGCAACAGGAAATTGCAGTATCTAAGCTCATCTTTTGTGTGATTACTGAGGACAAAATTCCACTATATAGAACTTGAAATAATGCTTTAACCGCTTCTAGAAGAATACATCATCATTAAATGATTAATATCATACATGACAACTTGTTGATGGTTTAGTTTATTTTTGGCCTGAAATGGCAATTTAGTAAGGGTTTATTTATTTCTCTCTCTCTCTCTCTCCTGATTTTTCCCTTTCTATGGGATTAATTGAAGCTTCAAGAAAACCTTGAATACCATCTCCACTACCATAAAATAAAAGAAAGTTAGTGTCTAATAATAATCTGCTGAGCAGCTTATCACAAAACTAACCATTGGCCATCAACAAGTTGAACATTCTTAATATATTGTAATAGAGAGGGATGTCAACAATTATTCTGTACATGTCTTTGAAAAAGAAAGGGACTTCCAATACAAGTGAACAGTATATCAACTACACTGATCAATGGGGTTGGATTCATTAGCACATGTATATTCACATTGCATGTATTTCAGAGATTGTGTGTTATTATATTTCTTTTTCTTGCTGTCAACTTACAAACTCCTTTAACATGGCACTAAAGGCAAGCGCTGCTTTCAAATGAAGCCTTGAAGTGATGATATCTGTCCGGAGGAGAGAATGGACGAACAGAGTATCAACAACTGTCCTTGATGGAGGTCTCCAAAGAGTAATGATAGTACAGGGATAGATTGAATATGGCATCTTTTATCTTTTTCTTCTTCTTATTCTTTTAAGGAAAGCAGATCTGAATAACTTTACATGGACAAATGTGGGTGTCAAATATTGAATATTGGGGGGAAATGTAATGTGTAAATACATGTACACATATGATTTGTTTGTATTTACTTGAGGTTGTGGTGGGGTTGATTTTATAGATTATTATTGATAAAATTCAAGGTTTCACTACTTTGTGCAAATGACTGTATTAAATAAGGGGAAAAAAAGGAAAACATGCAAATTCTATGAAATTCAAACTTTTCATATTCAATAAAAACATACGGAGTAATGAATTAGAATGTTGGCTTAAACACTTGTTGGACATAAATCATGGAATATATACATCTTATGTAAAGGGAATATCCAGCATGGATAGCAGGAAAAGGAATTGATAGGCCTGTATATTAATTTGTACTAAGTATAATGTTTACGATGAGCATCATCTGAAGAATAGAATGTGCACTGGTTCAAGTAAAATAGGAATTTGGATTTCATGAAAAATATAAAAACATGGTAAACACTGAGCCACCAACTGCGAAAAACTGACAAATTACCCTAGGAGATTTACAATTTTAGTATAAATTTCAGAATATTACAGACCACATTAAAAAAGTTTTTTTCATATATGGTTGGTTTGTTTGTTTTGGACTCCTTCCAAAGTCTGGATATACCCTGTACTAATGTCCAAACAATGACAGGTTCTATAACGTATCACTAGGAAAGATACTTCTGAGAAAAAAAATGAAGAAAAGAAAAATTCCCCCCAAATTGAAAAAGAGTTGAAAAACATGGCTTACGAACCTTGTGGTTGACTTCAGCACTAAGGCTTTCCTGGGTTTCTAACAAGCGTTTCTTGGAATTCTCTGTACGCCGATCACAGTCAGCAATGAAAGACTGCAGATGCTGTGTAGCCTGAACAAGAAAAAAAAATCAAAAGATAAGTCAAAAGTATTAACACTCATAACACCCTCATACAAGATAATAAAGTAATCAAATCTGGGCCACATCTCCTTAAAGGTAAAGACCAGTTTTGGAAACGCCCCCCTCTCAAAAAATGAAATGGAGGCTCTCATTACCAATCATGTGAAAGAATATGTTTTGACTAATACGTGATGATACAAATTTTGCCGGGAAACCGCCTACTATTGATATATTTGGTAAATTATTATATCTATTGGGACCAAATAGATATCGTGCACGTGGTCGCGTAGTCCCATATAATCTTTCTGTGTACAGTGATTGTAACTTTACCAAGACTGGGCCAAATTTCTTATCATTTTGATGATTCCAGAACCTTGCAGTACATACCAATACTTATATGCTAGATGATCAACCATTTCTGATCGATTCCACAACGTTTCTTTCACAATGCAATCGCATGACCAGAACTGGTCTTTATCTTTAAGAGTTGCAATAGACAGGTTTACTAACACATTCAAATTTATGGATGTTTCTTTCCTGGGGACCTAGTGTCCAGTTAATCCATTAACCTGTTATTAATGAATGAACTGTAATACTTGGAAGTTGAAATCCAGTCTGCATACATTACTTGTAGATATGCCGGGCAAGCATTGGGC
This sequence comes from Mesocentrotus franciscanus, assembly GCA_037976565.1. Classification (NCBI taxonomy): domain Eukaryota; kingdom Metazoa; phylum Echinodermata; class Echinoidea; order Camarodonta; family Strongylocentrotidae; genus Mesocentrotus; species Mesocentrotus franciscanus. Next base: position 2,234,060 of record CP137673.1, read on the forward strand.
AAGCTTTTAGGTTGTCAAGAACAACCTTTGTTTAAGATGTATGCATAAAATTTGAATGTTAGTTAACCGGTCTATTGATTGGAGTCAATCGCAACTCTCTGTATGACCTACACTGTAGGGCCTGATGCTGCACATTTAGGGACCTTTGCTTCGGATATTCATGAGAATGACAAATAATCAAGGCTTGTTCACACATGTTGTGGTAAAGCATAATAACTTTTTAAAGTGTAGACAAGTGAAACGCTCTCGGCGGTCTCGCCTGCATTACGCAATTCGGCATTACGCAATTCGATATGATGAAAAATTGAGGTTGGGACATTATTTTTATAGGCAGGGTGGCCCATTTGCAGACCCCCGAAAATTAAATCCTCTGAATATAATAAGCATTTTGAAGTGAATATTGATATAATGATATATTGATACAATATAATGAGATTTAGTGTATGGGTAAGAATATAAATGTTTCAATGCTTGTCAGTAATTTACAAATAAAGTTTATCTAATAAACTTTTTAAGAAAAGAGGATTTTCAGCATTTTGTGTAAAAACAATTGGAAGGTAGAGCCCATCTACATCACATCACGTCTCATTAGCATAATGAGAACATTATTATGAGATATACTCCAATATATATTATCGAAACATCAATATTGTCACCTAGCTGTAACTGATCATGTACATACTAGGCCTGGGATCGAATACTAAAATTACTATTAGAATATTCATGGGAAAGTACTTGAATGATTTGAATATTTACTTTCATGAAATATGAACAAATAACAACAATTTATTTATTAATTCTCATATTAAATTTTGAGAACATAATCCAAGTCTACTGACCTAAAATGACCTTTGACCTTGACTTTGTGACCTGGAATTTGTGTCACATGATTTGTGATACTTGATAGCCCTTGGGTACAAGTTTCATGGAATTTGAACAAACACTTTTGAAATTATGCTAAAATTTCAAAATCTTGATGTTGATGCCACAACAAAGTCTAAGTTTCCAGACCTGAAATGACATTTGACCTTTACTTTGTCACCTAAAGACTAATAACATGATTGGTGATACTTGATAACCCTTATGTTCAAGTTTCATGGAATAGGAATGTATACTTTCAAAATTATGATAACAATTAAAAAAGTCTTAGCCTGATGCCACAACATAGTTAAGTTTGTTGACCTGAAATGACCTTTGACCTTGACCTAGTGGGCTGAAATTCTACTCACATGATTGGGGATACTTGATAACCCTTTAGTCTAAGTTTCATTGAATAAGAACTTATACTTTCAAAATTATATTACAAATTCAAAAACTTAACCTCAGGTTAAGTTTTTGATGATGATGCCACAACATAGTCTAAGTTTGTTGACCTGAAATGACCTTTGACCTTGACTTTGTGACCTGAAATTTTCCTCACATGATTGGGGATACTTGATAACCCTTTAGTCCAAGTTTCATTTAATAGGACCTTATACTTTCAAAATTATATTAACAATTCAAAAACTTAACCTCAGGTTAAGTTTTTGATGTTGACGCCGTCGCCGTCGCCGCCGTCACCGGAAAAGCGGCGCCTATGTCTCGCTTTTTGCTACGCAGGCGAGACAAAAACTGTAAGCTGCACTTCACATTTGTCTATCTTATACTCACACAAAAAATGGAATTATAATATGAGAAATTCAATTAATAATTTCTTACTACCGAAATTAAGAACATGTTTTAAGAAAAAGAGTTTCAGTTATTTTGGTGCGAAGTGCTGGAACTTTATTTCACCAGAACTTAAACGTCAGTTGTCATATACATGCATGTGAATTTCAAACGTAATCTAAATAAGTATATGGAATCAAGAGCCATTAATGACTAATTCCCGTCCCCTTTAAATATTTCATATATATTTTTTGTGTATGTTGTATTTATTTTGTATATACTTTATTTTATAATTATTATTATGTTGTATTATGTTGTATATATATGTTATTTTGATATTGTATGTTTTTATGTATGCACAGCTCTATAGAAGAACAGTCCATGGGCTGAGGTAGGCCTCCTCCGTGCTTAAATAAATAAATGAAATGATGAAATGTGAAGGACCTTTGTTGTGCACACTTTAGGTGTGTCTTCATCAGCTCGAGATTGCCAAATAGCCCGCTATTTCTGATTTGGGAAATAAGCTCGAAGTTACAAATCGCGTCTTCATCAGCTCAGCTCGAGATTCATGAATCTCGAGCTTGAGATATTAGCTCGAGATATTTTGCTAAGCGTTCGCGCATAGTGCGAGTCTTCGGGCTGGTGAAGACGCACCGGACAATTAGCGGGATATTTTGCCAAATAGCGGGATAGTTTGCAAACTAGCCTAAGATATCTTGGGATGACTATCTCGACCAAATATCCAGCTAATTGCAACTGCAGGCTGATGAAGACGCAAATTAGCTGGATAGTTTGCGATCGGGATAGTTAAAATAGCGGGATATTTGGCAATCTCCAGCTGATGAGGACAGGCCTTATGTGTTGTACCGGTAGTTACTTTGCCATCCTCACTTCCCATTCATTTAGTTAAAAAAAGAAAAGAAAAATAATTTGTGGCTGTAAATGATAGGCATTTGTGAACAAGCCTTAGCAGGAGGTACTGTACATGTATTGCCTTGCAGAGAAATCACAGAACAAATTATGTTAAAATCATGTTACATGGTTCTACATTAAGCAATGTATTCTGAAACCCCATACACTGCCAACAAATATTCATAAACGACAGTTCCATCAAATTTGCTGCTTTGAAACTTTCATACAATTATACATGATACACGATATATGAAGGAAAAGCATTAAAACAGTTCTTGTTTACAAGAAATTACAATTATTCAAACGTGTATGTATAGAAGAATAGAATATTTATTAATTGAAAAGATTATATTTTTCTAATAATGTCTTGTAAAAACAGCCATGTCCACTTAGGCTCTGTCATGTATCACTGTATTGTTGCACATGTAAATAATTGTTTGTGATTAACAACATACACCCTTTACATATCATTATGGCCGACCTCTCAGGTTGTGTGTGTTTTGGTTGATGAACCTGTTTGCTCATGACATTATGTATCGTACTTACATCAATGTGATATCCGTAGTCTTTGTTTTTTGCAGCTTGCTCATAGTCAGCTCTCAAAGCAGGGTCATGGTGTTTGGAACACGCACCTAGATCAGCACGCTATCAATCAAATAATAGATTCACATTAGTATCATTCATCAATAATATTGTTTTATGGCCAGTCACCATAATTAGGTAGTGGGCATCATCTTGGCTGTGTGTGGCCTCACATTTCTACAACCTTTCAGCTACCACATAAAACATTGTTTTAAATACAAAAGGTCGCCTTAGGACAAGTAATAGCAATTCCCGACCCTCAAAACTGTCATCAGTCTGCATCTTAGATCCATTACAAATTAACCCTGTCTTTGTACTGTCACAGTACTTTCAAATTTGTTTGTCAGCACCTACTACACTGGGACGAAACAACTTCAAAGATTGATATTCCTTTATCAGATTTTACTGATCAGTTTCTCTCTCATTAATTTCCCTCGTGCCTTTATCAGTATTAACCAGCTTGAAGGGAAAAATTTATTCCCTTTTTTTTCCTTTTTTCTCTCTTTGTTTTGGAAATCCCAATATTACCTCGTCATTCAAAGTTCGGGAAATGGCAAATTATTTAGAAAAAAATGGACATTTGATGAGAAGATTTGTTACTTACCGTGCTTGCAAGGATGTCATGTGGGCAACAGTTGAGCAGGAATGAGCGGCAAACCTTTGGATCGGTGAAGTGAAAGCGTCCTGCATTTTCACCTGAAAGTGAAGACAGAAATGCAAAACATAAAACATAGCATCACTACCAGGCTTAGACTAAGGAATTTTTTTTCTTCTACAAAGCGTAAAAGTGTAAAAAAAGATGCAAGCGCAGGGAGTTTGCTAAAATTCAGCGAACTCTGTGCGTGCCCCTTTGTGTACTTAATAAATTGGCATTATCAAAAAGTAAGTATCAAAAAAAAAAAAAAAAAAAAGTAAGTAGCTAGCAATGCAAAAACAGTTTATGTCGTGAACACCATGTGTATTTGCATGTCAGCAGGAACCAAAATCTTGTAAGAGGTCCGCGTTTTTGTTTTGTAAATCGCAACGTAACTAATTATAGGGTGTCTGAACGATTTTCAATTTTTCCCTTTAGTTGGTTTTTAACCATTATGGTTGGATAATTTTAAAAATCAGCTACAGTACTCTGAACTCAGAAGAACACATTTCAAATTTCAAGACTCACTCAATGTTTATATCAAAAGAAACAGTCCCCCAAAATCTAGGCTATATTCATCCAATTTTTGTCCAGAATGGACGAAAATGTGGTACACGCCGAGTTATAAATTTTGCTCAACAGGGATCACAAGCCATTATACTTACAGTTTGAAATTTGAAATGTATTATTCTGAGTGAATAATTTTGTCAATTATCAAGTAAATATTCATGTTTTCTTCAAATAATGGCCAGCATGATTTAAAAGTCTTATTTTCTTATCTTTTGGGGAGTATTTTTCCTAAAAATGAAGACTTATAATAGAATCTAGACCCTAGACTCTATTCACTTTCTCACGGGATTCACGGCAAACTGCTGCACAATGCACGTACCGACGGTGGGTTGCGCGCGCACCCCATCATCGGTACGGTATGCAATTGACTGTATTGTGCAGCAGTTTGCCGTGAATCCTGTGAGAAAGTGTATAAGTCTTCATTTTTAGGAAAAATACTCCCCTAAAGATAGGAAAATTGACAAGATCCAGGTAAGAAACATAACAACTTTTAAATCATGGCCATTATTTGAAGAAAACATGAATATTTACTTGATTTTAGGTCTGTTTTAGTAGGGTATCTTCACGCCGGAGTTACGGGTCAAAGTATGGATATGATGATTGCGCATTAGCGCCCTTCATACTATAGTGCACTCTGCTGTCTCTATATAGACCTATTAGTATCAGGCCTTAAATTTCAATATTTTTAGGGCAAGGCCACTTTTCTGTAGGGCACATTCCCATATTACTTTATTAGTTATTATTAGTATTACAGCATAAATAGGAAGAATTGGAAAGGGTACAAAAAATCTCCAAGGCCAATGAGAGGGGCATTGAGGCCAATCAAAAGGGCATCAAAGGCCTTGGCCTTGGATTAATTTAAGCCCTGTAGTATTAATATACTAAGTGATCCTTGCAGTGGCATTTGCACTGTTTTGTTGCTGCTGCCTTTTGTTGCCTGTTGGCTTTATAAATTATAATTTTGCCTAGGTTCATGATGAGGTTTGGACCTTACCATTTCGAGACGTCCCCATCAGCTCATCGAGCATTTTCCGCATCTGTTCTTGGGCCGACATGACGACGACCACACACACTTTACACAGATACTAGTTGTGATGTTGGAAAACTGATTTGTAAACAGAATTTCTTGATTTTAAATTAATCTTCCAGTTCCAAGATGTCCATCAAGAAGGTCAAAAGTTGCTCTGCATCGGCGCTTCGTACGTGCGACCGTACGTAATTACGCACGCGTTACATTGTACCGCACCACAGTGTACCGCACCCGTACTGTGCATGCGCGCGCTGCCCGCGCCCAGTACTTTGCGCTATGAATCCTTGCCGCTGCTTTGCGCTGCACTGATCTCGTGAGGCGAAGGCAAAGCTAAAAAAGCCTGTAAAAAGGGGATCGGACGTCTCGTCTTTTTAACTCGAGAGGTCGAAGGGGGAGGGTGGGATAACTGGAGAGTGATGAAATTTACAAGCTAAAAAAAAAAGAAGATATAATTCATTGTTGAGGTAGCGCTTAGAGACTTCGGTGGTAAGCGCTTTATAAGTAACGTTTTTATTATTATAATTATTATTATTATAGTATAATCAATATCCAATCTCGAAAGGAGAAGGCAATTCTACTGAATACTTCTCCAAAGAAGGCTGAAACATTAATGCACACCCGTAAATTAAAACGTCCGATCGATGAAATAAACAAATGAACAAACAAACAAACAACCAAACGAACGAAAAAGCAAGCAAAGCGTGATTAACATAAATCATAATTTACTCGCCTTTTCAAATTCCTTCTTTTCAAAATTTATTTTCATTTATCCTCTTTATAAATATCAGGAATATTAATTTTAGGCAGTAGGTGAAAAATGGAAACTTCTATATAGGCCTACTGGTCAGTGCAATATTTTATTAGTTATGAATCGGGAGGGGGCCCCGTGAGAACCCCCTCCCAGAGTAGGATCCATTTGCAATTTTAGAACCAATTAGGCGTATTTTCAGGCACTTCCTGGAGTAATATGACGTAAAATTGCTTTCTCCTACCCCCTCCAATTAATTAGAGAAGGGATCCAGGGGCCCAGGGTCGGATCTAGCTTTTTGCTAAGGGGGTTGACGTACCCAACGACGATCGATGCAGAGCATCGTCAACGCGCCGCGAAGCGGCGAGGCGATTTTGGGGGGCTATTGAAACCCCGTATGAGTGATGTTTTCCGGCGCCTATACTATTGGAGACCATAAAAAGCAGTGCGTGATAACGTCTTTTTAAATCAAGTAACAGTTTAAGGGGGGTTTGATCCAATGACGATGCGGAGCATCCTCCACGAGCCGCGTAGCGGCGGGGCGATTAATTTTGCTATTTGAACCCCCGTATAAGACGTGATGTTTTCCTGGCATAATATATACTAACACAATGGAGACCATAAAAAACAGTGCATGATAACGTCTTTTTTAATTAAGTAACAGTTTAAGGGGATTTCGACCCAATGACGATGCGTCATGCACGAGAATGCACGATTTTTTTAAATGGCTATTTTGAACCCCCGTAAGTGATGTTTTCCTGGCATCTACTAATAGGGGCGGATCCAGCCGGCGACAAGGGGGAGGGGGTCAGAGCACTTATTATTTTTTTCCCAATTCGTGAGAAAATATTTAGCAGCGATTCATCAAGCCGGTTTTTTTTTTTTTTTTTTTTGGGGGGCTATTTTGCCCCCGTAGGTGATGTTTTCAAGGCATCTACTAACAAAATGGAGACCATAAAACGCAGTGCATGATAACGTCTTTTTAAATCAAGTAACAGTTTAAGGGGGGGTTGACCCAATGACGATGCGGATACTGTGTGGGTCTGGACATTATGATGGCGTTTTTCTATGCACATCACATTTTCACTGGGCAGCCCAAGGGGAGGGGGTAAACCCCTACCCCCCCCGTAGATCCGCCACTGCATTTAAAGACCAGCAATGATATGAAATGTAGTTTAGTTCTGGCGAAGAAATATTCATCTATAGATGTAAGTAAGTTTATCAACTTTTTGGTCCCACTGCTTGGAATAATTTTCCACTGGATATACCTTCAAGCCCTTCAGTTGGATCTTACAAGAGAACATCCAAGACGTAATACAGGTGTATTAATTTAAAACATGGTACGAGAAGAAAAAAATATATACATGATATGAACTTTCACAAGGCTTTGCTCAAAAGCAAGTATGTGTATTTGGCATCATGTTAAACTGGAATGATTACTATTGATGTTGCTCCCTGAATTTAAATCATATTAATTTGATTTTGTAAATGAACCGCGCCGGTATCGAGTGTCGCGAGTATTATTGGGACAGGGTCGCGTGCCAGCTAGGGATACATGTTATAGGATTTTGTGAAAGAAATGAAGTTAAACAAAAAAAAAAGCGTCATCTGTGGCTGTCGGCTGTGTCACAATTTCGTAAACTAAACGAAGCATAATGATTACATTAAATATTACATACAAAAAAAATTGCAGGGGGTGCGCAAAAAATTTCCGGGGGTGCTTCAGCACCCCTAGCATGCACCCCCGCTTCCCATGCAGGGCCATGCCTATAGGCCTAATTATAGCTCGACCCCTATCAGAATTGTATGATGATTATGGTTGAATATGAGATTATGTTTTAAAACTTTTATCGTGAGTTATGAGTTATCAAGCTTTGAAAGAAATAGGTGGTAGAAGCCGATGAAAAAAGCTTCTCAAAACTGGAAATGTATGAATAATATACTATTAAGTATTTATGAACGATCGACTTCACGGTTATATTGTTATGATATTTTTGTTGTATTCATTGATTTTATTTCTCAAATCTCCAGTTCTTTTTCGTACATAATATAGTTTATACAAAACTGCAACATAATTATAACAAAGATTTTTTTTATCATTTGATAAACAAACATAAATCCAACATAAATCATTGTTCACTATTTCACAATGTATAGGACGAAAATATAACACAATCACATAATAGAAAGATATTACCGCACTACACAGTCATTCCAACCTAAAAGCTAGAACAGAACAATGCTTTTTTTCAGAGAAAGACTGAATACTTAAACATATATATATATATATATATATATATATATATATATATATATATATATATATATATATATATATATATAAACAAAATAATGAGTTTCATATTTCTCAAACATATTATCATACAGAATTGAAATTTTGAGTTTTTCTTTTATTAAAACACGAACTGTTACTATCCCCAACCCCTCTCCCTTTCTCCCTCCCCCTCGATCCCCTCCCTCCCCTTCCTCTCCCTCTCCCCCTCCCTTCTACTTGTGTGGATAGGGAATGCATTCTAGTACAGGTTTCTTTTCCATGTCTAAATTACTTAAAAAGTTGACTTCGTTCCACCTCTATACCTCGCTCTCCCTTACACTTCCCAGTTTTCCCATTTTCTCAGATGTAGGGGAAATTTATTTCTCAACTGAGGCAATGCCAAATTCTTTTCGGCCTCAATTCATCTTCTTTGAAACTGCGTTTAATTTCATCCATAGTTATAGATGAACTCCGTTCTCTTCCCATGAAAATCAAATACCAGAATTAAAAAGTGATTTACCAATTGCTCCTTTCCTTGATCCATTAATGTTATTCCAAAAAATATCTCCTCCTAACTTAGATTAGGTATGGATATAAAGCCAAATATAATTTGAAGATCGATCGAGGGATCAGGGACCGACCGGCCTCTACAAGCTAATTAGCTTTTCAGTCTCCTCGATCGTCTTTCTTTTTCAATTAAATGCATTATATGAACTTTTTCCTTATAATTGTTTCTTTTATATACTTTACATGTTATAAATGTGTTAAATTGTATTACATTCATGTTGGAAGAAACATTCAAGAAAGACAAATAAACTTGAACTTGAACGGTTCGGCGGTATAGAATCGTGGGGGTAGAATAGCGCAAGGCTCTGTGAGCACGCGCGCTCTATGTTCCATATCAATGGCGCATTTGGCATTTACGGTTCTTACATTTTTACATGTAGTACTAGTACAGTGCAGTACAGTGCATGCAGTGCATGCAAATAACGTTTAAGCTACGTACGTGACGTGAGGAGACTTTCAAGATTAGAGATTGTTTTTTTAATTTTATAAATAATGATTATAAAAAGTATTTACATGACTGCAGATTATAAATTATATTTTGAGACATATTTTAATTATTTCATACTTGGAAAAGAAGAAAAATGTGAGAAAAGATATAATTTTGTTTTACTTAACCTTTACAGATTGGCAACATGTGAAGCCGTATGAAACTGAAGAATTCGACAGACACATTGTGCCAATTTAGCTACCATATCAATAGTATAGGGATTTCTACTTTTCAGAGCTGGGAAGAAAACAGCGTCTGTGCAGAGCCAGAAGATTCAATTCAATTCACACATTTATTCGGCAAAAGATAAAAATAAAAAATGAAATCATTACAAATGAAATCATTACAAATACCGGGATTGCTAAAATAAGTTAAAAACTTGTAAACAAGCAACCCAAACATAAAAACATACATATACAATACAAAACAATACGATGAAATACGATACAATACAATACGATACTAATAATGTTACATACTAACAAAATATATGATTCAATTATGTATTATGTATTTCAATAAATCAATAAGTGTCAAGTATTGTTCTTTTCAGTTTAACTTTAAATGCGTTGTGGGACTTAACACCCTTTAAATTACTTAACATATGAGTTCCATTTATGAGGACCTTGATATCTAATTGATTTATTTTGCAAAAATGAGTTAGTGAATTTTGGTAGATGGAAGTCATTCTTTTTTCTTGTATTAAATGAGATTAATTGCATGTTAAATTCGATCTGTGTTAAAGTAAATGTGAGTAAACGCCCTTTTTTCTCCAAACAGAGCATTCTCGAAATAAGAGCGAATCTGGGAGAAGGAGAGGGAGACGGGAGAGAAAGAGAGAGAGAGAGAGAGAGAGAGAGAGACTGAAACTATGGAGAGACAGAAACAGGGGGGGGGGGCGCATTAATTGGGAGAATCAAATTCCTGATATAGCCTACAAATTACATATCCAAACCTAGTCTTGGGTTGGCAATGTGTAGGCCTATCAAGTCAAACAAGTACAAGTGATCTCCCGTTTCTCAGTGAGATTTTCTTGAAAATTACGACGAGGGCAGTGTTTTCGCACGCACATACACAACTGTGATATATATACATGTATATCGATTGTCTAAAGAATAGGCAAACAATCAGAGTCTTCTTTATTTCACATCAAACCAATAAAAATGAAATAATTTTTTAAAAACTGAGTGGGACAGAAAAAAAGAGGTATGATATGTGAATTTGAATTTATTAACAACAACACATCACAATAATGACAGTATATAAACAATGATCATACAATGCAAATATTAATACTGATAGGCTCCCCCATGACAAAGCGGCATAACATACTTTTTTTTTCAAAATGCATTTTTTTGGCTTTTGGTACTCAATACATCATATTACACATGTTAAACCATTTTTTTGAATTTTAAAGTGTCACTATTCATAATTAATTAGCGTGTCTAAATAGGCACAACAGCATGTTCTTCTTATAAATCCATGACAAAAGAGCATAACATCACAAAGCACCGTGCACTGAAGCAGGATGCACTTGAGTGTGCAAGGAGACACTATAGTAACCAATCAGAATGGACATTCTGCATGAATGATCTTCACTCAAGTACTACATCCTGGATACAGTGTACTTTCTTTACAACAATCCCCATAAAAAAACAGCACAACTTCATTAGTTTATCTTTTTTTTTACAGAGTTTGAAACATTCTAATACGGGTTTTGATTGATTTTGTCGATTGACATAGTTTTAGGCAAACACCTACATCCATGTTATTTGAAGACTTTAATTCAACATGTACATAATATTAAATATCAAAACTCATTAAATTAACAGTGTCTTGCATTAATTCCTTTCTGTCAAAGTTTGTCCATTCATTGTTAAAGCAGTAACACTATACAAAACAGCATAACAGACATTTTGAGCGTAAAATGCGAGATTTTCCAAAAAAATAATTGCATCTTGTAAGAAATGGCTTGCCAAATGTCTATTCAGACAAGTTGAACCATAATTTATGCAGTCACAAAGTCTCTAAAGGCTTTTAAAAGAACACGTTTTGCCTTATATCTCATAAACTTCAAAATGTCTGTTATGGTGTTTTGTCATGGGGGCAGCATAGGCTACATGCATAAATAACAGAATAGCCAATGTTTGATTGAAGATCGTTGAGCAGTAATGGTTTTAAAACGATATTTAGACATAGATCAGGGCCCCCGTCTGACAAAGAGTTACGAACTTATCCAAATCAATCGTAAGTCCTCCAATCAATCGCAAGTTTGCAGTCTCCTTTCTTTCATGTACATAGTTGCGATTGATATCAATCGCAAATTATTTGCTAATTGATATCAACTCTTTGTAAGACAGGGTCCTGCATATAAATGTACAACATATATACACATGTAAATATGTACCTTATTACTAATATTTAGGTCAAGTTACTGAGTTAGCACAAGTGCTAGTCGAGCCTAGTTCCATTCTTTGGCAAGATTTTTTTGCTTATTTTGTGTTGACATATATACAAAAATATAATACAGTATCATGTAACTTTTTGTGCTTTTTGCATTTCTAAAAGAAAAAAAAAAAAGTTTAAGTGCTGAAGCATTATAACGAAAGATAAAAAAAAATCTTTGAACAAATACAATCATCACTATGTTCATAAAATGAAAAGGATACTAGTCATGAAAATAAAATCATACAGATGTGCATGGCATGCACAAATACTTTAAAAGCCTAGGACAGCTAAGTGTATAATATAAAAGGAAGACAATTAAGTAAAATAAAAGGAAAAACGAAAGGGGGGAGGGGTGGGGTTGAGCCCACGTCATTTACATAGAAGTTTGGTGGAAAGATGTCTCCGTAAAGATAACTTCGAAGTTTTTAATCTAATTTCATCTGGGAGATCATTCCACAGCTTTGTTCCTACAAACGAAATACAAAATTTTCCAGTGCGTTGTCTTACATTTTGGTTGATAGAGTATATAAGCCACCTTCTTTTCTCTTGTTGCTTATCTATACTTTATCATCTGATAATATTGAGAGACCATATGACTCATCTGGCATTTACCTGCATTAGGTATTAGCTAGTATAGTTGTATGTTTGACTATTTGAGTCCTTCATCTTGAAATACGTAGGTTTAAATACGTGTAGAAGATAAGGCCGCTATTATAGGAAGAAGAAGAAAAAGAAGAAGAACAAGAAGAACAAGAAGAAGCTAGAAGAAGAAGATGAAGAAGAAGAAGAAGAAGAAGAAGAAGAAAAAGAAGAAGAAGAAAAAGAAGAAGAAGAAGAAGAAGAAGAAGAAGAAGAAGAAGCTAGAAGAAGAAGAAGAAGAAGAAAAGAAAAGAAGAAGAAGAAGAAGAAGAAGAAGAAGAAGCTAGAAGAAGAAGAAGACGAAGAAGAAGAAAAAGAAGAAGAAGAAGAAGAAGAAGAAGAAGAAGAAGAAGAAGAAGAAGAAGAAGAAGAAGAAGAAGAAGAAGAAGAAGAAGAAGAAGAAGAAGAAGAAGGAGAAGAAGCTAGAAGAAGAAGAAGAAGAAGCTAGAAGAAGAAGAAAAAGAAGAAGAAGAAGAAGCTATAGAAGAAGGAGAAGAAGAAGAAAAAGAAGAAACTAGAAGAAGAAGAAGAAGAAGAAGAAGAAGAAGAAGAAGAAGAAGAAGAAGAAAACCCAGCAGCATAAGCAGAGCAGCAACCACAAGAGGTGAAAACTGCCAATCAAAGGAAATCAAAGAAAAAAGTGCGAAAAAAGCAAATTCCTACTCCATCTTTTCCTTGACTTTATCTGCCAGATTTCATATTGAGAAAGTCAATTTACTTTAATTTTCAAATAATCATTTTGTAACTTGATACAAGTTGTTAAATTGGCAACCAAGACAAAGCCATATGACGTCATGATTTGATTGTATTGTTCGCTTATTTCTTTCGTTAGACGCGACGCCGAATTCATACAAGATTTTATTACAGCGTGAATTCTCGTGTGCAACGGCATCGCGTGTTAACGATTTTTGAAAATTGAAGGGGTTTAATTGAACTTTATTTACATCGATATAGAGTCCCTGAAAGGGGTAGAAACAGCAACATGAGTGGTGACAAGATTGATATGAGCCTTGAAGATATAATTAAGACAAACAGAGGAAATCGTGGCGGTAGAGGAGGAAGAGGAAGAGGTGGAAACCGTGGAAGGGGACGAGGTGGCGGCGGCGGTGCAGGTCGTGGTGGCCGTGGAGGCCGGGGTGGAGGAGGCGGCGGCGGCGGCGGACCGATGAGAAGACAAAGAGGTGGTGGTGCTGGCAGACCTGCGCCAGGCCCATACTCACGGGTAACTGCACATATTTAACGTGTTCACTTATTTTGAGTTTGAAAATGATGATCGAGAATTCAAAGATAGTCTAGACGTGATAGATGAGATAAATAGACTGTCTGACTGTAATTTGTAAATGATGAGATTGAGAGAGAGCTGAGAAAGTGTGACTGAGAGAGAGAGACTATCGTATCTAGTATCGGTATCAGGACAGTCGACAGTATCAGACTCAGTCTCAGAGTCAGAGAGAGAGGGAGAGATGTCACAAAAATCTGACATCTTAAAAAGTTAAGTTCTAGATTTTGACTTGTCTCTTTTCACCTCGGTCATGTCTAACATTTTAATACTAATAGGTAGAAAGAATCTACATGTCTGACAGTCAATTCTACAATTTCTGCCCAGATATGTAAATTACTACTTCTAGAATAGTAGAATCTAGAAGTACATGTAGATCATCTTAAAAATGCTCTAAATAAGACTAAAATGAATAAAAAAAGATACTAGAAATGATCAAAAAGTGATCAGAGAGGACGTATCACGATACCACTTCTCAGCCGCGCGCCATACGTACCCACGGCCCTGTTAGAAAAGGATTGCATTGTCCTGAAAAGATGCCTAAAGTTTGACCAAATGAGCTTCAATGTTCAATGGAGGCTAATTGGACTAGTTATTCTGCATCAAGCCTCTTACGTGGTATTTTTGATCATTTTAGTCTTATTTAGAGCATTTTTAGGATATTCTGAAAGTTTTAACTAATGATAATCTGCATCTGGGCAGAAAAATGTAGCAGCAATTGCTTGTCAAGCTAAACTAATGAAGCTCAAGCAATTGCTTAAAGGGCAAGTCCACTCAAAAATAACTTACTTTCAATAAAAGCAGAAAAATCAGACAAACCAATCAAAAAAAGTTTGAGCAAAATCGGATAACTAATAAGAAACTAAGAAAGTTATGAATTTTGGAAAAAGTATGTAAAACTATGGAACAATGAGAATCACAACACAAATTGCCAAGATGGTTATCAGTTTGTGACGTCATGTCCTCACAACTTATCAATTGCTTTATAGTTTAATCCCATTAATTTCCATTTTATCCCCAAAACTTGATTTCCCCATGCCTTTGCCCAGGTTATATGATTTGTATCATATTGCGTGCATGACATTTCCCAAAATCTTTTATGAATTTTGAAGAATTGATACTATTTTCTGAATATTGTATTTCATAATTATTGATTTTTATATAAATAGTTTATCAAAATTCAATTTTTCATGATTTAACTGGACAAAAATTACTCTTTATTTGTGCATCCACACAAAAACACATTACTAACAATCTAACTTGGATGCTGATGTGAAGAAATAAGATTCTTAGGGTGAAAATAGGAAATTTATATTATCAATATAAAGAAAATAATTAGTGGATAGTGAGGACCATACGTCACAGACTCATGAGTGAGTTGCCAATTTGTGTAGTGATTTTCAAAGTTTTTCATGTCATTAAAAATTCATAACTTTCTTATTAGTTATCCAATTTTGCTCAAACTTTTTTTGATTGGTTTGTCTGATTTTTCTGGTTCTATTGAAAGTAAGTTATTTTTGGAGTGGACTTGTGCTTTAAATCTAGACTATCTATATCTGCATAATTTATCACAATTTTGCTTGTGGCATGTGCACAAAGGCCAAGCTTAGTTTTGGTTGCCTTAATCTAGCAATTGATTATGGTTTCCCACAATTACAACGTCAAGCTTGTCCGAATGTCACCATTCATCATTCATAGGAGAACATAGGGGGAGGCTTTCTACCGGCACTGGTGACATTGCACTGACAGTGGTGTCAGAGTCAGATGTCATCCCCATTTCTCATCAATTCAGGAATGGATCCATGTGTTAACCACTCAAGTTTCTCCTTGTCAAAACAGAAAAGTTTACCATAGGTCTCAGGATTACCTTTTTCTTGATTTATCCTATTCCTGTACAACATTTTTTTTTCTTCTTATGAACAGGCAAAAGTTTTGTTCTATGCATATGTTTAAAGAAAATGCTTGATTTTCAAGCGATTGTTTGCAGGAAGCAAGCAATTGCTTGTGCTTGCTCTCTTTTTCTCTCTTGTATCTCTCCTCCGCTAAGATCGGAGATCGTCGGCACTGTGAGTCTGCCAAAGTTCCATAAATGGCTTTCTATAGGTCGTTGGGGGTACCTAACTGTTGTTAAGAAGATTTTGACGGGTCGTGTGAAGAAGTGCGTATAAAATATAAGGATAAGTGTATGCAGCTGTGTTTTGGCGCTCTTGCTGATGGGTCCAGGAGGGAAAAAGAGCACCGACTCCAAGAACATCGCAGGGACAGACTCGAAGTATTGTGCAAACTGTTTTGTGTTAGGGTTATCCTTAATACGTTTAACAGGGTCTTGACGCCCAGGTGATAGGGCTTTTCAAGTTGCAACAAGGTGCTCAACATCCTCTCGCTCTGCCCGACACAGACGGCAGCAGTCATCAGCTGTCCTCAGTCATCAGCAAAAGCTTTTGCTTGCAAGCAATTGCTTCTTTCTATGCATGTACAGATTCATGCAAAAGGCTAATACTAGTCATTTGCTACTTTTTATGCATACAGCCCAAATGCCAGGCAATGCCAAATCTCAAGAAAAATAGGGGAGAAATATCTTTTTATAATAAATAACTCAATGTATGAGCTGTACTTGCATGATTGACTTAAAGCACCCTAACAGCTATCACTGATTAATTTGATTAATTTATTATTTAACATTATCTTCTGCATGTTTTCTATTGTATTCTGTTTAGCCTAAACAGATGCCCGATCAGTGGCAGCACGACATGTACAGTGAAGGAGGAGCTGGAGCTGGAATTAGGAGACAAGGAGCTGGATTGACAACCTCAGCAAACGCATCCGGAAAACTGCTCGTTTCAAATTTGGATTTTGGTGTTTCAAACAACGATATCGAGGTTTGTATTCTTCTCCTTAAATGGACTTGGTAACATTGTTCAGATGAGAAAAAATGGTGCTAAGGTAGTGACTTCAATGCTAGATATAAAATTAAAGATAATCTGAAAGTTTGAGTGAAAACAGACCATTATTAACGATACACATTGGGAAAAACTGATCCGCTCGATTCCTGAATTCTCCCAACTACATTATTACGATTTAATTATATTTTAGGTGAATGTAAATCGTAACAAAGCTATGAATTGGCTCTACACGTATATATCATTCCAGACATTTAAGTGTTGAAAGATTTTTAAAATCCTGTCTTATGTCTTATTTTCATGGAAAAACGATTGGGAAAGTGAAAAAATGGTTGGGAGAATTTACTGTTAGAAGGTGTTGACCAGTGACGTCTTCAAAGAAAAAACAAAAATATCTTTGTGATTTGAGAATTTTTTCCTGATTTTTTGTATGCTAGGGTTAGTACAGTAGAAGGAATATAATAAGTAACATTTCATACAAAAATTATGCAGTTTTTTCATCAACCTTCAACAATGTTACCGAGTCACTTTCATAGTTGTAATTTTAGGCAGCCAAGAAAATGCAATACCTTGCAGGGCTTAAATTAATTCAAGGCCATGGCCTTGGATGCCCTTTTGATTGGCCTCAATGCCCCTCTCATTGGCCTTGGAGATTTTTGGTGCCCTTTTCAATTCTTCCTATTTGTGCTGTAATATAGGAATGTGCCCTACAGAAAAGTGGCCTTGTCCTAAAAATATTGAAATTTAAGGCCTGTCTTGTAAACATGGAATTCTGATTGGCTTAAAGTCAAGGTTTGAGTTTTATGCAAGAGGCTGCAGACTATTGCTCTTGATTTTAAATCCTAAAAGAAAAAAAACGTGAATATTTGTTAGTGAATAAGAATACATGGTAAAATTGAGAGAATTTGCTCTGGAAAGCTCATTAAGGGTACTGGAAAACGGAAAAAGAACTCTGGTAAAAATACAACAGTGGTGAAATCTTACTTGTTCTTTACTTATATCCTAAAGGAGCTCCCATAAACAAAGAGCAAACAAAAATATTTCTTATACTGATATGTGATAATGTCTATGTTTAACGTTAATTTGAATCATTTTGTAAAAGATTGTTTCAGCAGTGCTACATGGAAAGAGAAAAATCGCACTTTAAAAAAACTGACAAACTGTCAGTTTGATATCTTGGACTCGTTTTATCCTGCTGTAGACATTCAGTCCTGAATGTTTTGATCATCATTCTGATGTTATTTTTACAATGATTTACTTTTCATGAGCTTCTCATAATATTTTGTCCATAGGAATTGTTTGCTGACTTTGGAAGCCTGAAGAAAGCAGCAGTACATTACGACAGGACTGGAAGAAGTCTTGGTACAGCAGACGTTGTCTTTGAAAGGAGAGTAGATGCTATGAAGGCCATCAAACAGTACAACCAAGTGCCATTAGATGGTGGGTTTTAAAGTATATTTTTATGATACTTGTGTTATCATTTCCTTTGGCCCGTAGTATGCTAGGAAGGATGATGGCTGAAGAATTCTCTGTTCAATATGTCTGCATTTAATTTAATATTGTATATGTTATGTGGGGGGGGGGGTGTCAATGGACATTGGTTACAGGCATCATTTGTTTTCCAAACTCTTTCAGTATTTCCAGGTTAGGTATAGAATACAGAAGTGTGACGTCATACTGGTCAAGTTGTCAAGGTTGGTGATTCCAACCCATTTTGCATGGAGCAATGGTGTGGTGATCACATCAGCCCCAAACACTGAATTTTTCCTGCTGGAGCCTGTTGTTTAAATGATTTTGCGGTGAACATGGGGCTCTGTTATTTAGAACCAGTAACCAGGATGACGAACAAATATATTAGCACTCCGCTACTCTATTTTAAGTATATTACATAAACCATTAAAAACTGAGTTTGATCAAGGTGTTATAATCGTTTAAATTGAATATTCATGAGCACAATTTAAGTGCCTCGTCAATTAATCTGTCAAAATACATGTAGTTGAATGTATTTATTTACTTGAAATTTTCTTCTATTTTTGTTCTCTCACCTTTGTTATTTCAACAGGTCGAGCAATGAATATTCAGCTAGTAGCTTCAGCCAATGAGATTGAATCAAACCCTATGCAATCAAGACCGTAAGTAGATCGTGACCTTGTGATTCCGTTGTTTCTACTCTGAGGCCTGTTTTGTGGGTCTTTTGCTTTGGTCACATCATCAAACACTATTATAATTATTTGAGCAATCAAATGTCAGTGTGTCACTGTTTGACATGTTACAATTACATAACAGTACCAAATAAGTGTCACAATCGCTAAAGCGGCATAATGATAAAAATTCTACAAGTTGTATTGCTTCCAAGTAATGAAGAAGTAGTAATATCAGTTTTTGTGAGAGAAAATTAGCTGTTGAATATATTGAGTATCTACTGTATATAGGCTAAATTCACTGGCAAATTGCAAAGAGTAAGCCCCAAAATACAAATGAATAGAACTTGATGTAGTGTGATTGACCATTATCATGGCTAATTGCTTCTAGGAAAAAGTGCCATTGTTCTCTTGGTGTACCTTGCTACATCCTGTTTTGAGATTACGGTAGCTTTATTTCTGTGCCTATTGTTGTTTGTACCTGAGGTAAAATGTCAGTGACCTTGTATTACATGTACCATTGTAAAGTAATTTGGTCATTAAATGCAGGCAGACTGAGCACTGATTGAGACAGTATTCTATAGGTTATTTTTGTGTTTCCCTTGGGCGGACGCTATAGACAGGTTTGACTGTATTACATGTACCATTGGAAAGTAATTTGGTCATTAAATGCAGGCAGACTGAGCACTGATTGAGACAGTATTCTATAGGTTATTGTAAGTGGGTAATAACATGAGAGAATTGCTATATCCTGGTATCAATTCGAATATCACAATGGAACAATGTGCTAGGATTCCTTAATAGCTTGATGACTGCACCTCATCAATAGGGGAGACTGGGGGTAATCATGATCCCTCCCTTTGTTGTGGAGAGCTTGTACATGTAACTCTTTGTTGCATTACTGAAAGATAGATGGGTTTCGTACATGCCTAGCTGAACCCTCCTTCCTGTCACATGGGGGGCTCGATGTGTGCAACAATTTACATTCGCTAAGTGGGAAGTTGTAAGCCCACTTTTAGTTGAAAAAGGAATGATATGAACTAATAAAAACAATAGAAATACTTTCATCACTCTATTTTCAATAGCAAGCTATACAGGGAGATCAAATTGGGAATGTCATTTCGGGTAATTGTGGCCCCTAAAATTAACAGCGTAAAGTGGATGTTCATGCACAATTTTCTGACACAATGAATGCGCAACGATTCTGATAATAAATGTTATATCTTTGATTGTTTACTGTGGCAATTGGGCTGAACCAGTGAGTATTTCAATGATTGTTGGTTGGTTGGTGTAGGTTATCATTATTGCCTGACACTAAGTACATGCACATCTTTTGTAAGTAAGAATTACCACCTATTCCTAAATTGATATCAATTAATTGTGATCAGTAGAGGCCTCGAGTTACCCTGACCCACGCCATTGACGCAAATACAACCTGATTGACATTATATTGACTACATGTAGCAGCTTAAAGTACATAGTTATGAAGAATATTGCATTGGATTGAAAGGCGAATTGTTTCTCTACACAGTGGCTATTAAATCTTATCATGGAAGAATTCTATTTTTTATTTTTCACTTTGTATCATAAGTTTTGCAAGGAGCAAAGAAAGACAGTGAATTGATCAAATAGCCTTGACATTCAATACACATGCATTGCACAGCATGCAATGCAGTCACATACGTTGAGTTGTGAGTTGTCTCTTCATGCGATCAAGCATCTTTTCATTAGCTTCTTTGAGATTATGTTGGTCTAAACAATCCGTCAACTGCATTATAAACATGTAGAATAACTTTCTGCCACCTTCTCTTCAAATTGAAACCAGCTATAGATGTAATCTGTACGATCTGTAAGTGGGGATTTAAACTCAGTACTCTAAACTGTTGTATAATTCTTCTTGCCCCCGCAGGAGACAGCAAGGAGTAGGAGGACGAGGAGTAGGAGCGCGAGGAGGAGGAAGAGGAGGAGGAGGAGTACGTCGTAACCAGGGAGGCAACAATCAGGGGGGTTACAACCAGGGCAGACGGGGTGTAGGAGGTGGAGGACGAGGAGGAATGAGGGGGCGTGGAGGCCGAGGAAGAGGAAGGGGTCGAGGTGGTGGAGGTAATAAACCTACTCCAACTGCAGCAGAATTGGATGCTGAATTAGATGCGTATAATTCACAGGTGAGTACCAGTAATTAAAGGAAGGGTTATGGGCTATTTGCTGGTTTCCAAACACTTCTGGACATATTGGATAAATGCATTCTGATTTTTGTTTCCTTAAAATTTTTATGGAACAAAACATGCTAAGGGAATCTGAATTTTCTTTTTTTCCCCCTTTTTTTCTCACCTTTTGAGTCCATTCTCCAGTATTATTTTACAGTATTTTTTCCCCTTATATATTGGACTATTTTAAGGTGTGTTAAAATGTGAATAATTCTTTCCAAACTGTCCTTCATTTTGTTAGATAGTAAATATATTAACTTCCAACATGAAACTTTCCCCTGAGATAACTGAAAAGAGTACCGAAGTGCTAACGTCATATTCGCTAGTCGTTCAGGTTACTTGTTCCAAACAACAGAGCCTACGCATGAGGTTCACCGTGACATCACTCAAGCAACGGGCTGGAGCAGGGCGAATCTGGTGTTTTGCGCTGGTTTGATCACCACGCCATTGTTTAGCACAAAATTGTTTGGAACCAGCAACCTTGACAACTTGGCTAATATGATTCGGTACTCTATTAAGTGATACTTTTCTTAGTTGGAAAGGATTGGTGGGGGAGACTAGGAGTTTTGGCAGGCCTAGGCCCTGTTTAGAAAAACTTGTTATCAATAACAAATGCTACATTTCTGTCATAAATTTGCTCTCAGCCAATCAAATGCCACGATTTCAAGTAGCTTATAACAGTAGCTTATAACAGTTATTGTATCTTGTTATTGATAACAAGTTTTATGAAACAGGGCCTTGGTCAATGAAAACAATCAAATCAAAGAAATTGTCAATATCCATACAATCATAATCACCTCTAGACATAATTCAACTTATTTCGATATGTTAGTATTAAGTGTAAGGTAGGTTCTGTTTTATACTTGTAATGCAGGCATAATATGTTTGTTGCTTTAATAGAAGAAATACAGTGTGTTTAGATCCTCTCATAATCAACACAGTTTCACTATATAAAAGGGCTTTTTATCCATGCTGTGCCTATGGTTTTCCCTCTAATATACAGTGTATAGTAATAATTTTCACTTTTTTTCCCGTTTCCTTTATATTTTACAGATTGAAAACTAGAAAGGGTTTGGATGTACATGCCAGCATCAGTACCGTATCAGGCTTGGAAAATGATAATCAGCTTATTTCCTTTTTTAATTAGTAATTTTGTTTATAAAAAAAACAAGTATTTCAAATTTTGTTTTTAATCAAAGGGTATGATACTATCGAGTTGGTTCCTCATAATTCTTCTTCTTTTTTCATTTTTTTTGAAGGTCATCATTAAGCTTTAACTGATGATTGTGTATTTGATATTATGTTTATGATACCAGGCTGCATAGCAACTTATTATCAACTATGTCGGATCAACTTTCATGTATTAAGTTTGTACATAGAACTTAACACTATTCATACATGTATGAGTTAATGAGTTAATGAGTTGGTAACATGCCTAAAGGCTGCCATGATACATAATACACAGATCAATGCCATCTTAGGGACATTGCTGTGCTGTGTCTTTTGACTCCGCTTTCCATGTACAGTGTATTTTCATGTTGCAGCGGCATTTACAAAAAGGCAGTTTAATGCATTATGTCTGAATAGGGCTCTGAATGTAATATAGATTATTCATGTGTAAGATGTTTTTGATGTTTCACGAGATCATCCTAGTCTATGAGGTGCATTGGACCACAGTGGACTTGACCTTGACCTTGTCAATGACATCGTAACTCCTCTGTTGATCATTCAGACAAAATGTGAACCAATTCATTTCTTGCTCCACTCTGAAACTGCTGGGCCCTGTAACAAAGCTTAGCAATCGATTGTACGATTGATTGCATTGATCACGATGTGCAATCAATCGATTGTACGGTTGATTGCATTGATCAGGATGTGCAATCAATCGATTGTAGGATTGACTACATTGATCACTATGTGCAATCAATTTTAAAAAAGTCAGTTGTGTGATCGATTGCTAAGCTTTGTGTTACGGGACCCTGAAGCCAAGGTTTTCTCAGCATGTTTTTCAGTTTAAGCAAAGAGTGTGTAGATTTTATGACTAAGTGCCATGGAACCATTTAGATTGTTTTTCAGTTATTGCTATTTGCTGTATCGTCTCCTGTCCAAGAACCTGTTTTTATTGTATCCCTATTGCACTGTCATCTTTTGATATACATGTACTTTGTTCCCTGCCCTGGCTTGTCCCTCAAAGCGAAACTGTATGTACAGTTTAAAGGTTTGAAAACCGCTTAATTCTTGGTCGAGCATTATCCGGATCGCATGCAGCTTTTGCCAACTAAACACTGTAAGGCAGATGAAACAATGTTGTTTGATATAACCTATATTGAGACACTTGATGATGCTAGGCCAGGAATCCTATTTCAGTTGGATAGATGAGACAAAGAGAGAGAGAGAGATATGGTCTTGTTGTGTGATATCATAAGTATTGTAAATATTTGTCCATTTTCCTGTACAGCAGGTCATTTTTTTTTCTAGTATTATATTTTACACATAAAAAAAAGGACAAAAACCTTTTGAGTAATATGTAGAGAATGATATTGTGATGTGTGTAGTGTACCTTTTTATAAAGTGGTTTTAATTCTTGTTCTGTATAATAACGCTTTGATCTACAAGTTGAATATTTTTAATCATAGTACATTATATTATTGTTTTTTTTTAAATAAATATTAATAGTGACTTTGAAAAGGACACAATTTGGTGCGTAGCTTTACTCTCATTTATTTCACCAACAAGTATGCCTATTTATTGCATTTAGGTTCTTATTCCTTGGCTAGGCTAGTGAGACCAATTTCCAGCCGTGGATTACATTCTTGCACAAGAGATCATAAAATGCATACTATCACTTATCCTACGATAATTTCTAACGGTATAAACTTTATATTACCCATAACTACTTCATCCTTTGTAAATCGTGGAAACATCAACACCAGAAGACTTCTTGTCTATTTCTTGTGCTACAAATTCAGATCTAGACAATGATCCTTTTCTTTTATTTAGTTTCAGAGAGGTGAGATTCTACTAATGGAAGGGAACAATTTATGAAGGAAAAAAGGGGCATTTTGGCAACCTTTTCTAGTCTGCTGGTACGAAATGATTGATGAAAGACCCTTATGTGGCCATTGTATAGTGATATCAGAGAAAGCAACATTGGTCAATCCAGAACATAATGGTCAAAACATGTGGTGCAAGTGGAGAAAAGAAAAGCTCTAAATGACCAATGGCTGATATGGCACTGTGATTGTACTTTATAATTACCCCAAAATAAAAGCTTCATCAATTAGTCACGTGGGTAGTAGGCTTGAATCTAAATGTGTTGTCATAATGTCCCTTTGTGTAATACGGTATCCCCCAAAGCTAGTGTTATTGGCTTGGTAGAAAATGCATAATTATGCTACTATCTGTTATAACAATTTACTGTTAAGAAGATCCCCTTTCTGTCTTTTTGAAGAAAAAAAATAACGTACCATACTGTGATGATGTCTTTTTCATCCGTCACTATGTAAGATTTCTTGTTAATAAATTGATCAGCGAGTAGTGAAATTGAAGTGCTTGTTTGTATTTCCGTTTTGGATTTATGAGTGGTTTTCATAGTAATGGAAGTGATTTTCGAATTAATAATTAAAGCATGGTCTACGGTGGTATGCATGAGCGATATTGACGCAATTAGAAGGGAATGGGAAAGAAAGTAGTAGGTTTGGATTGTTAAAATAAAAGAGAATGGAGAGATGGATGGTGCAAATTTTGGGAGCATGTAAACGAGGTATAAAAAAAGAGAAGAGAGGGGGAGGAAGGAGAGAGAGAAAGGGGGGGGGGTGGAGAAGTGAGGGTAGAGAATTCGGGAGAGAGATGATGCAATGTCCAAAATCGGAAGCTTGTGCTTCAAGCGATCGGCCAAGTACACCTTAATGAAGATTCAAGAATTCAATTAGTTGCGAATTTTTCAGGATCATGATTCCAAGACATGGACCAATTGATATTGTTAATAATCTAACTGCTCAAAGATCTTGAGACAGATGTGACCTGATTGATTTGATTTGATTTATTTATATAGTTAACAATCTATATGTAATTTTACTTGATAAACCGATTACAAGATAGGACACAACTAATACGGCTGATTATCAAACTGAAATAATTTCATTAAAGCATTAAGGAAAGTAAATCATCAAGAAGCATTGTCACATAATCGGAACTTGATGGCGTGACAATCATTTACACAACAAGAATACTACACGTATTTACAAAAGAGGGATATCAGGAAAGTGATGTGATGTGATGTGATGGTTATTTTTTACCTGACTGCTAAGAAAGCATAAATGCTTGTAAGTAAGCAACCAGACGGACGACGGCTTAAGGTCCTCTCCGAGGGACCTATTAGTGAGGATTAATGCCTTACCAAAGGGCACTAGCGCATCGACTTGGTTTCGAACCCGGGTCACGTGAACTCTCAATAACATAATCAATTATGAGAAGATGTCAAGAGCAGATGGTAAATAGAATGATAAATGTGATAACTGTGTAGAAGAGATGGCAGAGAGAATTCAGAAATTAAGTAAAGAAAGAAAGTGCAGGTATCAAATGCCGATGTGAATTATGCAAAGAACAGTCTATGGCTTACTTCCTAAAACAACTGCACAACATTTTGACGAAAGAAGAAGGAAATTACCACAAGCCTCATGTGACAATCCACCTCATTTTCACAAGACAGTGATAGATTGGGATAGAAAAGATAATATATATGTGAATCGTGAAATTCTACAAAAATCGCGGAAACATATAGACTCAACTACACTATACTTCAAACATAGGTGACAAAGACGTTTTCAACAAGTTGATCTGAATGTTCTTTCTAAGTCTTATTTCGATCCGTTCTTGAAATCTTGAAACTAAATGAAATGCAGACTGTCCCCAATCTCCTTTTCATGGTATTAACAATATATAGATACATAAGATATTTGTGTACCGCATTATTATATCCACAACGCAAGTTGCTCAATGCACTCCAATATTACCCTGGCTATGCTAGCTAGGCTACCGATTTTGGTGCTCACATCATTTTAAGGAATTCCTTCCTGCCAGATAGAGAGTGGCAAATGTAGAACAATATCCTACCAAGTGACAGTAGTGCGCTGCTGCGGGACTCGAACCGCGAACCAATTTATGCTTCACAGTCCGAAGCCGTATCCACTAAACCATGACGCATTCAATGCCTTTAATGGGTTCCGAACTAGCGGTTTCCAGATAAATTATGTCCATGTCAAAATCATAAAGCCCTTGATATATTTTGATCCAAAACAACGGTCTTACTTGACTACTTATAACATTAATTGTTCAGTGGGTCCGCGGCGCTATTATAGTAGAGCTAGAGAGAGAGAGAGAGAGAGAGAGAGAGAGAGAGAGTCAGAGGAGAGAACAAAAAAGCGGGCGGGGGGGACACTGTAGAACAAAATGAGATAATGGGCGACACGTTTCATTTTTATTCTATTTTTGCAATCAATAAAAATAAAATAAAAACTGCTATATTTGGCAAGACAAACGTCAATGAGTCATGTAATTATTCAGATTAAAAAAGAGAATGAACAAATGAATTTGAAATGTAATGTATATTAGCCTATCAGAAAAGCGGTAGAGAGTGAGAGAGCAAACATTTTCCAAATAAATACCCTTTAGTTTCGCCCTCTCCCTCATGCCTATACGAAGTGGATCTGTAAGATGGAGATAAATGTCTTGTCTTGGAGCTTTGAACCCATGACCTTCGCGTCTACAGTCAAGAGATCAAACAACTAGACTACTACACCTATACAACTAAGTCGCACAAGTCATGTAGCATGACTTAATAGTGAATTTGAAATATTGGAAAAGATTATAGACTCAGTTTGATTTATTGGCGGCTTCAGTCAAATGACATTTCAAATTCACAATTTATTCATGGCTGCATGTGCAACTCAGTTGTATAGGTGAAGTAAAACGGTACGGATAGCGGAATCTTAAAATAATCAGTTCTGTTATTATTTATTTGATGAGTTAATTGTTTATATATTTATTGATGCATTTGCTCGTTTATATATTTATCAATTTATTTATAGGTTCATTTGATTCTATATTTATTTTATTCAAGCAAATGATTTGTTCATGAACTGAAAGAAAATCTCTCTGAATCTTTAACACATGGTCAAAGAAGTTATTTGTGAGGACTACTTAATACATTAGAAAATTGGAACATGAATAATGATACAGGTTTTATTCTCTCCTGTTTTCTTCGACACATTATACCTCATGCTTACACGTTCATGAGCACTCAAATCACAACCAGAATGAAAACGCTTTCCGACAACAATATAAATTGTCGTCTTCACCAAACATTTCCATTACAAATAAATTCATAAATATATAAACGAGCAAATGCATCAATAAATATATAAACAATTAACTCATCAAATAAATAATAACAGAGAAAATTATTTTAAGATTCCGCTATCCGTACCGTTTTATGGTGTACCATTTCATGTCAACTATTTTCTTCACATCTTCGTGGAATGGCTAAGTCCAGCCATTCCAAGATAGGGGTCTTCGGCATCATTGGGGTGGGGATGAACTCGAAGAAAGTCTAGCTGCCGCCTCATCTTGATTAGAATGGCCTCATTTCAAATGATTTCTATCCCATTTTCTTCACCATCAACATCATCATCACCAGCGATATTTTCTTCTTCAAAACACCACATCGCAATCACACCATACACGTCATTTAAGGAAATGTCATAATATTGTGTAAACAAAGTATTGCCATTTGTCGTCTCATGTCGTGCTGTCGTGTCATTTTGTCAGTAAGTTTTTTTGTGTTTGGAGTGCATAGGTAGTGCAGATATGCCCCCTTTCCCTTGTCACCATTCGAATTGGGGCACAATTATACCCCGGGCCCATGCAGTTGCACCACTGGTGACTTGTCGGCATAGCATGGCCAGCGATGGCATGCATACTCATCTCTGAAAGAATTTGTTATGACGCTATCCTAAAAATTGTGCAACATCTTTTAACCCTGCATAGTGTCCTAGATGCCCTTCTCAGCAACGTGCTAACGGGGACTCTGCCCTCTGGAATCCACCTATGGCCCTAAGGCAGGCCCTTGGATGCTAATCTGATCGTAATCAAATGCCTAAAATCCCTGAGCTTCCGGGGGCTCTGCACCCTGGACCCCACCTAGGGCCCTAAGGCGGGTCTCTGGATGCTAATCTGATCGTAATCAAATGCCTAAAACCCCTGAGCTTCCGGGGGCTCTGCACCCTGGACCTCACCTAGGGCCCTAAGGCGGGTCTCTGGATGCTCATCTGACCGCAATTTAATGCTTAAACCCCCTGAGCTTCCGGGGGCTCCGCCCCCTGGACCCCACGCCTATTAGTGACCTGTCAGAGTCACAAATAATAATACGCTTTATACGCTTGAAATGATCAGTTGTAGCACATTTACTAGCTTGAACTTGCAGAGTATTACATGCAGACTTCCATATCTTCTTTTCTTTTTGCCCACATCCCAATTAAAATTCAATAAATAGAAGTAATCAAACATTGTCTATGATAGTGTCCCTGGAAACAATTTACGACAAGTTTGCATTTTATTTTATTCTAATTAAAAAAAATGTTATTCTATGTTCAAAAAGACCATATGATTTATGCAACGGGCATGATAGAACTCTAATGTAGACGGTGATGTGTTACCAAAATTATAAGCTGGTACCTAATGACATTTTCCAATCATCAAATCGTGAGACCCTTAGAAGTTCAAGGAGTTAGTAACGGGGCCAGGAGGCGCGGATCCAAGATTTCTTAGGGAGGGCCCAAATTTGAAATTGTGCGAGCCAAATATTGGTACGTAATGGTGACCACTAAAGCAGTGGCGTAATGAGCAAAATCGTTTGGGTGGGGCAGAACAAAAATCCGCATCACCACCACTCTATGGAGGCTAAAGTATTTACGATCATGAAGAGCGTAGCGTAAATGGGCGTTGGGTCTAGGGGGGCAAAGCACCGGCGGGGGTCAAGGGCGGATCCCCAGGAAGCTCGGGGCGTATGGGCATTTAATTACGGTCAGATGGCATTTTTATACTTTATTAGTGACACTGGCAGGACAATAATTGGCGTTTGATCCAGGGGGTGAAGCCCCCGGAAGTTTAGGGGTTTGGGGCATTAAATTACCGTCAGGTGAACATCCAGGGGCCGCATAAGGGCTCTAGGTTGGGTCCAGGGGACAGAGCCCCGGTAAGCTCAGGGGTTTTAGGCGTTTAATTACGGTCAGATGAGCATATTTTGATACCTTATTTGTGACTCTGGCAGGTCACCAATTGGCGTGGGGTCCAGGGGGCGGAGCCCCCGGAAACTCAGGGTTTTATGCATTACGATCAGATTAGCATCCAAGGGCCTGCCTTAGGGCCCTAGGTGGATTCCAGGGGGCAGAGCCCCCGTAAGCTTTGGGGTAGGTATTAAATCACGGTCAGATAAGGGGGGAGGCAAGGGCCTTTCGCCCCCCCCGATCCACACCTTGTTGGCGGGGAAAATCACTCATGATCTCCCCTACCTTTCTTCTTCCTCTTTTTTCCTTTCCCTTCTTTCTCTTTTAAGTTTGCGGGGTGGGAGAGGGCAAGGGCCTTTCGGTCCCCCCGATCCACACATTGTTGGCCGAATTAATCGCAACTGATCCCCCCTTGTTTTTATCCTTTTCTTTTCTTCTTCCTCTTTTTTGTTCCCTTTTAGCTCTCCTCTTTCCCTTTCCCTTCCCCCTTTTTTGGCGGGAGAGGCAAGGGCCTTTAGGTCCCATCCCCGATCCACAACTTGTTGGCGGGAGAATCGCAACTGATATCCCCCTTCTTTTCTTCGTTCTCTTTCTTTCATTCCCTTTATCTCCCCTTTTCCTTTCCATTTCCTTCCTTCTCTCTTTTTTTTTTGCTGGGGAGGCAACAACCTGGGAGACAAGGCCCTTTCGCCCCCAATCTCCCTTTTCCCCCTTTTCCTTTCTGCTTCCTCTTCTTTCTTTCCCTTTCTCTCCTCTTTCCATTTCCCTTCTTTTCCTTTTCTCTCTAACTCTGTTTTTGGGCGGGGGGGGGGGGCCTAGGCCCCTGCCCCCCTGGATCCGCGCCTGGGGGAGGCAACTGCCAATGTTCACATTTCCTGAAACATCCCAGAGTACAGAAGAAGAACTTATCAATTGCACCAGCGCTCCAAATCCTTTGAACTTTCTGCACTACTAAATGTCTAATCACTTTTGTCCAGTTAATATACCGAGATACTGGCCAAAATCAGAGGAATATCTACAATAAAGCACCTTTTGGGCTCAAAATTTATATTTCACACACTACATCACTCATTGAAATTGATATCAGGATGAAGGTATTTTAATTATCCATCTTTTGACACCAAATACATGGTGATAATTAAGAGGTTTTAGTTAAAAGTTATCTTTAAAACTCGATGTAAACACACCAAACAGGTCCTTAATACACTAATGCACGTATATGCATACAGTTAATACACATGTGGGCAAAAATGTTGTTTTTGTGGAAATCAAATCAATGACTTTGGATTGCTATAACTTTTTATTGAAAAGATATATAAGCCTCTCCCTCGCACAGGATATTGTCATTGTACATAAGCAAATTCCTGGAAAGTTATGAAAAAATGCACCTCTCTAATTTTGATATATGGAAAATAATCTTTTTTGATAAAATTCAATATTTCGAAAAAAATCACCCAAAATCATGTTTTTAACTTAAATGTGCTATGTTAATTAATCCTAATTTCGTTGAAATAGGTATCAAAATGTAGATAATTTAATTTTCTTTCATATGACACCAAACTCATGGTGGTTCAAGGTTTCCTTACAATATTATTTAAAAAATACTAATTTGTCGTCAAAAGGGCCGCTTTTTGGGGGAGGGGGCTCCCCCTGGCCACACCCACCACTTAGAACGTGCCAGACGGTCGATTTGTTATATGGAGCTATGCGATCTTTACATCTGTGCACATGAAAATTGGTTTCCTTTCCAGCTAGGTTGACCCCCTGGCTCCCGGACCATATCCGCAATCTCCTTTTCATGGTATTAACAATATATAGATACATAAGATATTTGTTTAGCGCATTATTATATATATCCACAACGCAAGTTGCTCAATGCACTCCAATATTACCCTGGCTATGCTAGCTAGGCTACCGATTTTGGTGCTCACATCATTTTAAGGAATTCCTTCCTGCCAGATAGAGAGTGGCAAATGTAGAACAATATCCTACCAAATGACAGTTGTATAGGTGTAGTAAAACGGTACGGATAGCGGAATCTTAAAATAATTTTTTTTCTGTTATTATTTATTTGATAAGTTAATTGTTTATATATTTATTGATGCATTTGCTCGTTTATATATTTATCAATTTATTTATAGGTTCATTTGATTCTATATTTATTTTATTCAAGCAAATGATTTGTTCATGAACTGAAAGAAAATCTCTCTGAATCTTTAACACATGGTCAAAGAAGTTATTTGTGAGGACTACTTAATACATTAGAAAATTGGAACATGAATAATGATACAGGTTTTATTCTCTCCTGTTTTCCTCGACACATTATACCTCATGCTTACACGTTCATGAGCACTCAAATCACAGCCAGAATGAAAACGCTTTCCGACAACAATATAAATTGTCGTCTTCACCAAACATTTCCATTACAAATAAATTCATAAATATATAAACGAGCAAATGCATCAATAAATATATAAACAATTAACTCATCAAATAAATAATAACAGAGAAAATTATTTTAAGATTCCGCTATCCGTACCGTTTTATGGTGTACCATTTCATGTCAACTATTTTCTTCACATCTTCGTGGGATGGCTAAGTCCAGCCATTCCAAGACAGGGGTCTTCGGCATCATTGGGGTGGGGATGAACTCGAAGAAAGTCTAGCTGCCGCCTCATCTTGATTAGAATGGCCTCATTTCAAATGATTTCTATCCCATTTTCTTCACCATCAACATCATCATCACCAGCGATATTTTCTTCTTCAAAACACCACATCGCAATCACACCATACACGACATTTAAGGAAATGTCATAATATTGTGTGAACAAAGTATTGCCATTTGTCGTCTCATGTCGTGCTGTCGTGTCATTTTGTCATTAAATTTTTTGTGTTTGGAGTGCATAGGTAGTGCAGATATGCCCCCTAATTTCCCTTGTCACCATTCGAATTGGGGCACAATTATACCCCCGGGCCCATGCAGTTGCACCACTGGTGACTTGTCGGCATAGCATGGTCAGCGATGGCATGCATGCCCATCTCTGAAAGAATTTGTTATGACGCTATCCTAAAAATTGTGCACCATCTTTTAACCCTGCATAGTGTCCTAGATACCCT